>OZ012667.1:63816073-64352242 GCA_963942505.1 Lordithon lunulatus | reverse complement strand
TAAAGTCTACGCGGAACGTCAAAACGTTGGAATATGAGGTAAAAATCCCAAGAATTTCACGCTTTTTGGTCGAAAATTGAAGATTTCTGAACACCTAAAAACCATAAGGTATAGGTACATGGACCAAGAAATTGACATGAAATTTTAAAAATATCGTCAAATCTGGTCGAAAATACGTGTAAAGTCTCCGCGGAACGTCAAAACGTTGGAATATGAGGTAAAAATTCCAAGAATTTCACGCTTTTTGGTCGAAAATTGAAGATTTCTGAACACCTAAAAACCATAAGGTATAGGTACATGGACCAAGAAATTGACATGAAATTTTAAAAATATCGTCAAATCTGGTCGAAAATACGTGTAAAGTCTACGCGGAACGTCAAAACGTTGGAATATGAGGTAAAAATTCCAAGAATTTCACGCTTTTGGTCGAAAATTGAAGATTTCTGAACACCTAAAAACCATAAGGTATAGGTACATGGACCAAGAAATTGACATGAAATTTTAAAAATATCGTCAAATCTGGTCGAAAATACGTGTAAAGTCTCCGCGGAACGTCAAAACGTTGGAATATGAGGTAAAAATTCCAAGAATTTCACGCTTTTTGGTCGAAAATTGAAGATTTCTGAACACCTAAAAACCATAAGGTATAGGTACATGGACCAAGAAATTGACATGAAATTTTAAAAATATCTCCAAATCTAGTTGAAAATACGTGTAAAGTCTCCGCGGAACGTCAAAACGTTGGAATATGAGGTAAAAATTCCAAGAATTTCACGCTTTTTGGTCGAAAATTGAAGATTTCTGAACACCTAAAAACCATAAGGTATAGGTACATGGACCAAGAAATTGACATGAAATTTTAAAAATATCGTTCAAATCTGGTCGAAAATACGTGTAAAGTCTCCGCGGAACGTCAAAACGTTGGAATATGAGGTAAAAATTCCAAGAATTTCACGCTTTTTGGTCGAAAATTGAAGATTTCTGAACACCTAAAAACCATAAGGTATAGGTACATGGACCAAGAAATTGACATGAAATTTTAAAAATATCGTCAAATCTGGTCGAAAATACGTGTAAAGTCTACGCGGAACGTCAAAACGTTGGAATATGAGGTAAAAATTCCAAGAATTTCACGCTTTTTGGTCGAAAATTGAAGATTTCTGAACACCTAAAAACCATAAGGTATAGGTACATGGACCAAGAAATTGACATGAAATTTTAAAAATATCTCCAAATCTAGTTGAAAATACGTGTAAAGTCTCCGCGGAACGTCAAAACGTTGGAATATGAGGTAAAAATTCCAAGAATTTCACGCTTTTTGGTCGAAAATTGAAGATTTCTGAACACCTAAAAACCATAAGGTATAGATAGGTACATGGACCAAGAAATTGACATGAAATTTTAAAAATATCTCCAAATCTAGTTGAAAATACGTGTAAAGTCTCCGCGGAACGTCAAAACGTTGGAATATGAGGTAAAAATCCCAAGAATTTCACGCTTTTTGGTCGAAAATTGAAGATTTCTGAACACCTAAAAACCATAAGGTATAGGTACATGGACCAAGAAATTGACATGAAATTTTAAAAATATCTCCAAATCTAGTTGAAAATACGTGTAAAGTCTACGCGGAACGTCAAAACGTTGGAATATGAGGTAAAAATTCCAAGAATTTCACGCTTTTTGGTCGAAAATTGAAGATTTCTGAACACCTAAAAACCATAAGGTACATGGACCAAGAAATTGACATGAAATTTTAAAAATATCGTCAAATCTGGTCGAAAATACGTGTAAAGTCTCCGCGGAACGTCAAAACGTTGGAATATGAGGTAAAAATTCCAAGAATTTCACGCTTTTTGGTCGAAAATTGAAGATTTCTGAACACCTAAAAACCATAAGGTATAGGTACATGGACCAAGAAATTGACATGAAATTTTAAAAATATCTCCAAATCTAGTTGAAAATACGTGTAAAGTCTCCGCGGAACGTCAAAACGTTGGAATATGAGGTAAAAATCCCAAGAATTTCACGCTTTTTGGTCGAAAATTGAAGATTTCTGAACACCTAAAAACCATAAGGTATAGGTACATGGACCAAGAAATTGACATGAAATTTTAAAAATATCTCCAAATCTAGTTGAAAATACGTGTAAAGTCTCCGCGGAACGTCAAAACGTTGGAATATGAGGTAAAAATTCCAAGAATTTCACGCTTTTTGGTCGAAAATTGAAGATTTCTGAACACCTAAAAACCATAAGGTATAGGTACATGGACCAAGAAATTGACATGAAATTTTAAAAATATCTCCAAATCTAGTTGAAAATACGTGTAAAGTCTACGCGGAACGTCAAAACGTTGGAATATGAGGTAAAAATTCCAAGAATTTCACGCTTTTTGGTCGAAAATTGAAGATTTCTGAACACCTAAAAACCATAAGGTACATGGACCAAGAAATTGACATGAAATTTTAAAAATATCTCCAAATCTAGTTGAAAATACGTGTAAAGTCTCCGCGGAACGTCAAAACGTTGGAATATGAGGTAAAAATCCAAGAATTTCACGCTTTTTGGTCGAAAATTGAAGATTTCTGAACACCTAAAAACCATAAGGTATAGGTACATGGACCAAGAAATTGACATGAAATTTTAAAAATATCTCCAAATCTAGTTGAAAATACGTGTAAAGTCTCCGCGGAACGTCAAAACGTTGGAATATGAGGTAAAAATCCCAAGAATTTCACGCTTTTTGGTCGAAAATTGAAGATTTCTGAACACCTAAAAACCATAAGGTATAGGTACATGGACCAAGAAATTGACATGAAATTTTAAAAATATCGTCAAATCTGGTCGAAAATACGTGTAAAGTCTCCGCGGAACGTCAAAACGTTGGAATATGAGGTAAAAATTCCAAGAATTTCACGCTTTTTGGTCGAAAATTGAAGATTTCTGAACACCTAAAAACCATAAGGTATAGGTACATGGACCAAGAAATTGACATGAAATTTTAAAAATATCTCCAAATCTAGTTGAAAATACGTGTAAAGTCTCCGCGGAACGTCAAAACGTTGGAATATGAGGTAAAAATCCCAAGAATTTCACGCTTTTTGGTCGAAAATTGAAGATTTCTGAACACCTAAAAACCATAAGGTATAGGTACATGGACCAAGAAATTGACATGAAATTTTAAAAATATCTCCAAATCTAGTTGAAAATACGTGTAAAGTCTCCGCGGAACGTCAAAACGTTGGAATATGAGGTAAAAATTCCAAGAATTTCACGCTTTTTGGTCGAAAATTGAAGATTTCTGAACACCTAAAAACCATAAGGTACATGGACCAAGAAATTGACATGAAATTTTAAAAATATCGTCAAATCTGGTCGAAAATACGTGTAAAGTCTCCGCGGAACGTCAAAACGTTGGAATATGAGGTAAAAATCCCAAGAATTTCACGCTTTTTGGTCGAAAATTGAAGATTTCTGAACACCTAAAAACCATAAGGTATAGGTACATGGACCAAGAAATTGACATGAAATTTTAAAAATATCTCCAAATCTAGTTGAAAATACGTGTAAAGTCTCCGCGGAACGTCAAAACGTTGGAATATGAGGTAAAAATCCCAAGAATTTCACGCTTTTTGGTCGAAAATTGAAGATTTCTGAACACCTAAAAACCATAAGGTATAGGTACATGGACCAAGAAATTGACATGAAATTTTAAAAATATCTCCAAATCTAGTTGAAAATACGTATAAAGTCTCCGCGGAACGTCAAAACGTTGGAATATGAGGTAAAAATTCCAAGAATTTCACGATTTTTGGTCGAAAATTGAAGATTTCTGAACACCTAAAAACCATAAGGTACATGGACCAAGAAATTGACATGAAATTTTAAAAATATCGTCAAATCTGGTCGAAAATACGTGTAAAGTCTCCGCGGAACGTCAAAACGTTGGAATATGAGGTAAAAATCCCAAGAATTTCACGCTTTTTGGTCGAAAATTGAAGATTTCTGAACACCTAAAAACCATAAGGTATAGGTACATGGACCAAGAAATTGACATGAAATTTTAAAAATATCTCCAAATCTAGTTGAAAATACGTGTAAAGTCTCCGCGGAACGTCAAAACGTTGGAATATGAGGTAAAAATCCCAAGAATTTCACGCTTTTTGGTCGAAAATTGAAGATTTCTGAACACCTAAAAACCATAAGGTATAGGTACATGGACCAAGAAATTGACATGAAATTTTAAAAATATCTCCAAATCTAGTTGAAAATACGTGTAAAGTCTCCGCGGAACGTCAAAACGTTGGAATATGAGGTAAAAATCCCAAGAATTTCACGCTTTTTGGTCGAAAATTGAAGATTTCTGAACACCTAAAAACCATAAGGTATAGGTACATGGACCAAGAAATTGACATTGACATAAAAATATCTCCAAATCTAGTTGAAAATACGTGTAAAGTCTCCGCGGAACGTCAAAACGTTGGAATATGAGGTAAAAATCCCAAGAATTTCACGCTTTTTGGTCGAAAATTGAAGATTTCTGAACACCTAAAAACCATAAGGTACATGGACCAAGAAATTGACATGAAATTTTAAAAATATCTCCAAATCTAGTTGAAAATACGTGTAAAGTCTCCGCGGAACGTCAAAACGTTGGAATATGAGGTAAAAATCCCAAGAATTTCACGCTTTGTGGTCGAAAATTGAAGATTTCTGAACACCTAAAAACCATAAGGTACATGGACCAAGAAATTGACATGAAATTTTAAAAATATCTCCAAATCTAGTTGAAAATACGTGTAAAGTCTCCGCGGAACGTCAAAACGTTGGAATATGAGGTAAAAATCCCAAGAATTTCACGCTTTTTGGTCGAAAATTGAAGATTTCTGAACACGTAAAAACCATAAGGTATAGTACATGGACCAAGAAATTGACATGAAATTTTAAAAATATCTCCAAATCTAGTTGAAAATACGTGTAAAGTCTCCGCGGAACGTCAAAACGTTGGAATATGAGGTAAAAATTCCAAGAATTTCACGCTTTTTGGTCGAAAATTAAAGATTTCTGAACACCTAAAAACCATAAGGTATAGGTACATGGACCAAGAAATTGACATGAAATTTTAAAAATATCGTCAAATCTGGTCGAAAATACGTGTAAAGTCTACGCGGAATGTCAAAACGTTGGAATATGAGGTAAAAATTCCAAGAATTTCACGCTTTTTGGTCGAAAATTGAAGATTTCTGAACACCTAAAAACCATAAGGTATAGGTAGATGGACCAAGAAATTGACATGAAATTTTAAAAATATCTCCAAATCTAGTTGAAAATACGTGTAAAGTCTCCGCGGAACGTCAAAACGTTGGAATATGAGGTAAAAATCCCAAGAATTTCACGCTTTTTGGTCGAAAATTGAAGATTTCTGAACACCTAAAAACCATAAGGTATAGGTACATGGACCAAGAAATTGACATGAAATTTTAAAAATATCTCCAAATCTGGTCGAAAATACGTGTAAAGTCTACGCGGAACGTCAAAACGTTGGAATATGAGGTAAAAATTCCAAGAATTTCACGCTTTTTGGTCGAAAATTGAAGATTTCTGAACACCTAAAAACCATAAGGTATAGGTACATGGACCAAGAAATTGACATGAAATTTTAAAAATATCTCCAAATCTAGTTGAAAATACGTGTAAAGTCTCCGCGGAACGTCAAAACGTTGGAATATGAGGTAAAAATCCCAAGAATTTCACGCTTTTTGGTCGAAAATTGAAGATTTCTGAACACCTAAAAACCATAAGGTATAGGTACATGGACCAAGAAATTGACATGAAATTTTAAAAATATCTCCAAATCTGGTCGAAAATACGTGTAAAGTCTACGCGGAACGTCAAAACGTTGGAATATGAGGTAAAAATCCCAAGAATTTCACGCTTTTTGGTCGAAAATTGAAGATTTCTGAACACCTAAAAACCATAAGGTATAGGTACATGGACCAAGAAATTGACATGAAATTTTAAAAATATCTCCAAATCTGGTCGAAAATACGTGTAAAGTCTACGCGGAACGTCAAAACGTTGGAATATGAGGTAAAAATTCCAAGAATTTCACGCTTTTTGGTCGAAAATTGAAGATTTCTGAACACCTAAAAACCATAAGGTATAGGTACATGGACCAAGAAATTGACATGAAATTTTAAAAATATCTCCAAATCTGGTCGAAAATACGTGTAAAGTCTACGCGGAACGTCAAAACGTTGGAATATGAGGTAAAAATCCCAAGAATTTCACGCTTTTTGGTCAAAAATTGAAGATTTCTGAACACCTAAAAACCATAAGGTATAGGTACATGGACCAAGAAATTGACATGAAATTTTAAAAATATCTCCAAATCTGGTCGAAAATACGTGTAAAGTCTACGCGGAACGTCAAAACGTTGGAATATGAGGTAAAAATTCCAAGAATTTCACGCTTTTTGGTCGAAAATTGAAGATTTCTGAACACCTAAAAACCATAAGGTATAGGTACATGGACCAAGAAATTGACATGAAATTTTAAAAATATCTCCAAATCTAGTTGAAAATACGTGTAAAGTCTCCGCGGAACGTCAAAACGTTGGAATATGAGGTAAAAATCCCAAGAATTTCACGCTTTTTGGTCGAAAATTGAAGATTTCTGAACACCTAAAAACCATAAGGTATAGGTACATGGACCAAGAAATTGACATGAAATTTTAAAAATATCTCCAAATCTAGTTGAAAATACGTGTAAAGTCTCCGCGGAACGTCAAAACGTTGGAATATGAGGTAAAAATCCCAAGAATTTCACGCTTTTTGGTCGAAAATTGAAGATTTCTGAACACCTAAAAACCATAAGGTATAGGTACATGGACCAAGAAATTGACATGAAATTTTAAAAATATCTCCAAATCTGGTCGAAAATACGTGTAAAGTCTCCGCGGAACGTCAAAACGTTGGAATATGAGGTAAAAATCCCAAGAATTTCACGCTTTTTGGTCGAAAATTGAAGATTTCTGAACACCTAAAAACCATAAGGTATAGGTACATGGACCAAGAAATTGACATGAAATTTTAAAAATATCTCCAAATCTGGTCGAAAATACGTGTAAAGTCTACGCGGAACGTCAAAACGTTGGAATATGAGGTAAAAATTCCAAGAATTTCACGCTTTTTGGTCGAAAATTGAAGATTTCTGAACACCTAAAAACCATAAGGTATAGGTACATGGACCAAGAAATTGACATGAAATTTTAAAAATATCTCCAAATCTGGTCGAAAATACGTGTAAAGTCTACGCGGAACGTCAAAACGTTGGAATATGAGGTAAAAATCCCAAGAATTTCACGCTTTTTGGTCAAAAATTGAAGATTTCTGAACACCTAAAAACCATAAGGTATAGGTACATGGACCAAGAAATTGACATGAAATTTTAAAAATATCTCCAAATCTGGTCGAAAATACGTGTAAAGTCTACGCGGAACGTCAAAACGTTGGAATATGAGGTAAAAATTCCAAGAATTTCACGCTTTTTGGTCGAAAATTGAAGATTTCTGAACACCTAAAAACCATAAGGTATAGGTACATGGACCAAGAAATTGACATGAAATTTTAAAAATATCTCCAAATCTAGTTGAAAATACGTGTAAAGTCTCCGCGGAACGTCAAAACGTTGGAATATGAGGTAAAAATCCCAAGAATTTCACGCTTTTTGGTCGAAAATTGAAGATTTCTGAACACCTAAAAACCATAAGGTATAGGTACATGGACCAAGAAATTGACATGAAATTTTAAAAATATCTCCAAATCTGGTCGAAAATACGTGTAAAGTCTACGCGGAACGTCAAAACGTTGGAATATGAGGTAAAAATCCCAAGAATTTCACGCTTTTTGGTCGAAAATTGAAGATTTCTGAACACCTAAAAACCATAAGGTATAGGTACATGGACCAAGAAATTGACATGAAATTTTAAAAATATCGTCAAATCTGGTCGAAAATACGTGTAAAGTCTACGCGGAACGTCAAAACGTTGGAATATGAGGTAAAAATCCCAAGAATTTCACGCTTTTTGGTCGAAAATTGAAGATTTCTGAACACCTAAAAACCATAAGGTACATGGACCAAGAAATTGACATGAAATTTTAAAAATATCTCCAAATCTAGTTGAAAATACGTGTAAAGTCTCCGCGGAACGTCAAAACGTTGGAATATGAGGTAAAAATCCCAAGAATTTCACGCTTTGTGGTCGAAAATTGAAGATTTCTGAACACCTAAAAACCATAAGGTACATGGACCAAGAAATTGACATGAAATTTTAAAATTCCAAATCTAGTTGAAAATACGTGTAAAGTCTCCGCGGAACGTCAAAACGTTGGAATATGAGGTAAAAATCCAAGAATTTCACGCTTTTTGGTCGAAAATTGAAGATTTCTGAACACCTAAAAACCATAAGGTATAGGTACATGGACCAAGAAATTGACATTGACATAAAAATATCTCCAAATCTAGTTGAAAATACGTGTAAAGTCTCCGCGGAACGTCAAAACGTTGGAATATGAGGTAAAAATCCCAAGAATTTCACGCTTTTTGGTCGAAAATTGAAGATTTCTGAACACCTAAAAACCATAAGGTACATGGACCAAGAAATTGACATGAAATTTTAAAAATATCTCCAAATCTAGTTGAAAATACGTGTAAAGTCTCCGCGGAACGTCAAAACGTTGGAATATGAGGTAAAAATCCCAAGAATTTCACGCTTTGTGGTCGAAAATTGAAGATTTCTGAACACCTAAAAACCATAAGGTACATGGACCAAGAAATTGACATGAAATTTTAAAAATATCTCCAAATCTAGTTGAAAATACGTGTAAAGTCTCCGCGGAACGTCAAAACGTTGGAATATGAGGTAAAAATCCCAAGAATTTCACGCTTTTTGGTCGAAAATTGAAGATTTCTGAACACCTAAAAACGTTGGAATATGAGGTAAAAATCCCAAGAATTTCACGCTTTATGGTCGAAAATTGAAGATTTCTGAACACCTAAAAACCATAAGGTATAGGTACATGGACCAAGAAATTGACATGAAATTTTAAAAATATCTCCAAATCTAGTTGAAAATACGTGTAAAGTCTCCGCGGAACGTCAAAACGTTGGAATATGAGGTAAAAATCCCAAGAATTTCACGCTTTTTGGTCGAAAATTGAAGATTTCTGAACACGTAAAAACCATAAGGTATAGTACATGGACCAAGAAATTGACATGAAATTTTAAAAATATCTCCAAATCTAGTTGAAAATACGTGTAAAGTCTCCGCGGAACGTCAAAACGTTGGAATATGAGGTAAAAATTCAAGAATTTCACGCTTTTTGGTCGAAAATTAAAGATTTCTGAACACCTAAAAACCATAAGGTATAGGTACATGGACCAAGAAATTGACATGAAATTTTAAAAATATCGTCAAATCTGGTCGAAAATACGTGTAAAGTCTACGCGGAACGTCAAAACGTTGGAATATGAGGTAAAAATTCCAAGAATTTCACGCTTTTTGGTCGAAAATTGAAGATTTCTGAACACCTAAAAACCATAAGGTATAGGTAGATGGACCAAGAAATTGACATGAAATTTTAAAAATATCTCCAAATCTAGTTGAAAATACGTGTAAAGTCTCCGCGGAACGTCAAAACGTTGGAATATGAGGTAAAAATCCCAAGAATTTCACGCTTTTTGGTCGAAAATTGAAGATTTCTGAACACCTAAAAACCATAAGGTATAGGTACATGGACCAAGAAATTGACATGAAATTTTAAAAATATCTCCAAATCTAGTTGAAAATACGTGTAAAGTCTCCGCGGAACGTCAAAACGTTGGAATATGAGGTAAAAATCCCAAGAATTTCACGCTTTGTGGTCGAAAATTGAAGATTTCTGAACACCTAAAAACCATAAGGTACATGGACCAAGAAATTGACATGAAATTTTAAAAATATCTCCAAATCTAGTTGAAAATACGTGTAAAGTCTCCGCGGAACGTCAAAACGTTGGAATATGAGGTAAAAATCCCAAGAATTTCACGCTTTTTGGTCGAAAATTGAAGATTTCTGAACACCTAAAAACGTTGGAATATGAGGTAAAAATCCCAAGAATTTCACGCTTTATGGTCGAAAATTGAAGATTTCTGAACACCTAAAAACCATAAGGTATAGGTACATGGACCAAGAAATTGACATGAAATTTTAAAAATATCTCCAAATCTAGTTGAAAATACGTGTAAAGTCTCCGCGGAACGTCAAAACGTTGGAATATGAGGTAAAAATCCCAAGAATTTCACGCTTTTTGGTCGAAAATTGAAGATTTCTGAACACCTAAAAACGTTGGAATATGAGGTAAAAATCCCAAGAATTTCACGCTTTATGGTCGAAAATTGAAGATTTCTGAACACCTAAAAACCATAAGGTATAGGTACATGGACCAAGAAATTGACATGAAATTTTAAAAATATCTCCAAATCTAGTTGAAAATACGTGTAAAGTCTCCGCGGAACGTCAAAACGTTGGAATATGAGGTAAAAATCCCAAGAATTTCACGCTTTTTGGTCGAAAATTGAAGATTTCTGAACACGTAAAAACCATAAGGTATAGTACATGGACCAAGAAATTGACATGAAATTTTAAAAATATCTCCAAATCTAGTTGAAAATACGTGTAAAGTCTCCGCGGAACGTCAAAACGTTGGAATATGAGGTAAAAATTCCAAGAATTTCACGCTTTTTGGTCGAAAATTAAAGATTTCTGAACACCTAAAAACCATAAGGTATAGGTACATGGACCAAGAAATTGACATGAAATTTTAAAAATATCGTCAAATCTGGTCGAAAATACGTGTAAAGTCTACGCGGAACGTCAAAACGTTGGAATATGAGGTAAAAATTCCAAGAATTTCACGCTTTTTGGTCGAAAATTGAAGATTTCTGAACACCTAAAAACCATAAGGTATAGGTAGATGGACCAAGAAATTGACATGAAATTTTAAAAATATCTCCAAATCTAGTTGAAAATACGTGTAAAGTCTCCGCGGAACGTCAAAACGTTGGAATATGAGGTAAAAATCCCAAGAATTTCACGCTTTTTGGTCGAAAATTGAAGATTTCTGAACACCTAAAAACCATAAGGTACATGGACCAAGAAATTGACATGAAATTTTAAAAATATCTCCAAATCTAGTTGAAAATACGTGTAAAGTCTCCGCGGAACGTCAAAACGTTGGAATATGAGGTAAAAATCCCAAGAATTTCACGCTTTTTGGTCGAAAATTGAAGATTTCTGAACACCTAAAAACCATAAGGTACATGGACCAAGAAATTGACATGAAATTTTAAAAATATCTCCAAATCTAGTTGAAAATACGTGTAAAGTCTCCGCGGAACGTCAAAACGTTGGAATATGAGGTAAAAATCCCAAGAATTTCACGCTTTTTGGTCGAAAATTGAAGATTTCTGAACACCTAAAAACGTTGGAATATGAGGTAAAAATCCCAAGAATTTCACGCTTTATGGTCGAAAATTGAAGATTTCTGAACACCTAAAAACCATAAGGTATAGGTACATGGACCAAGAAATTGACATGAAATTTTAAAAATATCTCCAAATCTAGTTGAAAATACGTGTAAAGTCTCCGCGGAACGTCAAAACGTTGGAATATGAGGTAAAAATCCCAAGAATTTCACGCTTTTTGGTCGAAAATTGAAGATTTCTGAACACCTAAAAACGTTGGAATATGAGGTAAAAATCCCAAGAATTTCACGCTTTATGGTCGAAAATTGAAGATTTCTGAACACCTAAAAACCATAAGGTATAGGTACATGGACCAAGAAATTGACATGAAATTTTAAAAATATCGTCAAATCTGGTCGAAAATACGTGTAAAGTCTACGCGGAACGTCAAAACGTTGGAATATGAGGTAAAAATTCCAAGAATTTCACGCTTTTTGGTCGAAAATTGAAGATTTCTGAACACCTAAAAACCATAAGGTATAGGTAGATGGACCAAGAAATTGACATGAAATTTTAAAAATATCTCCAAATCTAGTTGAAAATACGTGTAAAGTCTCCGCGGAACGTCAAAACGTTGGAATATGAGGTAAAAATCCCAAGAATTTCACGCTTTTTGGTCGAAAATTGAAGATTTCTGAACACCTAAAAACCATAAGGTACATGGACCAAGAAATTGACATGAAATTTTAAAAATATCTCCAAATCTAGTTGAAAATACGTGTAAAGTCTCCGCGGAACGTCAAAACGTTGGAATATGAGGTAAAAATCCCAAGAATTTCACGCTTTGTGGTCGAAAATTGAAGATTTCTGAACACCTAAAAACCATAAGGTACATGGACCAAGAAATTGACATGAAATTTTAAAAATATCTCCAAATCTAGTTGAAAATACGTGTAAAGTCTCCGCGGAACGTCAAAACGTTGGAATATGAGGTAAAAATCCCAAGAATTTCACGCTTTTTGGTCGAAAATTGAAGATTTCTGAACACCTAAAAACGTTGGAATATGAGGTAAAAATCCCAAGAATTTCACGCTTTATGGTCGAAAATTGAAGATTTCTGAACACCTAAAAACCATAAGGTATAGGTACATGGACCAAGAAATTGACATGAAATTTTAAAAATATCTCCAAATCTAGTTGAAAATACGTGTAAAGTCTCCGCGGAACGTCAAAACGTTGGAATATGAGGTAAAAATCCCAAGAATTTCACGCTTTTTGGTCGAAAATTGAAGATTTCTGAACACGTAAAAACCATAAGGTATAGTACATGGACCAAGAAATTGACATGAAATTTTAAAAATATCTCCAAATCTAGTTGAAAATACGTGTAAAGTCTCCGCGGAACGTCAAAACGTTGGAATATGAGGTAAAAATCCCAAGAATTTCACGCTTTTTGGTCGAAAATTGAAGATTTCTGAACACCTAAAAACCATAAGGTATAGGTACATGGACCAAGAAATTGACATGAAATTTTAAAAATATCTCCAAATCTGGTCGAAAATACGTGTAAAGTCTACGCGGAACGTCAAAACGTTGGAATATGAGGTAAAAATTCCAAGAATTTCACGCTTTTTGGTCGAAAATTGAAGATTTCTGAACACCTAAAAACCATAAGGTATAGGTACATGGACCAAGAAATTGACATGAAATTTTAAAAATATCTCCAAATCTAGTTGAAAATACGTGTAAAGTCTCCGCGGAACGTCAAAACGTTGGAATATGAGGTAAAAAACCCAAGAATTTCACGCTTTTTGGTCGAAAATTGAAGATTTCTGAACACCTAAAAACCATAAGGTATAGGTACATGGACCAAGAAATTGACATGAAATTTTAAAAATATCTCCAAATCTGGTCGAAAATACGTGTAAAGTCTACGCGGAACGTCAAAACGTTGGAATATGAGGTAAAAATCCCAAGAATTTCACGCTTTTTGGTCGAAAATTGAAGATTTCTGAACACCTAAAAACCATAAGGTATAGGTACATGGACCAAGAAATTGACATGAAATTTTAAAAATATCTCCAAATCTGGTCGAAAATACGTGTAAAGTCTACGCGGAACGTCAAAACGTTGGAATATGAGGTAAAAATCCCAAGAATTTCACGCTTTTTGGTCAAAAATTGAAGATTTCTGAACACCTAAAAACCATAAGGTATAGGTACATGGACCAAGAAATTGACATGAAATTTTAAAAATATCTCCAAATCTGGTCGAAAATACGTGTAAAGTCTACGCGGAACGTCAAAACGTTGGAATATGAGGTAAAAATCCCAAGAATTTCACGCTTTTTGGTCGAAAATTGAAGATTTCTGAACACCTAAAAACCATAAGGTATAGGTACATGGTACATGGACCAAGAAATTGACATGAAATTTTAAAAATATCGTCAAATCTGGTCGAAAATACGTGTAAAGTCTACGCGGAACGTCAAAACGTTGGAATATGAGGTAAAAATTCCAAGAATTTCACGCTTTTTGGTCGAAAATTGAAGATTTCTGAACACCTAAAAACCATAAGGTATAGGTAGATGGACCAAGAAATTGACATGAAATTTTAAAAATATCTCCAAATCTAGTTGAAAATACGTGTAAAGTCTCCGCGGAACGTCAAAACGTTGGAATATGAGGTAAAAATCCCAAGAATTTCACGCTTTTTGGTCGAAAATTGAAGATTTCTGAACACCTAAAAACCATAAGGTACATGGACCAAGAAATTGACATGAAATTTTAAAAATATCTCCAAATCTAGTTGAAAATACGTGTAAAGTCTCCGCGGAACGTCAAAACGTTGGAATATGAGGTAAAAATCCCAAGAATTTCACGCTTTTTGGTCGAAAATTGAAGATTTCTGAACACCTAAAAACCATAAGGTACATGGACCAAGAAATTGACATGAAATTTTAAAAATATCTCCAAATCTAGTTGAAAATACGTGTAAAGTCTCCGCGGAACGTCAAAACGTTGGAATATGAGGTAAAAATCCCAAGAATTTCACGCTTTTTGGTCGAAAATTGAAGATTTCTGAACACCTAAAAACGTTGGAATATGAGGTAAAAATCCCAAGAATTTCACGCTTTATGGTCGAAAATTGAAGATTTCTGAACACCTAAAAACCATAAGGTATAGGTACATGGACCAAGAAATTGACATGAAATTTTAAAAATATCTCCAAATCTAGTTGAAAATACGTGTAAAGTCTCCGCGGAACGTCAAAACGTTGGAATATGAGGTAAAAATCCCAAGAATTTCACGCTTTTTGGTCGAAAATTGAAGATTTCTGAACACCTAAAAACGTTGGAATATGAGGTAAAAATCCCAAGAATTTCACGCTTTATGGTCGAAAATTGAAGATTTCTGAACACCTAAAAACCATAAGGTATAGGTACATGGACCAAGAAATTGACATGAAATTTTAAAAATATCGTCAAATCTGGTCGAAAATACGTGTAAAGTCTACGCGGAACGTCAAAACGTTGGAATATGAGGTAAAAATTCCAAGAATTTCACGCTTTTTGGTCGAAAATTGAAGATTTCTGAACACCTAAAAACCATAAGGTATAGGTAGATGGACCAAGAAATTGACATGAAATTTTAAAAATATCTCCAAATCTAGTTGAAAATACGTGTAAAGTCTCCGCGGAACGTCAAAACGTTGGAATATGAGGTAAAAATCCCAAGAATTTCACGCTTTTTGGTCGAAAATTGAAGATTTCTGAACACCTAAAAACCATAAGGTACATGGACCAAGAAATTGACATGAAATTTTAAAAATATCTCCAAATCTAGTTGAAAATACGTGTAAAGTCTCCGCGGAACGTCAAAACGTTGGAATATGAGGTAAAAATCCCAAGAATTTCACGCTTTGTGGTCGAAAATTGAAGATTTCTGAACACCTAAAAACCATAAGGTACATGGACCAAGAAATTGACATGAAATTTTAAAAATATCTCCAAATCTAGTTGAAAATACGTGTAAAGTCTCCGCGGAACGTCAAAACGTTGGAATATGAGGTAAAAATCCCAAGAATTTCACGCTTTTTGGTCGAAAATTGAAGATTTCTGAACACCTAAAAACGTTGGAATATGAGGTAAAAATCCCAAGAATTTCACGCTTTATGGTCGAAAATTGAAGATTTCTGAACACCTAAAAACCATAAGGTATAGGTACATGGACCAAGAAATTGACATGAAATTTTAAAAATATCTCCAAATCTAGTTGAAAATACGTGTAAAGTCTCCGCGGAACGTCAAAACGTTGGAATATGAGGTAAAAATCCCAAGAATTTCACGCTTTTTGGTCGAAAATTGAAGATTTCTGAACACGTAAAAACCATAAGGTATAGTACATGGACCAAGAAATTGACATGAAATTTTAAAAATATCTCCAAATCTAGTTGAAAATACGTGTAAAGTCTCCGCGGAACGTCAAAACGTTGGAATATGAGGTAAAAATTCCAAGAATTTCACGCTTTTTGGTCGAAAATTAAAGATTTCTGAACACCTAAAAACCATAAGGTATAGGTACATGGACCAAGAAATTGACATGAAATTTTAAAAATATCGTCAAATCTGGTCGAAAATACGTGTAAAGTCTACGCGGAACGTCAAAACGTTGGAATATGAGGTAAAAATTCCAAGAATTTCACGCTTTTTGGTCGAAAATTGAAGATTTCTGAACACCTAAAAACCATAAGGTATAGGTAGATGGACCAAGAAATTGACATGAAATTTTAAAAATATCTCCAAATCTAGTTGAAAATACGTGTAAAGTCTCCGCGGAACGTCAAAACGTTGGAATATGAGGTAAAAATCCCAAGAATTTCACGCTTTTTGGTCGAAAATTGAAGATTTCTGAACACCTAAAAACCATAAGGTATAGGTACATGGACCAAGAAATTGACATGAAATTTTAAAAATATCTCCAAATCTGGTCGAAAATACGTGTAAAGTCTACGCGGAACGTCAAAACGTTGGAATATGAGGTAAAAATTCCAAGAATTTCACGCTTTTTGGTCGAAAATTGAAGATTTCTGAACACCTAAAAACCATAAGGTATAGGTACATGGACCAAGAAATTGACATGAAATTTTAAAAATATCTCCAAATCTAGTTGAAAATACGTGTAAAGTCTCCGCGGAACGTCAAAACGTTGGAATATGAGGTAAAAATCCCAAGAATTTCACGCTTTTTGGTCGAAAATTGAAGATTTCTGAACACCTAAAAACCATAAGGTATAGGTACATGGACCAAGAAATTGACATGAAATTTTAAAAATATCTCCAAATCTGGTCGAAAATACGTGTAAAGTCTACGCGGAACGTCAAAACGTTGGAATATGAGGTAAAAATCCCAAGAATTTCACGCTTTTTGGTCGAAAATTGAAGATTTCTGAACACCTAAAAACCATAAGGTATAGGTACATGGACCAAGAAATTGACATGAAATTTTAAAAATATCTCCAAATCTGGTCGAAAATACGTGTAAAGTCTACGCGGAACGTCAAAACGTTGGAATATGAGGTAAAAATCCCAAGAATTTCACGCTTTTTGGTCAAAAATTGAAGATTTCTGAACACCTAAAAACCATAAGGTATAGGTACATGGACCAAGAAATTGACATGAAATTTTAAAAATATCTCCAAATCTGGTCGAAAATACGTGTAAAGTCTACGCGGAACGTCAAAACGTTGGAATATGAGGTAAAAATCCCAAGAATTTCACGCTTTTTGGTCGAAAATTGAAGATTTCTGAACACCTAAAAACCATAAGGTATAGGTACATGGACCAAGAAATTGACATGAAATTTTAAAAATATCGTCAAATCTGGTCGAAAATACGTGTAAAGTCTACGCGGAACGTCAAAACGTTGGAATATGAGGTAAAAATCCCAAGAATTTCACGCTTTTTGGTCGAAAATTGAAGATTTCTGAACACCTAAAAACCATAAGGTATAGGTACATGGACCAAGAAATTGACATGAAATTTTAAAAATATCTCCAAATCTAGTTGAAAATACGTGTAAAGTCTCCGCGGAACGTCAAAACGTTGGAATATGAGGTAAAAATCCCAAGAATTTCACGCTTTTTGGTCGAAAATTGAAGATTTCTGAACACCTAAAAACCATAAGGTATAGGTACATGGACCAAGAAATTGACATGAAATTTTAAAAATATCTCCAAATCTAGTTGAAAATACGTGTAAAGTCTCCGCGGAACGTCAAAACGTTGGAATATGAGGTAAAAATCCCAAGAATTTCACGCTTTGTGGTCGAAAATTGAAGATTTCTGAACACCTAAAAACCATAAGGTACATGGACCAAGAAATTGACATGAAATATTAAAAATATCGTCAAATCTGGTCGAAAATACGTGTAAAGTCTACGCGGAACGTCAAAACGTTGGAATATGAGGTAAAAATCCCAAGAATTTCACGCTTTTTGGTCGAAAATTGAAGATTTCTGAACACCTAAAAACCATAAGGTACAATCTTCAATTTTCGACCAAAAAGCGTGAAATTCTTGGGATTTTTACCTCATATTCCAACGTTTTGACGTTCCGCGGAGACTTTACACGTATTTTCAACTAGATTTGGAGATATTTTTAAAATTTCATGTCAATTTCTTGGTCCATGTACCTATGGTTTTTAGGTGTTCAGAAATCTTCAATTTTCGACCAAAAAGCGTGAAATTCTTGGGATTTTTACCTCATATTCCAACGTTTTGACGTTCCGCGTAGACTTTACACGTATTTTCGACCAGATTTGACGATATTTTTAATATTTCATGTCAATTTCTTGGTCCATGTACCTATGGTTTTTAGGTGTTCAGAAATCTTCAATTTTCGACCAAAAAGCGTGAAATTCTTGGGATTTTTACCTCATATTCCAATGTTTTGACGTTCCGCGTAGACTTTACACGTATTTTCGACCAGATTTGGAGATATTTTTAAAATTTCATGTCAATTTCTTGGTCCATGTACCTTATGGTTTTAATGTGTTCAGAAATCTTCAATTTTCGACCAAAAAGCGTGAAATTCTTGGGATTTTTACTTTATATTCCAATGTTTTGACGTTCTGCGGAGACTTTAAACGCATTTTCGACCTAATTTGACGATTTTTTAAAATTTCATGATCCATGTACTCCCCCCTTCTGGTTGTAAAGTGTTCAGAAATCTTCAATTTTCGACCAAAAAGCGTGAAATTCTTTGTATTTTTACTTCATATTCCAACGTTTTGACGTTCTGCGGAGACTTTAAACGCATTTTCGACCTAATTTGACGATTTTTTAAAATTTCATGATCCATGTACTCCCCCCTTCTGGTTGTAAACCTTGACTACTTGGTGTGTATTTTGTCTATTTGTTTGTAAATATAAATGTTTCAGTTAAAATTAACATATACAGTTAATCGAAATATTCTAATTTCTGACGACCCTCATCTCATACAATTACAAATGTTTACATTACAATTTCAGATATTATACACATTCAGCTGGCATTATACTGGAGCATGCATCCAGGGTGAAGTTATATAACCGCATCCATCATGTGTATGGGTTTGATTATAAAAATAATTTATGCATTTTTTTATAGCTCTACCATTCTATCTCTGCTCTTACATTAATTACTGTCAAGTCGGTAAACCTAAACATTATCTTTCCTGTGTTTTAATCTTGGGCGAGAGATGATTCAGGTATATTGAAAGACGGTATTCTACAAGAAGGAAAAATTGTACCGAAATTAGTTAGTTCTGACCGTTCAAAATGTATATTGAACGCTATTTTTAAATCGCTTGTTATATTCTGGTCGAAATTTCGAGCGTAGGCCAAAATTTATTAATTTTTAGATTTATTGACTATTTATTTACTCCCCCTTAGTGGTTGCAAAATTTAAAAAATCGTAATTTTGGTCGAATCTGCGTGAAATTCTTATAATTTGATCGAAAATGCGTGAAATTTCCTCGCAGAACGTCAAGATATTAGAATAGGAGGTGAAAATTATAGGAATTTCACGCTTTTTGGTCGAACATGCGAAATGCGAAATGCGAAAAACCGAGAAATGATCAAAGGGGTATAGGTCAAATGTTTCATTTCATGCTACCATTCAATACTCCTTAGGGTTCTAAGGAGGTAGAGGTCAAAAATTAAAATCAAAAAATTAAAAATTCATTTTATGCTACCAAGGGTACTAATTAAAAATGCGAAACCCGTTTGTGGATATCTCTTTCGGTTTTCGCATCACAGCCCTTAAAAGTTAGTAAACATTGCAAAATTGTTTGTTTTGTATACTCCTTGCATTTTCAAGGAAACTTTATTCGTCCCAAATGTCTTTCTATTTCGCTATTTGTTTTGTATCGACGATATGTTCTAAGTAAAACGATTTTGGGATACATAATACCTACTAATGAATTAAGAGGGTCATACCGAAATTCAGTAATATAAATTACAATATTTTCATAAAGGATTTATTTTGTACAACAAGTAATTACATTTAAAAGAAACTACAAATAAATAAATTTTGTCAGTCGTCATCTTAGGATATGTTGCTCGCTCTACTATATTATTCAAAGGCATTTTAAACCCTCAACTCGGGGTTGGTGTAACGCACGTATTTGAGCAGATCCTCGTTCTCCTCGCAGACGAACGGTTTGCGGTGGTGGCAAGCAACGTCGTGCCAGTTAACACCATCATTGTAGAATTGGTTGAGCACAGCCAGGCAGTTTTCGGTAGCGCCACCCTGTTGGGCCTCACGGTTATCCGGCTGGGGTTTGCCGATGCCGCCGCTTTCGGACCAATCGTTTTGCTGACGGTTGGTGGTCGGGGCGAGTTTCTGCAAAACGGCGGTCCAGAACCATCCGTTGACGGAGAGGGGTTGCAAATCGGCGCGGTCGCATCCCTTGAAGTCGCAGAGACGGCCAGAGGTCCAGATGTATTTTACCTAATGGGAAAATGTTAATTTATACATAAGAATTTGCACTATTAGGTGTGTGCAAAGTCGTGACGTGAGGTCACGAACTGTGTTACATACCTTCTCTTGTACAATTCTCTGCTTGATCCAATCGTTTTCAGCGCTGGTTTCGATGGAGATGAGGTCCATGCAACGTTGTCTGCAGTAGTTGCGGCCGCCCAACCAGTCTTCTTCAACACCCTTTAGGGATGGCTCCCTCCAACTCAGCATGTATCCTTTGCCTAATAATATACACATTTATTAGTATTTCATTTGAAAATTGTTTCGATTAAATTATACCATCGGGAGTACGCTCATGGATGCTCCTTTGGGCGCACAGAGCGGGTACTGGAGGCTCTAAAATCCTGCCGCCTGGGAATTGGGCGGAGGCCAGACCTACGATGGCTGCTAATAATAGTACTGCCTTCATTTTATCTGCAATAAATTTATTCAATTAATACTTGTTTTAATTCACCAATTTGTAATTAACAAAATTTCAATTTCATTTCAAAATTGGGGACGATTTTCAAACAACAGCAACAGCAACAGCAACACACGTGTATAACGAAATCCTGTATAAACAAATTTCGAAACCCTATGGTCGTTTTAGGGTATCTAATATTTATGCTATTTAAGCTTCTACTTCGTTGTACATTCTATATAATAAATTAATAAAAACACAATTACATTTGTTTATATAAAACATTAGTTTTCCACATTAAACATTTTATGTGCATGATAATATCTAGTAAACAATGGTAAATACATAATTTCGTGACTATTGGCGATTCAAGTCGGCGGCAGAAAGTGTGAACAAGTGGGCGATCTTCGTGCATAGAAAATGTGTTTTCCATCATATACATCACTATATAACCAAGGTTATACTATTTATATGTTAAAAGTATTATTGTAACAATTTCCGAATTGTGTAATTTTCAAGCATCTAGTTTATGGTTTGCAAGTTAAATTCCGGACACTAATAAATATATTGTTATACAATCAAAGTATTTTTGTTTTATTGGGTTGTAATCGGGAGGATTTTATTGTAATTTAATATGGCCTGGATATGATTCATCTAAGAGCTATACTATATCTTGGATCAAACATAACCAGGCCATATAAATTGGAAAAAAGTCCTCATGATTAAATGATACATTTACTAAGGCTTATATATTGTGGTGACAAAAGTAAGCTCGAAAGCTATAAATATAAATAAATAACAAACCGTGAATTTAAATAAAAAAACGTATCACTCAATTTAAACGCCTGCAGGCTAGAAATTCCAATTGAATCCTCCTGTTACAACATCGCGATATTATTTAACACACCGCTAGGAGTCTTTAAAAATGCCTTGCATAACACCCCAAAAGTTATTTAATATTGCACTCTATTGCATTTTTGTGAATCGGTTGTAAAATTTTAAAGTCACAATAAAAGGAAGAGTGGTACTTACCAGTTGGACGTTCGAAGTGTGTCTGATTAGTCCACGGCCGATCCTCAGGTATATATACGAAGGTGCGGTCGATGCCGAAGAGTGAGACGCGTAATTACAGGATGGTACCTCACCTTGAACTCTAACGACCACGGGTGAAAGCTATTTTCCGATATTTTCGGCGGTCGAATTTTAAACTTTTTTCTGGAACCGATTTTTTCCTCTCTGGTTCCGCAAAGGGTTGACGTCATGCGAACAATGCCCATTTTCCCGCTGTGCCGCTTTCACTGGCCGTTTGTTTTCTTTCTCTTTCGGCGGGCCGTTTGTTCTCGTCACGAGGTTTCGGCACGCCGTCTGAATACGACGCCGTAAACAGAACCACTTTCTTTGACCTTGCTTGCGAAGACGACGGCCCCTTTTACGGACAGGTAGATGGTCCAGTGATAAGAAAGTTGTACGCGCAGCCATTGATGAGATGATGCATGGCTGATTGGCGCGGAACACACGTGCCGACAACAAAATTAATGAGAAAATAATCAAAGAGGTTTTGAATTAATTTCAAACATAAACTAAATGTAACAAGTTTGGTTATAATTAAAATAATATTTGAAATAGAGTAGTTTTTTGTTGTTGCCAAAAACTAGTTAGGGAGAAGCAATTCTTGGGAACAAGCGCACCCTTCTAATCGTGATTGTAATTGTTAGCTTTAAAGACGAATTGCTGGACAACCGGACGACATGCTTGCTAGATTTTTGACCTCTCTTTTTATGCACAAATCTATTAGATTGCATTCCAATTCATGGAGAAGCGCGAGAAAAAAATTCCGCAATTGAATATTTAGTTATAAACGCACCCGAACAGTGTGAAATTGTACGTATTTTAATAGCCAGAAACTCAACCTATAAAACATAATATTTCCCAAAGTAAACAAGCAAATCCGGTTTAGTTTTCTAAAATATATAGCTAATAGATGCATTGATTTGAAAATTAAGAGATTAGATTGAAATATTATTGCGTTTAGAAGATACAGGTCAGGTAAGTTGATATTTCGTAAGGATGCACACAATTATTTTGTGATCGCTTCAATTGCGAATAACTGGACAACCAGACGACTGAACGAGCAACGGTTTAAAAATCTGAATATAGCATCTCAAGTACTATGAAATAAAATAAAATAACTATTAAAATTTAAAAGACTTCATCGCAATTAAAAAGGTAACTAAGGGGTGAGGTATCTAAAAAGCCTGGGTTTTCATTCATTCTAAACAATGCTGCGAGGAAAACAAATATAGTGCATCAACCTGATACAGCTAACAGTCGTCTGAATCGAATGCCGAAAGCTATAAGTTCGTATGTCTGAAATAATCGTGAAATACACATTTCTGAAACGTTGATTTGGAGACAAAAAGTAAGGTGCGTAAAAAAAATCACGATATCAGGTTTTAGAAATAAGCACATCCAATTTTTATGCTCAAATCTATTTGATAGCCTTCTAATACATGGAGAATCGAAATAATAAAATGCCCCAATTAAATAGTTTGTTACAATCACACTTATAAAATTAAATAATTCAGAATTAAAAATTAAGAATGTATACAGATTTTAATTATAATCGAATGACAATATAAAAATATTGGAAAATTAAATATTTTTTCTTTAACAAAAATCTTCCTTTAATTATTATAATCCTTTACTTATTATATATATATATATATATATATATATATATATATATATATATATATATATATATAATAAGTAGGCATTAGTCAATCAGATTGTGATGTCATCAACATTTTTAATAAACCAATTCGAATTCACCGTGCGAAATGAATACAATTGTAATATGTGATACATTCCAGTATCTGCGATGACACTAACAAATGTTATAGTCGCAAGAAAGTAATTTTCATGGAAGCGCCACTGCCAGTTCAATTTGAATAAGCTGCTTAAAAACCGATTCTAATCGCCACTCAAATGAAAAGTGGGCGCAATTTACATTCCCAAGAAGCAATTAACTGCGTAACGGGGGAATGTTAAACTTGACGAAGAGCAATTGAAAACGCATTTACGGGGTAATTAGGGAAGACACAATTTACATAGCGCATTGCGAAGGTTTCACCCGAGCGACGTGCGTTATTGACAATACATACGCGTATATTGAAATAATTGCGATTTTGTAACAATATAACTCCATAGTGATTAAGTGTTGCATAAACATTAATTAATAAATTATTAATGACTTTGGTGAGCCATAATGGGATACCCTTGTATTTATTTTCAGTATCAAAATGACTTACGTTGCAACTTATAATTTTGTTAGTTAATAATAACAATACTACTACTAATACAGAATAGGCAGCACAGAAAATTATAATCATAAAAATATGCTCAATTGTCAAGAAGTTTCTTATAATTTAAAGTTTAATTTTCTGCTAATAGCTATCTAATCAGAACAAAGGTTTATACTGACATAAAATAAGACGTAGAAATTAGGGTTATTTTAGACCGGAATTATACCTGTAATATTGTAATACGTAATTTCTGATTTTGTCACAATAAACAATATAATAGAAAATGATTTAATTATTTCTTATTTTATTTCAGAATATTAATAATTGTCATATGAAGATTGTCTAGCAAACAACCAACGCTAGTTTACCAATGTATGTATTTTATCAACAACTCGATCGAATAAAATAGTCCATTACAGCCTTCTCGCATTACTTAAACGGTGTTTTGTGAGTGAAAACAGTGGTAATACTGGAAGTTTCGCCATAATCCGCTCACAGATCGCTACTGACGATACTCAGTTTTCCAATTTTCCGTTTCCCACGCGGTGAGAGTTTTACGACTTGTAGACTGTGAATAGAGCGAACTGGTTTCATTCATTGTGTACTTATGTTTTAAAAAAACTAAACGATTGTAAATACAGTCGAGCATTTAATGCGGCAAACGTGAGAGGAAAACGTGGTGAATTGTTCAGAACAACTGTTATTATCACGCTATTTATTTATATACGTGCGTAATAAAATGACGATGGGTCTATTGTTTATTGATATGACATAAAAATGCAATTTCAATTATAATCAAGTATCGATTGATTTGTTTGTGGGATTTTACAATTTATCGCCCACTATTTATAAACTTGCAGGATGAAAACGTTATCTTGAGTCAGATACTATTTTAGTTCGTTACTAAATGGTAAATTTTCTCTCTCATTAATTCTTATATTCAAATTTAGACTAAAATATTCATTTTCTTTCGGTATCAAATTTCTCTTCCTCATTTTCGGTGATATTTGAAATTAATGCAGAATTTCGAAACATGTCAGAACTTTCTATAGTGCGCCAATTTACATGTCTTTCAGCCCATTATTGATTTCGGCTGTTGTAAAAATATTTGCTTGACACTTCGAAACGGAATTCCGTTAATTTGTATAGCTAACATCAGTAAAAATGTGCGTTACAAAAAAAAGTGTTGTGTGGTGAAACCGAATATTATTCGTCACTTGTTTATTTATGACCGGCATATACTGGGTACCCGCGTTTTCGTTTTATTAATTCTTCAAATCGATATTAGACGTTCGGTGAAATTGGAACGCGAAGAAAGTGTTGGGATAGGTCGCGGCGGGCCGGCGAATATAAGCGACCTACTGGTTAACGAATTGTATTATTTTTATATTATGTTTACCATGAATATACTTACACTAAACTAGTGATGGGGAGAATCGAGAACTTCGTCCTCGAGAACATTCAGGAATCGAGAACTTGGAATCGAGTACTAAAAAACGAGAATCGAGAACAGTTTTCTAAGGTATCGAGAACCAAAAACCGAAAAACCGAGAACCAAGAATTGAGACCTTTCGAGAGTATATAAAGGCATTAAATTCAAAATTGTGTTGCCTAGTCGGCGCGCTTTACAGATTCGGTTATTCCTGTACAAGTACGATTTATTTTAACCTTTTAATGTTTTCGTAAGTCGGTTCTCAGTTAATTAAAGTGCTCGATTTTCTGTACTCGGTTCTCGTTTAAGTTCACGAGAACTTTTAAGAATCGAGAACTCCGACTGTTGATAGGAATCGAGAACAGCTGTTCTCGGTTCTCGAAATCCCCCCATCACTACCCTAAACATTTAAAGGTATTGGAGGAAAATTACTGTCTTTTTTATTGTAGGTGTTACGTATATAGAAGAAATCTGATGTTGCCAGAGCACTTGAGATGTTTTCCGTTGTTATATCTTACCATTTTTCCGGTAGACCTAGCGATAAACATCCAATAATCGATTTGTCGGGCTTGAAATTCTCTATAATTTTGCAATTTGAATCATCTTTCAGGCACATTAAAACGGTCAATAGGCAATATTGTAATAGTATATTGGGATCATAACACAGACAATTTTTTGAAAATATGCAGTAGAAAACCCATTTTAACTCATTTTCAAATGAAAACTGTATTTTTTTACCATGTTATAGCTAGTGTCTACATGAGTTACCCCCAAAATAGAAAACTAATTCAGAAAAAAAATATTATCAAAAGTCAGAATAATATTGAATAGCAATTATGAGAAGATAATTAAATTCTCTTATTAGATATTTTATATGTATTAGTATTATCAATCTTTATTTTCACATTCAATTTATTTTTGGCTTTAAATTACTTCTTTATTGAATACATACAACATTATATGTATTAAATAGACCACCACCTATAAATTAAAAAACAGGTTGCTCAAAAGAAATCAAAGTTTCCACTGATCTATAGTGTTTATCTGAAAAAAAAAACAACAAAAACAGAAAAAAATATTTTGAAAGGTCAGAATAATATTGAATAATAATTAGAACACATAGAAACAATTTATTTATTAATATAGAAACTATATAGAATTATTTCTTTCCCTCTACCATTATTATATGATATCCGAACTTTGTTTTAATTGGTGGGTCTGTGTAAATAGGACTATTAACAGTTGAATTTGGGAGTGCAAAAGCAGCATCCTGGAAGGGTCCTACCATAGACCCCCTGATCATCCAGCCCAAATCACCACCAGATCTAGCCTTGTCCTCACTGTAAGCAGCAGCCACTTCAGGGAACTTTTGGCCTGCCTTGAGCTTTTCCAGTGCCTCTAGACATTTACCCTGTTTCTCACACAAGATGTGCCTCACTTTAACTGCACTGCCACCTTTCTTTTCCTTGCTAGCTATATATAGAATTACAAACTTACTTTAGATTAATCTATGGTAGTATTTGGTTGGTTTATACTCAAAATAAAACAAGCAGAAAGTGATAATTTACTCTACTAAAAATTGATTATCTCTAAAACAAGAAATTAGTTTCACAGAGGATTTATTATTATAACATTTATGGGCACAACATTTCTAAAAAAGGCTATTCAAATTTTGTGAGCATAAATGTTCCAAAATTATATTTTATTTTACACAGTACAAACCAATCTTTTGTATATTTATTTACCTTTATCGCTATCATCACTTTTGCCTGCCTTTGCTGGTTTGGCAGCACCTTTCTTGGGAGGCATATTTATGTAAATATAAGAATAATTAAAGGATATAAAAATGCTTTAGAGGTTATGTTATGATAGAAATTGAAATTTTTTAATTCTGTCTATAGGCAACACATATAGCACATTTCTAAATTACAGTTATTTCTATTAAATTATATAGTAACACATTTTATATCACCTAGTATTTGTTATTATATTATATTAAATAATAAATCGTTTTTTTCTGCTAATATTTCTAGTTTAAATAGTTTAAATGATTTAGGTGTGACTTTAGCCACAACTCGTGCCCTTGACTGACAGCTACGACCTTTACCGGCGCGCTAAATCTGTTTTGACAGCTACAACCTCGACTAACCTCTAATACATCGCGCTCCAGTTCGCTCCGAGCTGTCGCGCGCGAGGCACTATGACAATCAATTAACACTTCACACTCACGTCGTGCTAATAAAAAGGCTAAACACGATGGGGAAGCTCACGTGCAGTGAGGTAGTTGACAATGTGCAGCGGTACTGTGGGACGCGCTGGTTCAAAATCTCGATGATGTTGAGCGTGTTCGGGTTTATTAAAGAGTTCCGGCCCTCGGAGCCTTTTATTTACGAGTATTTAAAGGGGGACTGGCGTAATGTCACGGAGGAACAAATTCTGCAGGAGGTGTACCCCGTGGGGACGTACAGCTACCTGGTGCACCTCCTCATTGTGTTTCTTATTACTGATATTTGCCGATATAAACCGCTGATAGTGGTGCTGGGGTTGTCAGGCATTGCCCTATGGGGGATGTTGATCTGGACAACATCATTGTTCATGTTGCAAGTGTTAGAGGCAAGTAGTCATAAGAAATTGTACAGTTTTTTAAAAATTGTTAACTAATTCTAAGAGAACTATGGAAAATAAATCTCTATTAAAATAATAATTGTATTATAATCATGAATAATATTAGAATGTTTATTGATGATTTTTTTTAATTGATATATATATATATATATATATATATATATATATATATATATATATATATATATATTATTGATATTATTATATTTTTTTTATTGATGATATTAAGATTTATGTATGACTGACTGTGTTATAATGGCATGCATTATGAATTCATACAGTTGATTTTATTTAGCTAAATAATAAGTCATCTGATATTTCGTAATTTTTATGTAGAAAACAATGAATTATATAATATACAATTTTATTTATTAATAAAATAAAAAATATGGAATTTTAATTGTTATTGCAGTAAAATTGCAAATGACTACATATTACAAGGGATGATATTATATATATTTTAATACTCATATAACCATAAGAATGGCAAATGGTTAATGGTTCCATGCAAAACTATTATGTGTTTTGCATGGAACCATTAACCATTTGCCATTCTTATGGTTATATGAGTATTAAAATTGTGGGGAAACAACTAATGAGTATGAGTATAATTGCAATATAGTCTATCATTTGTTAGCATTATGAATTAATTCACCATCCATAATTTGATTATTTTTGTTACTAGTAAGGTAATGAAAATGTAAAATGGCCATATCAACAGAAATTATAATTACTGGCAAAGAAAATGTCTAGTTCTATAATAGCTATTTTATATATATATATATATATATATATATATATATATATATGTATGTATATACAAATGCAGACAATAGATTTATTTCATATTTTACATCAAGAAATAAGTAAGATAAAATGTTCCGTGCATATTTTTTAAATTATCGGAAATATTTGTAATAAATAAAACATTAATCATCTGATCATTCAATAAAATGTGTAAAAGTCTCTTTTGTCCATCGCCCTCCTGAACTTACAGTTGAAAAATTAACAATATTTTTATGTATTAGCAGCTTTAATTAGCAACGGATGCTAAATTTAAATTTCCCTGACAACTCTATTGCATAATGATCTATGCAAGTCAATGACCTGCTAAAATGGTATAACGTTTCTAGTACATTTATTTGCTTTAGAAAATCTATATTACTTTACTTTTTCTAATATTTATAAATAAACTTACCACATAACTACTATGTAGTTATTATCGTGAATATATTTTATTTTTTTTAGAAAAATGTTGTGCTTAAACAAAATCAAAAACTGCTCTTAAAGTTGAGATGAGTAATTTTTAACACAAATTAAAAAAAAATTGTATATTTTTGGTAATGTGAAAACATAGAAAGGGCAAGAAAAAGATTTTTCAGAAAATATCTCCTGTCCAGAAACCTCCAAACTCTAAAGTGCGCTAAAGTTGACATGACTAAAACAAATCGGTAAAAATGAAAATTGACTATAAATATATATATATTTTTTTGCAATATGAAAACAATTGATGTTTAATTGAACTCGAAACCAAATTTTTGTGTGGTCCTCTTTAAAATAGCATACATTAGGTGAAGTTATTTTAAAGAGGACCACAAAAAAAATTGATTTCGAGTTCAATTAAACAACCTATATTCATGAGAACGACTAGGATGTGCGGTTACAGCACATAATTTTCCTCGACTACACATTTCCTAGTTCACATTCGCGGAGCTAGACGACTCGTTTGATTTTTCCCACAAAACTATCGATACTGCTTTGACTAATTTATGTCTCCAATATCGTCGATCGGCCCATTCTTAAATGGCCACATTAATAAAACAACTCCCCAGCCAATATAGGCTCGACTCATGTGTGTACGGGGGCAGCGTTAATTATTCACGGCTTTGCTCGTTAATAAATAATCTGCTCGGGGCGACTTTAATTGCACCAAGCGTGGAATATTGAAAAATAAATAACCGATGGGGGGTTACGGCACACCCGTAACGGGGAAACGTGTATTACTGGAAAACTCGCACGTGGGTAGTAACAGACGTCATTTTCCGGGAAATAGCGCAATCCAGGGATTAAATTTTAATAAAAGTATAATTGTTCAGTCCAAATTGTTATAAATTGAAACATAATTATTTGGGATGATCATATAATATTTTGTATTAACAATGTTTCGAATAATTATAAACTTAACTGACATCAACTGAACAAAAAAGCATTTAAAGGATAAATAAAACGATTTAACCCAGCTCAGTGAAAGGTGCCGTCCGTTTCGTACTGAGCATAGGGGAGCGAGAGTTCAAACCTCGTTATGAGGTAAATTTCGCGAATCGCCTTTTAAAGTTTTTCAGAGACTAGCTCTGAAGTTAAGGTGAATACCGGGATCACACTCCTCTGAACTGCTCCCTATACCAGCGGAAAAGCCCTCGGGATGTTAGCTATAAAGATAAACGATTTTTACTTTAATAGTACAACTTATCCCCTAGGCACCACATCAATTAGCAATGCACACCTCATCTCACTAGCTGAGCTACACTGACGAGATCTAATAAGATCGAAATCTAGATATGTAGATTGCTAAGAGGTGGGTTCACACTTTGTTCTTTTTTAATCAAAAATAGTTGCACCTTACAATTGATTTCGGCTAAGTTCTAGCCATTTTCAAACTCCTCCAATGAAGAAACTAGTTGCAATGTGTAACTAAAGAACGAAATAAAAATCGTTTTTTTTCCTTCAAAATTAATTATCACAACGTCTTCAAAACCCAATATTTAAAAAGGCTTCAATTTAATTTTTAATACCGTTCTATAATTCGTTCTACCACTATATTAGCATTCCATTTTTTTAAAGAAACATATATTTCATTCTAATCTATCTAGCGTTATACAAATTTATAAAAACGATTCTACTTTAAAAGTTTCTCCGTCCAATTTTAATAAAGTAAAACAATTCACAAATGTAAATACAAAACATAATTTGTTTTGACATTGGTTGGAATAATGGAATCCCTAATGGATTTATAATACGGGCGCATCAATAATTCAATTACGTGTCATTTTTATTTAATCGTAAGCTGAGACTGTAATTAACGCCACAAAAAGTCAATATTATTTCCGCCTGCTATGTGTACAAAGCGGTTTACACGCGCTACTGCTTACAATTACGCTGATATAATAAAATACGTGATATGTTATGTGATATACACTATGCAAAATATTGCTGAACATTCATCGTTGAAATTAATATGTTTTTCTCACTCGATTGAAAAGTCCTTTCTCTTATCAGTGCAGTTTGAAACATTTCGCTTTAAGTAAATTGACTAGGGATGGCATTCACTACACGTTTCGAACGTGCACTCATAGTCGCCCCCGAGAAGGTGGGCAATTCTGTTTATTGTACATTCAATCGATGTTTTCGTTTTTAATAAACACTAGTAAACACAAATTGCATCATTAAACAAACTTAAATCGTGTATTGTTCTAATTTTAGGATGTGATTGTGACAGATTGAGTACAACTCTGATATATTAAGTTTTTCACGTGTATAATATTATAAAATTGTCACCATACTAGATGCGTCCATTTTCGGGGCCCATGCGATTCATGTCTCAATACACGTACCGGCTTGTTTAAATCTTAGCACCCGCGTGAATCATGCAAAATTTGTGTCCAAATTATTTAAATAATATTTAGTTGTTTGCCATATTAGTACTACACTCCCATCTTTCCATCGCACAACTCATGACTAGAAGGCGGTTTCAAAGTGACGATGAAATTCATTAAGCAACCAAAGCTAATTAAAACAATTTGACGTTTGTTGTTTATTACACTAGAATTGTATTAGTATTAGAATTTAAATAATTTGGACACAAATATTTACGCTACTACATATTACTCTCACGACGCTTCCACCAGTGCTAAAAGCTCAATAAAATTTTACAATTCGTCATAAGAAAAGTAGTCGTGATCCGTTATACCTCCCTAAATATGTTTTAAAATAATATAATAAATTGATTATTCCATTTTATTACGAGCGATTATGATATGAAATAAATTATTTAACCAACAACGTTGGAAACATTTAAAACGTATCACGCATTGCGTGTTCATGAGGATTACATTAAAAATGTATACAGGCTACACATTGTCGGTTTTAATTAGCCTGAGCACTGTTTGTTTATATATCATAAATAATAATCAGCAAGCAGATAGTGCGAATGCATGTAAATTACGTATTGCGACGGCTAGAAAAGTGGATGAGTGTATTTGCATAATTCACTCGTGGCGAATTGGATGGTTAACTTTTCTGCGCTTCTTCAATCAATACATGTGCATGCATACATGCTAAAAGCACAAATCAATTGCACGATTCTGGCCTGAATTATTGACTTGCGCTTGCGAGTCAAATGTGTCTGTATTTATTACATACAATTGTACTAGTTGGTTATGCTATTATGTGGCATGTATCCTCTTATTAAATACAAAAATAGCAATATGAAAATGTTGTACTTTATTAACTCTTATGTGGTGTTGTTTTTCTGAAGCTGCATATAATTGAGATTGCGAGAATGAAAGTGGTACTTGTATTAGTTATATGGTTTGAAGAATGGTTGGTATAAATCTGTACAGAAGGTGAAGACAGGAGAGTTATATCTTGTTTTAGATGTATGATTTAATTGACAACATTATATATGTAATTGAGCCTGTGAGAAAGAAAGTGGCATAAGTGACATTTGAATTGTTTTAGAAAGGAGATGAATTTGCGTTAGTTATTTATGTAAATCAACGTGCGCAGTTACAGAGTTGAAGTCAATTTAACTTGTTTTTTTTTTACCAGAAAAATGACGTCTACAGAGTACGGTGTAAACACTACATCGCGGGTAGTGGTGTCATAAGTTTGTCGCGAGTGGCGGAGGATTAAAAATAAACGCTTATTTAAAAATTAACATAGTACATATTAATAAAAATAAAAATCACTCAGAGTGTCTTCAAGATATTGCTCAAAGCCCTGATTTTTCTAGAAAACGTAGCGTATTAATACATGGGTGGTGTGTCTGTCCATAGTCAGTATGTGTTAGTGTATAGATGGAGTAATGTGCATAAATGATAAAAATTATAATACATAGTTGATTAGATTAAGGTAAAAAAAATAAATTATTAATATTAACAATAATATAATCTCACTATTGTAAATATTAATATTTAGTTCAATTTTTAGTCTCAATTAATATAATTAATGAATACTAATGTATAAATAATAATGATGTCAATAATACACTAAAATTTCGTATAGAATAATTAAGGAATTAGCAAAATTAAATTTGTATTTCTCTCCCAGGTGATTTATGGTACGTTTATGGCGACAGAAATCGCATACTACACGTATGTTTACGCCAAAGTCGACAGTGATTATTACCAAGAGGTCAGCTCGCACACTCGGGCCGCCATTTTGGCAGGACGCGCGCTATCCAGCATCACCGCTCAAATTTTGGTATCGTTCGAGGTGATGGACTACAAACAACTCAACTACATAACATTTGGTGGTAAGTAGCAAATACAGGTCAAATGTATTACCATGCACGTTAAGTGTTTTATAATTTCCAAATCAGTCTTTATTTGCATGATTGAATAAATTGATTTAAATGATTCAGATCGACTTTTGGCCTAAGTTAAGCCTAAAGTCTAAATTAAGATTGATATTCTCTCTCTTAATACACGCGGGCACTCTTTTTTAATATTATAAAGTAAGTAAAAAAAAAAGGCAAACATATGGTTGTTCACAACACTTACTATAGTTTTAAAACCTGATATAAGTTTTTATAACTAATTATCAGAATCTCGCCCTGCGTTTCAAGTGCATATAAATTATTTAGTTACTATAGATTGTGCATACTTGAATAAAGAAATAGTATTAGTATTATATTTATTTCTCAATAATATAACACTAGACAAATTGTGTGTGATGATGATTAATTCAATGGCCTTTCTTATACAATTTACTACTTTTACTAATGGTAATGATGTCAATAGATAACACACACTTTAAGTTAAGAAATTTTCCACATAAAGATCGTGGATGTGTGATACAATGCAACGTTTGAAAATAACATCATTTTATTCCTGTTTGAATATTATTAAATAATTAAAATATTACCATAGATAGCAGAAATAATATTGCCATCGTGTAAATTCAAATAGAAAATTTTATTGTGGTTTGCAAAGATAACCGTGTACACAACCTCGTATTAGTAATTATCATTACACAATGTATGCACTTGACATTTGAATAATCTAATTGAGCTGTTTAAAAACATTTGTTTTGTTGTTTAATTAAAAAAAGTATTTATATATCAGATAAAGCCCCTATTGTCGTTACTTGCAATAAACATATGCTGTTCTGAATGCAATAAATGAAGGTAATCGCTTTACTAATATTATATACAGATTGCTTCATAATGTCATATACAGCTTTGAATTCAAAGCTGAAATATCATATACAGCTTTGAATTCGAAGCTGAAAATGCGAAATATTTGTTTTTCGGCATGCACTTTGTTTAAATTGCCTTACAGACGATGTGGCAAACGCAAGCGAACATAGGGACATTTGTTAATTTGCCACACTTCCCACATGAGTAATGTACACAAATGTTCGTGTACATTGGCTTGATAGCGAAATAAAACAGTGCACAGATCGAGAAAAATACACATGTTCGTCTAGGCTTTCGCTAAAATTCGTATGTACGGTGTTTACGAGAAATTACATTAATCATATTACATAATTATTTTCAGTCTTTGTTATGAATGTAAATATTAAGTTGCCTATGTATGTAGTTTGTTTATAGAATTTATTATTATTTATAGAAATAATTATTAGTATATGTATGAATTTTTATTCAGTCGAAAATAAACGTTTTACCTAGACAGTCGTACAGTTAAAATTAAATACAACCACTCAATAATAACGTTCTTGCAAGCTGTATAAAAAAAGTTACCAGAGTTGTTGGTATTTAATTATTTTGAAATTTCTAATCGATTAGCAAGTAATAACACCAGCGTTGATTAATTGAAGTAACAATCGCAATTGCTCTAATTAATTAACCATCAAATCAATTTGTATGGCTCATTATTTAACTGCAACGAACAATAGAAAAGTTTATTAGACAGCATTATTATCGGTACTAATAACTGTAATTATTAATATGGGTTTCGAATTCTATACCATTTTCAGAAACACGCACACGGTCACATGAAAAATCAATAAACATATAAAAATTGTATTAGTAAAAGTTGATATGTAGCAATAAAAGTCATTCAGTTTGAATTCTCCAGATAAAAATTATACACGGACATTTGTGAAAACGAAAAAATAAATTTGTATACTACTACTAAATTTTGCTTCAAGAGAAAGCATATTGTTACAAATAAAAAAAAAGTTATCAATATAAATTATTCAGACATTATGAATATTTGTAAACATGTGCGTAGCAACTATAAAAATCATGGAAAATTTTCAACGCTAAAACTTTTATTACACATTATTTACAATTGTACAATTTATCATAGGAAAATAAGCTGATCATTATCCCGTCAAAAGCGTTTTATTCGCCCCAATCATGAAAATACTAGACATGACCTATATAAACCATAAGTTCTACTTTCACTAATTGCACCTGTGAATCACCATAATGTCCACATCACCCTAACGATAAAACAAATCGAGCCGATTCCATATCGATCATTGTATTTATTTATAAACCAATCAAACACCTCGTTTAGCGACTGGCTAGAGGCCCCATTGCACGAATTATTGGGTGACGTCTCGATAATTAATCGTCCGACTGCCCTTGAACCCGCAACAATCGAATCCGCATTTTTTATGCTCAATTGCGCGAGTGATAAAATTGACACACGGGTCGGCCTTCGAATTAAAAACTGGAGACGTTTGCAATTTTGTAAATAAATCAATGGAGTATCTGTTTGTGCGAATAAAGATATAAACTTTGATATCATTTGATTATACTTACAAGAAATAAATAGAATCTTGATTAGTTATAAAAGGGATTATAGCTTCCAATCTCTATTTACATCGCTTAAGGGCCATTCACAATAAGTGCGGTAGTGGTAACGCGATAAGTAATGTTTTGCATGTATATATATATCTATATATATATATATATATATATATATATATATATATATATATATATATAGATAGATATAGATAGATAGATATAGATAAATGTAGCTAAAATAATTTTATTTCGTTGCAGCTATGATACTCGCAACTCTGTGGTCTCTATTCCTCCCACCAGTCAAACAAAGTATATATTTCCACCAAACAATGAACCAACGAATGATGACACCAACAAAGTACAGAAACGCATTCGCTCTAATGCGAAAACACTTTATAGCCTCATACAACAACCGCTACGTAGTAAAATGGTCATTATGGTGGGCCCTAACAACGGCCGGTTTTATTCAAGTCCAAGTCTACATGCAGCCCCTCTGGGCGGAAATACAATCCCATGAAACAAACCCAGTAAAATACAATGGCGCCGTGGAGGCGGTTTCCACGATTCTGGGCTTCCTCGGCGCTCTATTCGCCGGCTACTTGAAGGTGGACTGGCGCCAAAAAGGCGAGCTGATATTATCAATCTGCTCAATTACAGCGGCTAGTATCATACTAATCAGCTCGCAAACGGAGCAAGTCTATATCAGTTATGGTTGCTACGCGGTGTTTCACGCGATTTATCATTTTATGATCACCATTGCCAGCTCAGAAATAGCTAAGTGCATTGTGGAGGACAGCTATGGGTTGGTGTTTGGATTAAATACACTTCTAGCGTTGATCTTACAAACAGGTCTCACGCTGGCGTTCGTTACAAAACAAGCAGGCCTAGCTCTCACACCAAGGAACCAGTATTTAGCCTATGGCATCTACCATATTGGCATCGCATCGATTTTCATTATAATCGGACTGATTAGTTGGATCAAGAGTAATAAGGATATTAAAAAAACTTACAATTAGTAAACTACCGAAAATTTAAACTGACCAGTATTTGTACTTATATTTTAAGTAACGTGATATTTTAGATGGTTAGAGTTCGTTAATTGTAAATATTGTACGTACTTAAAATATATATAGATATGAGTTGCCATAAACATAAACGAACCTACTATTTTATTTATTAGTGTACCACAATTTTAAATGTTTATAAATTTTATTATACTGTTGAAATTTGATTGTTTGAATAAACGTTTTAATTTTTTTTGTAGAGTTTTATTTGAAACATTCATCAAGAAATATATTCCAAGGAGGTGTAAGTGCCAGTTATAATCATTTTTGGAAATGGGCAGCTTAAGTTTCAATATATGTATTTATAGATCAATTGCTTTGATTTGTTTGTGTGAAGAATCAAACCAACTGAGCATGAACATAAATAAACAGTGTTGAAGGTCTTTAACAGAAGTATGTATGATAAAGTAATGTGATAAGATAGTCAACTAAATGATTTTCGATTTATGTGAATAAATAAGGTCAATCAAATTATTTTGTAATGTACTTTTTCAATTAATTTTAGCTGAATGAATCAGATTCCAAGATAACTTTTGTTACACCCTCTATAATATATATGGACAATATAAAACAAACACAATGCCAAAATTTATGTTGAATCAGAAATAAAACATTTTATTTATATAATTATAACAAATATTTGATATGCTTAATATACAGTCACCACCAACAGCCTCTCATATAAATTTATAAAAATGCTTAAAGATTACAATTACAATCTTAAATTCCTAATCTATTTCCATCACTTACAATCACATTATTATCAATCCCAAAATCATCCAGTCAAGTCAAGTACCCCATTTTTGATTATATTAATTACATCAGGATGGTAAAATCAGTAAATTGTATTACATAAATTGATTATTTTGCAGGCTTCTTCAGGTAACCTTTATTTCTTAAATATCGTACAATAAAAGGTGTTGCACCCAGTGTGATGCTGATCCTAACTGGAGCAAACACTTTGTGCACTGCATATGCAGCTACAAAAGTTCCAGTTCCTGTTGCAAATTTATTTGATGCATTTTCACTGAATCCTATCATGCTCATGTAGTAAGGGACATCTAATCCACTGGACAAAAAAATATATTTGTAGTATGTAATAAATAACCATGACTTAAATTATTTATATAAAGAAATGCAAGTTTCTAAAGGGAAATCACATTTTGTAAGCACATACTAAAGTATACAAGTATAAAGTGTGTAACAAAGTATACATCAAGATTCCATAAATTGACTATGAATGTATAAATAGTGTAAGTTAGCAGGAATTGCATAACGACAACAAAATATATCTTTAGTATGTAATAAATAACCATGACTTAAATTATTTATATGAAGAAATACAAAAGGGAAATCACATTTTGTAAGCACATGCTAAAGTATACAAGTATAAAGTCTATATCAAGATTCCATAAATTGACTATGACTGTATACATAGTGTAAGTTAGCAGGAATTGCATAACTGGACTAATTACCATACATACCAAATTAATTTAATATTTTAATTTTTTGAAAATTACTAATGAGAATGATATTTTAAATTGCATACAAACAACAAAGTGATTCATGATAAATTTAATATTTCTCTATGGGTTGTTTTACCTTGAAACTACCATATAGCTAGTCCCCAATGAAATCAGAGATATTGTCACATGGAAAACAATGACAGTAGTTCCATACTCAGCAATTGCCTTCTTAAACTTCTCTTTTCTTGTCACTGGAGGTTTTTCTTGGGTGGTACTAATGGAGCAGACTTGTGTGAACTTTGGTTGGGAGATGAAAGGGGATAGTTGTAAATTGTTTGGATTATTTGGAAGTGAGTTGAGTAAGGCAATTGATTGCCGAACACCTACAAATTCAAAAAAATACAACTGTTAACAAAATGTCACTTCTAAATCAGATTTGATTGTAACACAATATTGACTTTACTAATGATTGCACTTTGTTGATTTAAAATAAAGTTTAACACCATCTCTGTAAAGAGGTAAGTGTAATTGTTGGTATCTAAACAGCTTGAGATCTTGTGAATTCATCCTCACTAACTGTGCTACACTGATGAGGTCTAACAAGACCAAAATTTAAGAGGCAAATTTACTTTTATATAACTTGTGCCATAAAACAAATTTAATTGATTAAGCACCTGTTGATCAGAATTACATATTATGCTGCCTAGGTGTGAAGATCTTGGTTCCATCTGATGGTTACTAGTATACTACTAGTAATCTATCAGATGGAACTAAGCAGTCTATGGCCCTGTCCATTTGGTTACTACTAGTGACTAGTAGTGACAAATACTGACATCACCCTATGCTATTAGTATGAGTGATGCCACACTCATACTAATAGTAGTCAAACGGACAAGGCCTCAGTTGCAGACAGCTACTAGTGACACAAATAAGCTACTTTCATTTATCATTTGAGGGCTTCTCTGTGCTGCTTTTAACTGGCTTAGAACAGCTCACAAATGATAAACAAAAGTGGCTCTAGTCACTGGTAGAAACTATTGCTTATCTTAATATAAGTATTTATTTAATGTATTTAAACCTAACCATAGCATAGCACTAGGTAATACTCTGCCCTTAAATCATTTATTCACTTCAAAAAATAGATTTCAAATTTAAAATATATTAATGTTAAGACAAATTTGGGAAATATCATTACATTTATTAAAAGAGCTATTTATGTGTGACAAAATTGGAAGTGACAATTAAAAACTCCTAGCAGGATTACATGACTTATATATATATTCCCTTTAATTTGATCACATATTAAATCATAACATACAACAAAGCAATTATTATTGTATACTTACATAGGGAACGCATATGAATCAATCTGCTTGTTATGCCAGCAGTGTGACTTAACAAATACATTGTTTATATATGATGATTTCTTGTTATTAAACTTATTGCTCTCACTCAAACCAGATAACTCTAATTATTAATTATTTTACAGGTGCAAATTAACAAGCCTGGAAAACAACTCCATACTCTTCTTAACTTGTATTAAATTCTTTACAATAATAACAGATTTTAGTTAAATAAAAATTACTTGTTTCAAGATAATTTTACCAGAAAAGTCATCAAAAATGTATAAAAGGTTTGTTATGACATTTCACATTGATGTGACTGTCAAAATTTTTAGAATAATGTTGGCAATGCATTGGTGGCTAAAGCCACGCTAAGTGCGGCGAATAAAAGCTTAAATTTAGCCTTTTATAATAATAAATCAATTTTTAGTTTATGAATATGGTTATTTATCTTGTAATACATTTGTATTATTATTATTATTATCATTCATAGTGATATATACAAATATTTTTATGTAATTTTAAATTCCATATTAAAATGTTATGTTGGTAGCGCTTATACATACCGAAATTAAGGAATTTAGGCGCGGACTTCAAACATAATGCGATCAAAAACTTCTGCATGTGATAAAAAAACAATATTGTACGCAATAAGGACTATATTAAAGTTACCTTGATTCTATTTCCGTTCGGGCAAATTATATCAATAACTATTTTCATATAATTCCCTACAATAATTGATCAAAATCAATATATTTGGTTTAACCAGCTCGGTAGTTAGACGCCTCTAACCACTGAGCTGATTAAAACGTCTCGTACTAAGCACCGAGTTCGAACCCCACCGGGGCGAATCGTCTTTCACAGATTTTCTGTGAAGTTAACGTAAATACCTGGTGATTAAACTCCTCTGAGCTTCTCCCTTGAACGGCGTAAAAGCATCATGGCTGATAGCCCTATAGAGATTTTGGTTTAAAAATCTGGTGGATAGTAGTTTTTGCAACCAATAATTTGGACTTCATAGATACACAGAGTTATAATGCTATAGAAGTATTAGCATAAATATCTACGTAAAATGTTTAACTAACTTACGAGTTACTACTAAATTATGAGTGGTTTTTCTTAAACAAGACTAGTATTTTGGGATTTGGAACAGATGTCTCGGTTTATATTTCTACAGAATTTCAGATTGCGTGCTATCTGGGTTCATCACAACATATAATTTGTTCATGCAAATATATGTTACATCTATAGTTGATAAACTTCGTTCAAATTGAAAAACTAATTGAAAATTGAAGACTAATGAATCACATTGTACCAAGATTCGTAGTGGTCCAACCTACATTGGCATATACAATCCAAAGAAATTTTCTCATTTACTTTTCAGTTATTTTAAAAATATTATGGAAGCAAGTTATTATAAGTTTCACCTTTAAAGCGTGAATTACATTGTACTAGATTCGTCTTGAACAAGTTTCTAGTTACTATTATTCATGTGGCACATTCAGCTTGTACTATGACCAATCACGTCTTGAATAAAGTAACTTGTTTAAGACAAATGTAGTACACTTTAGAGGTGAAACTTATTTCGATAATATTTTGAAAATAACTGAAAAACTAAATGAGAACTTTTCTTCTGGGTTGGATCACAAAATTAATTGCCTATAACATTGCAATTTATTTTACAAATTCAAAAATTCATAGGAAAATATTTCTTAATTAAACAATTCATGTATAAATATTAATTATTTCACAATTTTTATTAAATGGATCTTTACAACAAGTAAAATAACATCAAAAATCCTCGAAAAGATTTCCAGGCTGTGTAGGTGAGGTCAATCCGCACAATAATTGCGCACACGAAATAATTAAAAAATATACAAAATTTCACATCCTGTTATGGCATAATATTTTCTAGATAAAACAATACAACATATTTTATTATAATACATAGACATTTATTAATCGAAGCACTTGTGGACGTCTTATTTGTGCCGTACATTTTGGAAGGCAACGCTCACGACAATGTTTAGAATATATATTGACTATTATTCCAAAAAGGCTGTTTTAACATTCAGAGAGAATACAAATTCGGATCACAATGAGGACCGCGAAGCACCAATTAATCTCAGATACAATATACATGCATTACTTGTTACATTATTTTTCACAACAAAAATCATCATTTGAATGGTAGGTTGTATAAAGGTTTGTTACATATTGTATAATTATGTGAACTATAGATATCCCTATCACACCACATATTTTTTACTTTAATAAATGACGTATGCATAAAGTACCATAAAAATTATTTTAAAAAATGAGTGGGAAATACTTTGAAGTCAGAAATGACACTTTAGAAACCCCCAGGGATGATTCTGAAGTAGCATGTTGTAACACATCTACATTAACACATGACAGAAGCACCTAAAGGTTAATAGCTAGTTACAGAAGTGTAACAAATACAGTAACTACTACTACTATAATTTGTCAACCACGTTTTTTTACACAATAATTTTTATAATTTTCTACTTTATGCATACTTCGTACGATCAAAAAAAAAAATGATATTATGGAAAAGTATTGAATTCGTATGGAAAATAAATTATTATTTTTAAATACTGTAATGTTGAGGTTTTGTGGGTACAACATTTTACCTTTCCACCATTGATATGCCTTTATACAACCCAACAAATACATGCAAGCACATGTCTGGCAAAGACTTTCATAAACATATTGTTTGTGTTTACAAAAACTTACAAACGAATAACTAAAAATCATATAACAGCCGATGTGGGTTCGGGAAATATTCGCGTTACTTTTTTGATACTCTCATTAATGCAAGCATCATACAATATTAACTCTTAGTAGTGTTTAAAAATTGTACCATGCGGTCCCCGTCTAATTGAGCACAAAAATCATAAATTTCTCTGTAGCATAAAAATATATATATTATATTTCTTTGTTGTTCAGTCAAAGCGATAATACAAAAATCTTACAATTATTAATAAAAATATCACTATGAGTATTTACAATATTTACATATAAAAGTTATTTTTATATATTACAAAGGGCGCATTTGTTATATTTATAAAATAAATTAATAAATGTGTTCATTTGTGTGTGGTGTTAAAATCACAATTTTGGAAGAATTTGTATGTGGAAATATCTACAGTAATGTCCGCTAATTAACCGCAATTTTGTTATAAACGAACCTTTAGATTAAATATGTAGCTATAAGTTATAAACTTAAATTAAGTTCAATATAACCGAAAACTCTGTATGAAATAGACATATTTTTTAACGAAAGTGTCCGCGTAATATTTGAAAAAAGAATCTTATAGGAAAATAATTCCTACATTCCAAATTAATTCGTTATAACTGAAAGTTACTTATACGCGGACATTACTGTATTCATTAAATTAGCGTTTTATACCGATTACTTACGATATCCTATGTAAAACTTCACACAGGAACTACAACGTAATTAATATTTCTCTTTAATGCATACTCTGGTCACTCCGGTGGGTCTTGAATCCACGGCTTACACTGCCGTACATCTCGCGAAATACCAGATATAACCCAGGGTGTTGTATATCCGAGTGTGAATTTGTGAGAAATATGTATTAATTTATGTTACATTTTGTATGGGTAACTACAAAGATATCATGCATTTAAAATCAACATTGCACATAATCTTAACCAGGGGAGCGATCGCTATACATATAGTGATCGAGAGACTTTTGCTATTATAGCGAATGATGTCGATGTATGACCTGTCGCTTCGTGAATATTTGACACAGATCTTACGCTTGACAGTAGTAATGTTTTCAGATTATTTTTTGAGTAAATTCTACTAGTCGATTGCTATGAAACGCGTACGCTTTATGATCGCAGCGATTGCTCAAAAATCGTACCCCTGAATAATCAGTTATAAAAAGCCTAATAAACTTTATATGTTACTCAGTTAGCAGTTCAATTGTACTAATACCGGATTGACATTAATTTCAAACGGTATTACACGTTTTTTCCCATGCAAAATTGAATTATAAATTAATCTAGCGAAGTGGAATTGGTGTCAATTCAGCTCTGGCAGTGATTTTTAACACGTTGTCACATAAAATTTCCTGAATTACGTCTAAAAAATGTTATATCAAAATTAAAATTCAGTCGTACAAATTACTTTGCGCCGCCCTCATACATACGCCTCGGAGTGTCTACCCCTCAACCGATTGAAAAACACCCGCCAACTATGCATAGTCTTCCCCGACCAAATCCACACACTCGATGTAATGCCCACAATCATATACATTAGGTACTTGATCATGAAGATTTCAAACTGCGGACGCTTGTCGTAGTCCTTTTTAGGACAGGGGATGGAGAAGGGCTTTTTACACATGTCCTTACGCCAGGTGAGCATCCACGAGTCGAAGTAAAACATCTCGTAGAAGAGGCACGCGAGTACAATCAGCGCGGGCACTGTGTAGAGCACAGAGAATATACCGATGCGAATCATTAGTTTTTCTAGCTTGTCTGTTTTGGTGCCGTCGTGCTTCATCACGGTGCGGATGCGGAAGAGCGACACGAAGCCTGCCAGAAGGAAGATGGTGCCCAATACCAAATAGCCGCAGAGGGGAATGAGGATGAACGAGCGTAGTGACTCCACGTTCCATATGCCGACGTAGCAGACACCGCTGAGGATATCACCTGAAATTAGAAAAAAAAAAATTAATTAATATATATTATAAATATATTTAATAGAAAGATTTGAGACATCAGTTTATTGTGGAACTTAGACCAAATTCATATTCTGTGTTTTCTGAATGGCAAGTATAAGTAAAATATTGTATATGTTTCCTTACAAAAAGTATTGTGTTACAGACTAATATTTACCACATGTGCAAGAAGTATAACGTAAAACAACTACAAATACAAATATTCCTTTTATTATGGAACTAAGGACAAATTTATCTTCTGCGTTTTCTGATTGGTAAGTATAAGTAAAATATTGTGTATCTTTCCATACAAAAAGTATTGTGTTACTAATATTTACCACATGTGCAAGAAGTATAAAGTAAAACAACAAGGCAACAGGCACAGATATCTTTGCAAAATTATACAAAGAAGGATCTGAAAAACTAACATCATAAATATTCCATCTAATTTCTCAAGTATCGAAAGAAGAAAAAATGCCACAGGAGTGGGACATATCTATTATAAAATAGGAGGAAAGCCTATGTTTAACAGTTACGTACGAAATTTTGTACAAAATTCTTATTTATTATTTCGATTTTTTTATCTCTGACTGAAATGACACTAGACCAGTGAAAATTTTCCAAAAATATATATATTCGTTTCAGGTAAACTGTTTTTTTTTGTTGAAAATTTCGAGAATAACAATAAATGATTTAAAATTAAAAATTACAAATGTATTCCGTATACAATCGCGCAAGATAATGGAAAATTTAAAATAACTTTACTTAATTATTTAATTTAATTTAATTTAAACTATTTTATTCCTTAAAAAAGGATTTATAAAAATAATATTCTATTTAAATTATTATGATACGTATTACAAAGTAATGTGCACTGGTTACATCAGATTTTTATTTCTTAAAAATGAGTTCATGCGGTATATATTGTTGTTTGTTATTTTATAAATAAGTATGTTTATTATTATTAAACCGTATAGAAGTAAACATGAATCGCCTACAGCATTTGAAACTTAGTATAACATAGAAAATCCATTCATTATAATTTATTTTCTCATAAAACGATTTACTCAGGAAGCTCTCTGCGTTGACTTTTCCCTATCTCCCCATAATTGCGGATGATGGACGCGCCAAGCCGGGCTTAATTGAATCCGGCGCGCGATTTTCCGGGGCCCCCGCCATCGTCGCCGGGGCCCCCATGCATAAATTAAGTCGAACCTGCAATTACCGATCATCACCAATATTAATCGTACGCTAAAGCACTGCGGGCAGCCCGATCTTATCGTCCGCATCAAAACAAGTCAATAAACGCGCGGATCATTATAATGCGCGATATTATGTGAGGCCGATCCGATCTGGCGGCGAAACTCATTTGCATACCACCATAACGACGCTAGCTATACAAAATTTTCTAACTGTACCACATCAAAGGAACGCATTTTTTGTCATCAAAACGCTCCCATTGAGCGGCTAATGGGTAATCTAACAAGAAAATTATACTATAATGAATCTATTCTGTAGTTTTTTGCTTTTCTGGCATTTGAAACTTTTACAATGCCCACCATAAAGAAATATTGTTTTACATCACTAAATAGTAAGGAATCATTTTCCCTGAGTTTATCTCTATTTGCTGAATGGACGATTGGTCTGTCCATTCAGGAAGCAGAAGATTTGGAATACCGTAGTTCACCAATATATTCATCCATTATATACACGTGACAAAGAAGAGAAAAGGCTCATATTAAATTGTATTTTTGTATTAATAAATATTATAAGGAAGTAGTAATCAACTAACTTTATAGTAGTATACAATGTATTCATTAGATTGTAGTAGAATTCAGGATTAATTAGTTTTTTTATAATCTCGCGAGAAGAGTGTAGAATCTGGCCGAAAGGCGGAATTCGACGACCTGTTAAGATTACAACTATTGTAATTTGTGTAGAGAAATTTTGTTTTCTGGTATAAAATAGACATAACAACACATATCCATGCTACAGTTGATGAAATGAGCCACTACAAAGGTGCCGCTAGCCACATGATGATCGCGATCTGCGTATTGAGCAGCACTGGATTAGAATATTGTAAGAACTGTGTATTAATCTTAATAAATTAAATTATATAACTGACTGTGTAGCAGTTTTAATAAATTCAGATATATAATTTCCTAGTAGTATACAATATCCACAATGATTACTCCTTGAAGTATCTAATAGTCTCGCAATGAACTTCCAAGTGCAGAAAAAGAAGCCAGACCGGGTAATCTTCGTCCATTACAACCATTCCACTCGAGATAAACAGCAGACTATTTACAACAATTTGAAATCGCCGCGCAATATAATACCCCTCCTATTGCGATACCTCTAAAAGCTCAATTAGAGAATTACAAAACAGGAACTAAAATATCTCATTAGGCTGCTGTTGGAGACACACAGTGCAAACTGGAATCCAACATACTGCACTTTAATTACTTGATACGCGCAGTATAAAACGTCGTTGTCGGGATGAAATATTCGCTAGAGAAACAGACAATTTTTTCTTCTGTTGAGTGGCCGTCGCGAGCTGCACGATCGGTCGCGCGCGTTCGCCATTATGCATGCGCATCGTGAGTTATTGCGCTCCGCGGGCGCTTTTCTTCCCTGCAATGCATTTTATTTAATAATTATCCATTTGTGCGCGTATATAAATCGCCGCATTGTTACCCCTCACCGACCCAATACAAACACAGCGGAAACGGTCGTCGATCTTGAAAGCGATCATTACAAAAAAATATTGTAATGCGAGCCCATCACACGGAATAATGATTATAGCGATGCGGCCACCGGGCTCACTTTTATTGATATTACTTTTACGCCTTACCTTGAATGATCGACGGATCGTTTATGTGTTATTTTTTATCGGTATAGAGATATTAAAAGTTTAATAAGCGGACGTGCGGCTGGCTGTGGGAACGTTTGGGCGCGAGTAATAAATTCAAAAATTTCTAGGCGCTCATTTACGGCTGCGGTGATTATAGGGCGAGCTGGATAAAGACGTGGCTCGTTTGTGCGCGAACAATGGGCGACAGCGGACACAAATGGTTTGCAAGATACGAACATGCAAATTATAATTGGTAATGTGACAATGTTCAACCCAAAGACGGCTCCATTCTCCGTAAAAGATATAAATGCGATTTTATGGTGGTGGTAGTTCAATAAACTGCGCTAATCGCATAATTGCAAATGGTAACAATGCTGGAACGTAATTATGACTTTTATGTGTAAGATACGCTGCAGAAAATAATTCACTTAATGACACATTCTCGGCACTGTTTGTCGTCTTCATGCGAGCGCAACAAACGCTCCAGGTACTCTCAGAGCGATTCATTTCATCGTTCGCACGCGAAGAGCGGGATGAGAGGTGCGCATTATTTGCGGTAATAATTTCCTGTTCGATTGATATAAAATATAGATCACCTTCACGGCGGCTCTCGGCCGTATCGTATGTGCAAACCCCGAACCGGTTTAAAATATTTGATACAGTTTACACGGCATTTAGCCATTATATGTGTTATCTCACCAGCGACACACGCGAAGTCGGGCCCGCCGTACCGTAGCCGAGGAAATTAGATAACGAGCGTGACTTTACGCCCGAATTAATTGCGAGCGGACGATTATGATGTTCATATATGCTAATTGATGGATTACATTGTTTTAATTAACAAATATCTCAGATACGGGGAACATGTATGAGCAAGTTATATGGTTGTAAATATTACATCGTTCCAAGTGGATGGCTCTTAAATGATACAAGAATGTTGTGCCTAACTAATTAATGCAGTGATATGTTTACAATATACAGTCTTAACGGATAGTTGAACAATGAATTTAATTTTTCGGTCGCTATATTAAATTATTTATGTCTTTTATAATTACTTATTTCAGATACCGGAGCATTTTGTATACAGTAGTTTCGCTTTTCACTCTCTGTTATTTAATTATTTTTATGGATATAATGTATGTGTTGAAAAAATAAGAAAACATTTATTATCATATTTATTTTAAAGTGGGTATATGATACATACTTCGATCGGCTAATTGTGCAGAGAAAGATTCAAGGGATGAGAGAAAGAGGACGATGTCAATAAATTTACACAAATTTAAAAAGTTACTGTACTGTCAAGCTACCAGAAACACGCCAATGCGAATTAACATTGATACAATACAATTTTATATTGAAAAAAACCAGCAGTTGTCAGGTCTTATACAACATACACAATCTCTGATTTTCAAATAATAATAATATTAAATAAAAAATAATATAATGCAAACAAAATCAAGGTAATATAGTATACCGTAATGCCGTCTTGAAGGGCTGTGCTATCCATACATGCTCGAATTATGTCTGAAGAAGACGGCTAGTTAAACCTAACGACGGTTTCCAGTCGTTTTGCAAAAGCTTCGGGTCGATTTACTTTCAATATTTAATGGAGCTTGCATGCATAAACAACCCAAGCCGCCGAGGGCAGACTAAAATATGGCCCCGCATTTCCTCTCCTCCAGCACTAAACGTTTTCGCAGGGGACGCGACAAAATTGAAATTTCAACATGCGAAAAAGAACCCGTCCTGTCGGATTACATTCAGCACAAACCTAAACAACTCAATTAAATTCATAATCCTGAATTTGCATCCGCCCGAGCAGGTTTCATTTGATTGCACTTAAAACAGCTGACCCGATAACGAGCCGCGCGTTATGAGGATCACGAGTGGCTAAGAGTACTTAATGGCATTATTCGAATATACCTCGCACGGTGTTAAAGTTCAAGTCTTTACGAGCGCGCAAAAAAAGCTCACATGCGTATGCTAATCCCGTGGAATTGCAACAACCTACGAGTTTACGTCTTCATAAAATGGAGGCTTCCTGATCGAGACTGGATTCCGTACTAAATTATACCACGGGGAAGTGGATCGCAAAAGGATGCCCATTACATGAAAGTAAGAGCTCTAATAGTCGGATTTAAAAGCGAGCGCTTAGGTTGTTATCGGGTGCAATTATTAAGCGAGTTACTGGTTACTTATCGTAATAATAGGGATTTGTACTCTTGTTATGAGGTTATTGGTATAAATAGATGGTTTGTTGTCAATGATATTGCAACTTTGGTATACATCACGATACACTTTTTTTCGATATTAAACATCCCATGATTTAATTGAATATGTTATGCCCCATTTATGTTTTCGTGCTGTAATTGAGGTGGGTGTTAGAATTCCCACCGAGGCGAGTGTTACCTTATATTTTTAAACTCATAACATAATTGGTGTATTAAGTATTTAGAATTAATTGTAATCCTAAAGCCTTGGTTTCCTAGGATGCGGTGCCTTCAAAAGCGGCCGTATTTTACGTCATTTTGACGTCACACAATTCTTTTACGTATATTTAAATAAATTTGGTAATACAGAAAGCGATATACTTCAAAGTATTGGGAAAATGTCATGAATTACACTGGAATCTGATGAGTTATTTAATTACATATACTTAAAACGCATCTTGTAATATGTAAATGACGTCAAAACGGCCGTTTTTATCGACACCGCTTGCTAGGAAACCAGGACTTAAGCAAGGAGCAATTAAAAGTCTCATCCAACGTCGGACGACAGACATTTCATTTAGTATTAGATAAATACCAACGTTTTTGTTGGTATGAGGTAGTAGCTAAAGAATTAGTAATCTAGTTAACAAGTAATAACACAAACCCCAACCAATACAACCTGACAACAATCACGTCTGTCTCTGTGGTTACAACAAATCGTTAATCAAACTAGCCATCTTCTTCGTTCTTCACTCTCCAGCAACAACCTTAATTGATACGCGCAATTGAATCATGCATTATGCACCGTTCCCACACACACAAAAACACCACTCTCCGTACTACTCATTAAGTCCATAAAAAAAATCTCATTTCGCGCCCTCTCTTCATCGCGAAAGCCAACAATGCCTTTTAATTTGTCGGCGGAGAAATAAAAAATAGGTGCGGCCCATTTGCGATTCGCCGCGGCGCGGACTAGTTCTTCGGGACGCCGCGCCTGTGATGGAAGAAAACAGCTATGCGCATTCATCAAGACGAAGAGTAGGAGTTGCGCGCCCGTAATGAGCCGCTCCCGAAGAAAAAAACGACGTGTGAGACGGAGAGAACCGCGGGCGGAATTTAGAATTTCGTTGATTTGCACACAATGGAGTATCAGGACATTGTTAAAAACTCGCGTTTGAATATTTAATGGGGTGACGTAGGGCGGAGGAATGCGCAAGCAAAAATGAAACTAGATTGTTATTGACTGGCTTGAATAAAGGTCCTCTGTTCGATGCACATAAATCATAAAGCTTGTGGCAACACAATTACTAGAGTGGACATTTGAATTAGTATCGAGCACTGAGCGAGTAGTGGAGAAGTTATACTGTGGATTGAATAATTATTCTATATTTTTTACTTTGGGAGAATACAGATTTTATTTTAGTTTTAGGGAGCAGAATGGTACTTCCCTACGGATTATAGTAAAACATATGATTGCCAATTATATAATTTCTTTACATGGCAATGTCATTTCTATTTTTACTTTCCTAATACAGCACTACTGTCTAAAAGGCACCTTACACGATCAATAATACTGTCAATATTTTAGATTAATGACAGTATTACTATACGATAACATGTTTAAAATGTTCATTATTCTAACTTATTGCCAGTATTATTTATCGTGTAAGGTAAAGTAATTATGAAATGAAGAGAATATTGATTTTTATCCGGATAATTGGTACTTGATAAGTATAAAAGGAGGATTGAAGCAAATACTAACAGTACTAGGACTGACAGTATTATTGACTGTGTAAGGTACCTTTATGGAAGGTTTTTCAGAGGTTTTCTGTGAAGTTAAGATAAATACCGGATGATTAAACTCCTCTGAGATTCTTCCTTGACCGGCGGAAAAGCCTAACGGCTGATAGCCCCCTATACAGATAGAAGTTTGTAATTTTTGGTCCATATATATTTGCCTTACGCGTATACTTAGAAATGTGGCAATGACTTTGTCAGTATACACAATTTCTACAACGATATAAATCACTAATAAATCATGAAATACTTAAAAAACAAATCCGATTGTTAGCCGCACTATAATTAATTTAATACAAGATTGTCAACATAAGATGTTCCAGGCAATATCTCTTCTACTTGTGAAAAATTGAATACATTTTTCACCTGCCACCGCATTATTATTACGCTCATCGTCGTCTTCCTCTGATCTTGCATGCAAATTGACGAATACCTGGCGGCCAGCGGAGGTCGACGACGGATGGACGACGGTCGAAATTGCGAGTATCTCAATCCCCGCCGATCGGCTTATAATTATAGCTGTCGTCGGTCGAAGACAGAGTCGCAAAAAGTCTCTCCCCCCAAGAGATAAATCAACGCATGTATATTGGTTGCGTAATGCAATTCAAGGCACACACGAATATACATGTAATTAAAATAATGTTATGGCTGGAGATTAAAACGCGGGGCGATTAATGGGAGCTGATCGCGACCACCCTATTAAAGTTTTATGGGAGCTGCAACGCCGAACGGATGGCGGAAAGCGGCTGTAAAATGAATAAATTAATCGCGTTGAAAGAAACGGTTGATATTTTATAGGCCTTCAATGGATAATACGGTAAGTTGTTTTGGGGGCCATTTATCATGCGTTTAGTACGATGTAAGTTTTGTCACGTAGTGTCGTTGACAATCAGGAGTAATTTATAGCATTGATAACACTGGTAAACAAAATTTACTTTAATTCGGGTTTTTTTAATCAAATACGGTCATTCTGATATCTACACTGATCTGAATGTTCTTTCTAAATTTGTGTCAGATATTGTTTCTTACTTTACCAGCGGAAAATCTCTCGACTATAAAAGGAACAATATGTGTTATTTATGTAGGCTATTCAAATCACAGTTGGTTTATAACATGTGATTTGAATAGCTTGCATTAATAAGAAATATTTTCCCTTTTGTGTAGATAAAGATATCATGCAAACGATCCTGAAATGTATCAAAATCGCTTTATAAAAACGTGAAAGCGCGAGTTGTACCCTTGATCTCATCCTATCTATGCCTACATGCAATACTTCCTTTCGAGGGATTCCATGTGAAGTAATATTACATCTTACATAACTGCACCTCGATGCAAAACCAAACCGCCATAAACGGCGCACGATAAAAACCGCTTGCATTTTCTATGTTAGACGTCTCCCACTGTTTCTTATTACCTTTTTCTGCCAATCTTGCAATGTCGTAGCGATTGTGATCACGTACACGCGGGTGGCACGCCCGCGCCCCCCCGTCCACATCTTCTTCCATTACGGAAGCGGCGCATCTGCCTGCATCGAATCGTCCCCGACCGCCTTATTTGGCCCGTGCAGAAGAAACGATATGCAAATCCCCATTAGGGCTACCATTCCGTGCGCGCAACGTGATGAATGCGAAATTGACGGATCCAAAATGAAACCAACATGAGTGCAAAAAAAAACCGCCTCACATCCTGCTGCGCCACTGATTTATTTAATTAACATAAGTAAAACGATTTGGTGCCGTGCCACAAATTGAAATTAAAAACGCGCAGACATCGTTACGTGTTAATTATGTTTTCTTCGGCCGCACGATTGTCGGTTGTGCTCTTTTTGTATATGTGTGCATGCGTTGGTAATCAAGATTGATGAGTATTATGTTGTAACTTTCCCATTTTCCTGCCGGGGCGGGGAGCACGTTACGCTGCGAAACTGTTTGCGGGTCCTGATGGGAACGTGAGTGGAAAACGCGAAAAGGGCGGCGCCCCTCTGGGTCAATACACCTCGGCCCCGGATGGCAAATACACTTATTCGCAACAGAACAATAGAATGGAGTAATTACATACTAATTTGTTTTGTGGAAGTCAAGTGTATCCGCTCAAGGGTTGAAATAACGATTTATGTTAATGGGCTGGTATTAATTTTGTTTGCCGGTATATTTTGCCAATCACACGACTTGGAGTCGTGAGTTCGAATTCCCGTCGAGGGTGGTGGCAATGAAATTTACCATTTACCATTTACCATTATTAAACTAAAGGTTTTATGAAGGCAAGATAAATGTAGTCCATGATTATCAGTAATTCACTGATATGTAACATTGAATTTCATACCACAATCTACCTCTGTTTACATATGGCAACGTCGCATTATGTGTTGAACTTAACAAAAGTGATATTTGATACTCGTATTGTAAATTGTTTTGAGTTATGAAATTAACCGCCTTTTATACAACCCAGCCTTAAAGTGCTGATAACGACAAGTTGAGTTGCGGAAATAACATAAATATTTGAACATATATAAGTGTGAATCCACCTCGTAGCAATCTACATATCTAGATTTCGATCTTATTAGATCTCATCAGTGTAGCTCGGCTAGTGAGGATGAATTCACACAATATCTCGAGTGGTTATATACATAAATTATCCAACTAACCCTCTAGGAGGAAAGTTAAACGCCATCTCAAGCACTCTGTTGGAATATTATTCCATACAGAGTACTACCCGGTGCTCCTGATGGCATGAGCATGTTGACGGTTATTACCATATGGGTGTGCATTGCTAATTGATGTGGTGCCGCCAATTGACGTTTAACTTTCCTCCTAGGGGGTTAGTTGTATAATTTTTATAAATATTTGACTTATACAATCAACGTAATTGTGTTTTATGTTATTTTAATATATTTTTAGTGTATGCTAGTAGTAGGAAAGAGTAGTTTCATAAAAAAACATATAAAATGTAATTGTTCTTGAAATGAAGACAATTTAAATTCTTGTAAATTTTGTATAATTCAGTTATTTCCATTACTGGTAGTGATTACCACTAATTAGCAACGCACTCTGCTGTTGTTTAGCTAACAATCTCATATAAATGTTCATAGTTTGCTCGGTTATTTTAACGTCGTTATTAACGCTAATGAAAGGATTATTTACTGTTGAAATTTCACTTTCAAGTAATAATGGCTTCCTTTTCGTGCTGCCCATTAAAAACATACATACGCACCGGATTGCGCCACAAACGCTTCAAGCTCGCCATCAATATGTATTTACTGCAAGCATAATTACATCTATAGCGGAACTGTTTCGGTAACGACACCGTCCGCATTGTGTCTGTGCGATTTACGCGAGCGCACTGGAAATCGTATTAATCGCGCGTGGAAATGATAAATAAAACGGTTTTATTAAATTGCCGGCGGCTTATAAGGCGCGCTTTTACGGCCTTAGCAGCCTTAGCGCACGCGGTATTGTTTCTAAAAGGAACGGTTTCGGCTTTAAAATCCATTCACCGACGGCCATAAAACCGTATTTGGCATCGGCGTCGCGGCTGCACCGCCTGTCAGCCGCTTTTCCGCAGGAATTTCCAAAGCGTGCCGACGCCGTTTATCGACCGAACGGAATGTTGTACGAAATTACGAGGCGACACGAGCGATCGCGTGATTTCCTTGAGGGGAAAAAGAATGTCATGTGTATTTTCTGAAGGAAATTATAATGTTACTGCTGTGGAGTAATTAATTTTTTTGTATTTTTTTAATAAACTATAAACACCGATTTTATGATAAATGTACAAAACTGTTTGTCAATAAATACAGTATTAATGAGGAATTATCTAATGAACTGATTCCCAAAGAAGAAGAAATATTTGGAGGGTCACATAAAATTAATAAACAGTTCATGCAGGATGTTTTTTTACACATACTTTTACTTTAGGAGGTCCTAATGGAAAAAGGGGTCGCGGACCAAAATGTTTGAAAAAATCGTATGTATGAAAAATTTACTATGGGTGTATTAGTGCAAATGGAAAAGGGCTGTTGGATGTTTTAAAACCTGATATCTATAAAATAGCTAATGCTTGCAAGACAATTTAACAAAAGTAAAGTTTCTTAAATTCCGAAACGTGCAGCTTAGCGTAGTGGTGAGCAATCGGACTGATGATCTGAAGATCGTGGGTTCAAACCTCATAAAGCAAAATACTTTTGAGCCTATACACACCCTCAACTCCGCAACCCGCCATTACTTTTTTCTGGTCCGGAGTACATGATATTCGTATCTAAACACTTGAGTGGTTCGAAATCCACGTTAAACTGTAGTTCCACCTGTGTTAGTTGTCAGTACTCTAGGCAGAGAAAGAGCTTCATATGCCAGGAGTGGCGTGAAAGAGGTGAGAAACAAAATTCGTAAACAGATGGGCAACATGTTACTTACTGAAGCGGACAGTAATACAGACTTCTCATTAAATTTGGGATGAGCCAATACAATTTGAATTGTAGTAATTGAAGTAACAGCCCGAAGACACAGTTTGTTCAGTCAGCACTGAGAAAGATTGTGGCGTCAATCACATGCGAACAGGCTTAATAAATTAGTCGCTGCTGACAAATACAATACGGACACATAGTGTTTAAAAAAATGGCAATTGATGATTAATATAGGGACAAGTAGATATAAGAAATAATTGGTGTTAAATAAACATTTAAAAATACTAGCGGCTTCCGGCCAATTGTAATATTACAAGCGTTTTGATTTATTATTGAATTATTAATATATAAATTTAGACAATCCGGAGGATATTAATAAAATATGAGATGTGATTTGTACTAGAAAATATTCTTGTTGTAAGACACACGGGTCCTGGGGGTGAGACTTTTGAGCGATCGCTATAATAATAATAGTAACCATGTTCACATGTAAGATTGAATTCGAACTTAATACATTTCTAGATTTTTGTTTTACGCAAAAGCGAATTAAAATCGAACCGAATTTTAAGATCGATTCCCCTATTTCTGGGATCTTACCGAATCGATTTTATGTATCAGGTACAAATATTAAAATCGTATCGAGATATGAGCATCATAATGTGATGCACGCTACAGTGCCAGCATAAAAAAAAAGAAATATTCTTGTTGCACGACACACGGGTCCTGGGGTGCGATTTGTGAGCGATCGCTATAATAATTTTGTTGCTCTAAATATGAAAATTTTGTTTGAATTTGTAATAACTAAGTACGCTTTGAGAAAAATTTAAATCAGACTATATTAAAATTCTCCACGTTTCATTTAAATCATTCCTTCAGCGATCCCACGATTGTCAACGCCAACAAATTACATTCAACAAGCAGGAGTCCGCATTTAGACGATCGCGGCTAGAGAAACAATGTAAGAAGATAAAAATCGGGGCGCAATTTGCGCGCGCGACACGACAGAACACAAATTAGGCTTGGAATATATTTCGAACGCTTTTTAGAATGGTCTCGTTAAGTGGCGACTTCACACGCGTAAACATGCAGGACCGCGAATGATCGAACGACCCAAACAACAATTAAGTCCATTGTTTAATTATAGTGCACGACTCTTGTGCATCCCAATTAAAATAATTAGCAGCGCTTTGTAGTCTACCACAAAGGGGAACAGTTCGGGAAATGAATAGCATCTTTCAAAGTCTATTAGCGAGAGAGAGGGAGGTCGTAAATCAAAATTCGCATGCGACCCGTTGAAAATTGTTGGGCTGGGAGAGTATGCATAAATCTCTGCAATTTTTTTTGTGTAGGATGTGAGATGGCGACAACGCCATGCTGATCGGATGTCAGCATTGATGATATTAATGGTGTTGTATGGTAATGATGAGAGAAAAATATTCTTGAATTGCTTGTATATGTATATGCGAAAGATACTTCATTAGAATTAGTAATGCGCTCGCATATTAATGGTAGTGAATTTGCCCAACAATGTTAATCATAATTTATTTTAATTCCGAAAAAACTATCCATAATTTATTTAAAAAATCTGATATGGCCGGTGCACATACTTTATCATATGATATTTCAATAAAATTAAGAGCTATATATTTTAGAATCCTTACACACAATGATATGGGTATATCGATCTACACCGCTGCGAAAATTTAACCAAATTTGACCAATACTAGAAATATACTGACAGTCAAGGCCACAAAAAAAACGAAATCTACAATAGACAAAGCTGAACGGAAAGCATTAAGAAGTTAAGACACCCTAATAACAACATCTCCAATGACTATATGAATATGCAAATATATCGACTATAGTCAATATGCATGACACATTGAGGCAGAAATTCAAAGACAAAGACACAAACAAAGAAATATTCTCAAGTTATTTTGCTTGAGAAGACATAAAGGCACCTTACACGGTCAATAATACTGTCAATCCTAGTACTGTCAATATTTGCTTCAATCCTCCTTTTATATTTATCAAGTAATCAATTATTCGGATAAAGATCAGTATTCTCTTCATTACATTGCATTCAACTTTTTTTTATGTGTGCAATATTTACTGCCTATCAAGCAAACGTTCACGAATGCGAACATTTGTGCATATTATTTGTCATGTCAGACACGTTGCGACAAATCAATAAATCAGACTATATTCGCCACATCGTCTGTAAGGAGCCATAAACGAGTTCAAAGAGTGAATTGTTGTGCGCATAGTATACATAAATTGTACAATGGTGAATACTCATTAATTTACTTATTAACTATTGTACGAATTGTGTAACATAATCTCAAACATCTTTATAGATAAATCTCGAGTATGCTCAGAATAATTGAGGAGTGAAAAGCATTTTTCACTGCCCTGCGCTGTTTTCCCATTAGCTGTATGTACCTTATAAAATTACATTTCGATATTAACTCACGCTGCCAGCATTGTTATTATAATAGATTCTTAAGAAATAAGTAATGATAAACTCAGATTTCAGCTCAGCTTTCACACATAAAAGAAACTTTAGTAAACAAACATTTGCAACTAATATTAATTTAGTTGAGTGAAATTTTGTTTACCTTAGAAACATTTCCACCCACCAAAAATAGCCTTTGTAGGTCGCAATTGGCAAATGTAAATGTTTACGCGCTGGTTTATTTATATTTATCTCCGTTTTCAAGCTAAATATTGCAACTGCATTTTCATGTCCCTCGAAGTAGTTCTTGTCCCGATCAACTTTTCTTGGAAGTTAATGAAATTATCGTTCGATCGTTGCGACGTCACGGAATACCGGTAGTCGGTAACCGGCTGCAGGATGCGGCCGCGTGGCTGCTTGTTCGCGGAGAGATTTAGGACATACGGAGCGGAGAATAGGATAGTCGGAATGTTACTCAGGCTGTCATTAGCTCTCGGAAGGGATTACTTGCTCTTCCTCCATTACATAAATTTCGTGCGCTAATGTCGCCGACGTTTTTCTCAGCCATTGTGTGCCGCGGCCACAAATCAAATCGCTGGACAGGACACCCCTCAGGCCGTACAAGCGAATCTGATTTCAATATTTCCAACGCTGTTCGTTTATTTTTGTTTATAATGTGCGCGTGTATCTTCGCGTCGGATTTATGGCACGAGTTCCACCCTAGCGCAGGGATGATTTACGGTTGACGTTGTTCAGGAAGGCGGCGGTGATTAAATGAATAAATAGAGGAAAAAAGAGATGCGATGCCGGCCGACCGGATGTTCACGGGGTAAATAATAAACATGGGAGGCGGCGGCGCTGGATGGGCGCTCTCAAAGGGGGACAGAGATAATCGTTTGAGCTCGCGGGATTTAGGCTGAAGCCGCTGGGAATGAAATTTTATTGATGGGGAACGGCATGTAGGAAAATGGCATGTCATAAAAAGATTATAATTGGAAATTTAGGCAATGCGAAATAGGATATATATTTCTATGTAGTCATGTAACAAACAATAAACCATTTATATTTTTGCCTGTTTTCTGTTTTCAACTTATATTATAAATATTTAGTATGGTTGCTCACGGACTGTTATTTCGCAAATATTATCAAACATTTGTTTAGGTGTTACTTGCTTACTTGTTTACTAACTTGCTAAGGAACACCTAAACACATTTTTGATAATATTTACGTCCGTGAGCAACCATACTAAATATTAAGTAGATCTTGATTTAAGAAAAATTGGTGAAAATGGGTATTAATCTCTGAACTGGCCTGTAGCTGGGAGTAATTCTCATTACAGACTGAACCATTTTTACTTTTATTTATTACCACTGCCGCAATAAAATTATAACAGCCGGGCATCTCTTTTTACAGAGAGTTAAATTAAGTTAAGCTAAGTTATTTCCGCAGTTTGGATTTTTCGTCCAATTTTATTGCTGCAGTGGTAATAAATACAAGTATTCAAAGTCGATTGCCAGTTACAAATTGTAACAAATACAGTAACTATTGCATAATGACATGGATAATATAATGAAATTGAAAATTCTGAATAATACAGAATATATAAAACCATACAAGTTAAATTAAATTAATTTAAAAAAACATTTCGTTAATCAATTGATTCTAGATGCGAATTACCCGAATCTTAAAAGTGGGTTTATATTGAGATTTATGTAGCAACCAATAATAGGGCATGTCACTGATATAAAATATTCAAAATCACTAAAGAAAATCACATATTTCCATAAATTCGTAACGAAATTATAATCCATCCCACTTTTACACAGTTAAACTACAAAATTGGATTCAATTTCCACCTCCGCACTCTCTATAATTTTATTTGAATACCTCCGCATAAATTCCCCATCGCTCGCGGGGTGATATAGTTAATGAGATACTTTTGTCCGGCTCATTCCACGCCTTGTATATTTTACCATAAATATCCTTTTGCGCCACGGTCTGCGGGTAATTGCTGCGTGATGAACGCTGTAGACTTGGCGGCTCTAGCCAGCCAGATTTAACACGAAAAATAAAACGTTTGGTACAAAAACACTTAAATAATAAATAAAAAGCCGCTGACATCTGTACACTTCCTCCGAGGAGATGAAAGGGGACACGGAATTTCCCGGACGCTCATAAAAATACACCACGTTTATGCTATGTTATTGATCGCGGCGCCAGACGCGAGTCAAAGGGTTTGTTTTTGTTTGGTCTTCAGAAGCGAGACGTTCACCGAAATATCGTAACGAAATACAAATATATAAGCTAAAATAGAATGTGACTTTTAACACCTGCACGGTTTTACACGTTATTAGTTCTTACATTAAGCGTTTACTCATTGATTCAACAATAAATAATAATAATAAATTCTCTATTATTTTTCTCAATAAAACTCCAGTTAAACAAAAAGCCCAAATATTTAATCCCATTCATTTTCTAAATAAACATTCCCTTCCATATCAAAAATTATCCATTTAGACTTGTCCACATTCACAAATAACCCCCTCTTATTAAGGTACCTTCCCATTCTTTCTAACATGTTTTGCACCTCTTGATTTAGATACTGCAAGAAGAATTTAGAACATTCAAACTGTCCGTCTTCATTCATATACGGTATTCGTAAATTTGACCACATATTTAAATAAATAAATAACCAGAAACATGGTGATTATCTCGCTAAGCCCTCCCTTTCCTCAGCACCTCTAACTGATTTGTATATAGATTGAACAGAAGAGGGCTTAATGAGATAACCACCATGTTTCTAGCAATTTATTTATTTAGATATGTGGTCAAATTTACGAATGCCGTATATGAATAAAAACAGACAGTTTTTTAATCTTTTTTTTTACATTTTTTATGATCATACATTGCATGTCTCAATTAGATTAAATTAACAAATTAATAGGAGTTTCCCTCGCAGTGCATTCACCAATCGTTGAGTTGATCTGGAAAAGTTTGAATTTTCTAAATTCGTATTGCTGTATCTACATTAATTGCCCCTGTGATAAATAGGAACAATAGGAAATTGCCTTTGCCTACGTTTGATATGATATCAGATAAATACGTTATGACAGGATTAAAAATAAAATTCTTGTAACAACAGATTACATCTAGAATTAAGCGACATATTTTTTTTGAATATATTATGTTATAATAAGCACCAGTAGTTCCATCCAGAACTATTTGTTTCTTTAAATATTTTGTTTATAAATTAATCAATCTTTTATGCTTCACAGCTCGACACTTTCGGTTTTAATTACTTTAAAAAGAAAAAACTCCACTAACGAGCGCAGCCAGAATGCTGTTTCCGCCAGGACGCGCTTAATCATCATAATGCGCCCCGAAATGAAGTTGTCGTCGATCCGGGATTAAGGAAGAATTTTAACAACCAATTTAGATAAAAGCGCGCGCAATCGAAGCCCGGCGACCGGTTCTCCGCGTCGCCTTTAATAATATAATTAAATATGGGAAAATATGAGATGATGATTTAATTATGGAACCGGCGGTAATCACACGGCGGGTACTGAGGTGTAATTTGTGCGTTTGATGTGGTGCATTTTTCGTTCAGGATTATTTACATAGGCCGCGGCGACGGCGGCCGGCGTCGGTTTTAATTAAGCAATTACGAGCCGCGCACGTTTGCTCCTTTATTATTACAATTAACAGAAAACGGCTGCGAGGAATGAGCATTTTTGTTGCGTAACTCCTTGAGTGATCTCTTAATAATTGTAATTATTGCTTTAATGGTGAATAGCACTTCTAGTGATTGGCATGCCGCCAAATATACCATGGAACTGTTTTGTAATGAAACCTATCATTTTCGTACCTTATACGTATTGATATCTAATTATTTTTTTATAGAATATAATAGACAGATGTTTGGACTATATCAACGATTCATACGAGGAGCAGAAATGATTGAGTAAAAAATTTATCAAGATACAAAATATATTAATATGACTATAAATAGAAATCGCACAAATCGACATCGAAAGGAAATAACTGGTATATAAAAATGTGAGAAGACCAAACAAATATCGGCTAACCAGAAGGAAACCTATTTTTTTCACACCTTCAAACTGGTAAATTGACAATGTTCTTTCAACCCTAGTTCTTCTTTTTAATTATTTATGTACTTACATGTGTTTATGCATGAACATAAATAATTACCAAAAATATCAGGGTCAAGGTGCAACCTGCGGGGGCTCAAAATGTGTGTTGCTATGTATATTGTCATTTAAACTAGTCTAGAATTCTTATTCTTTAAAGTGCAAGAATTCTCGGGTGCGTTTTCTTATACACATTTGAAAAGTCCAGCAATGCTATCAGGGTCATATGGGCACTATGGGCACGTGCCTAAAGCCCAAACGAAAGGGGGGGTCCAGAAAGGTCACAGAAAGATCGAATAAGTTCATATTATATAAAAAAAAAATGCAAGCCTTTCACAACTTTTTTTTGGGAACCTGTCCGGAAATAGTCATGAAACCTGTCCGGAAATAGTCATGAAACTTGTCCGAAAATAGTCATGAAACTTGTCCGCAAATAGTCATGAAACCTGTCCGGAAATAGTCATGAAACCTGTCCGGAAATAGTAATGAAACAAGAAATATACACATACATTAGTTAAAACTATTATTTTGGGAAATTAAGTAGCTTTATTTATGTAATAAAATTTAGTGTAGTCATTGTCATTGATGAGGTCTTGCTCAGAACCCCAAAAAGACTAGTTACGGCGATATCGGACACCATTCGTTCCGAACGTATTCGTCTAAATATCAAAGTCGCTCCGCAAAATACGAACAACTCACGATGTGAGTTCGAAAATGTTGTAATTTCGGTTTACTACCCTTAAAAACACGAATAAACCGTAATACCATTATTTAACCTGCTCAAATCGTGAATTATCCGTATTTTGAGGAACAACTTTGACTGTTACACGAAAGCGGTGTCAAGAATCGCACCCGAGATTCTGGGGTGAGGTTTCTGACACCGCTCTCTTTTGAATGTGCACGCGTTTCCGTCAAAGTTACTCCGAAAAATAGACACAATTCACGATTTGAGTTCGTAACATTTAATACGAAACTATTAATTGCATGTACAATAATCAATAATTGCTTTAGTATTCAGATACGATTTTGACCAATAAACAAACAAGTGGTGCCAGGAATTTCATCCCTATGCTATTTCTCTGTTCTTGGTATCAACCAACACCATCTATATATATACACTATATACTATCGGTGGTTTTGTATCAACTCGTGTTGCTTTGTAGCTTTATGCTTCAAAAATGCTGTTATATGCAATTTGATATGTATTTCCGTATTTCGTGTGATACACATAAAATAATTTGTTGGAAATCGTGAGCATTTCCGTATGAAATATCAAATAATCGCCTCGGTAATTTATAACACACAATCTTAATGCCATTCTCTATTTAATAAATCGCACATTTAAACACAATAATTACGACCCATTAGCCAGCGCATAGTTCGCCTCGTTTACAAAATTGCAGCGCGCTCGCCGGCGAATTAAATCGCGCACGCGGAACGTGTAATTTGCGAATATTTCTTAATCGCGTTTAATTTATTGCAATGCGCGTCTGGTCGAATCGAACAGGGGGAAACGTTCACACAACACAACATCTGCATACGAGTGCAGCTAACACCTGCAAATTCCTTTTCGACGAGTGCCTCATTCCGCCGTAAAACAGCTAAAGGAGTTCGTGGAGTTTACAATGTCCTGCAGATGAGCGGGACATTAAATTATTTATGGCGGCGCCGCGGGTGATTATTTCACACGGGAGGTGAAAGGTCCTGCATATACAGACAGATGCAATCAATGAAGGATATTGCGCTCATCAAATGTTTACAAGAGGTAAATCAAAAGTAAACACATTGTATCTGTTATGAACTACTATTTTATAGGGCTTAGAGCCGATTTTAAGTTGGTTTCGTTTATTGCGTCTAGCTGTCTCGAACGGTTCGCACCGGAATTACTCATCGCCGAACGGCAACAGGGAAGGTTATATCAGTAACATCGGGCGTTCCAGTAGCCACTGTGATGGATAAACGAACAATAGGCAATCAGCCCGGAACAGCTCTCGAACGATAAACGAACGCGGCTTTAAGCAACCGCTTCCTAAGAAATCAGGAGGACTGTATGGTTGTTTCTTTCATGTATATCAAGCTGGTATAGCAACTCAAGAATAATAAAATAGAATATATTGAATAATTTGTTGCTATTTGACCCATAAAACCCATGAAAATGGCGAAGATTGTGTTAAAAGTACCCTGGGTTAATACAGCACACTCAGAATCTCGCACTGATAACTCGAGTCAGCTTCAAGGATTCTGGACGAGGCACAACTTCAAACAAAAGAAACCAAATCAGAACAGAACAACAAGGACATCAGAAAACGGGCAGAAGAAACCGAACGCTCTACATATCGACGATAAACACAAGGACATATCATCAAACAAGGCTAGCAGAATTAGAAATAGAACTACAAAAACATCAAGTGGACATTCATAGGAATATCAGAGATTTGTAGAGGCGTACAGAACACAGAAAAGTGGCCATACACTCTATAGAGAAAATGATATAAAAAAGAAGGCATAGTCGAGTTTCTAATTAACAAAAAAAACATCACTCAATAGACGAACATAGAAGCATATTCGAATAATTTCACACAGACATAAGAATTATCAACCGACATTTGTGTAGAGTAATCCAGGTATATGCACCAACCTCGGACCACGAGTACGAACCGACAGAACAAGTGAATGAAAATATAAACTTAGCAATGAAAGAAAATCCAAATAAATTTAACATAATCACAGGCGACTTCAATGCCAAAATAGGAAACACAAAAGACCAACATAGAAAAACCTGGGCCCATTTGGACAGGGAGAAAGAAGTGAGAGAAGAAACATGCTGTTAAACCTTGATTTCGAAAATGATCTACCTATAACATCTTCTACCAAATGCGGGAGAGAGGAAGATGGACTGGAGATGGAGATGGCGTTTAACTTTCCTCCTAGGAGGTTAGTTGTATCATTTGCGTATATAACCACTCCAGATATTGTGTGAAATCACCCTCATTAGCTGAGCTACACTGATGAGATCTAATAAGATCGAAATCTAGATATGTAGATTGCTAAGAGGTGGGTTCATACTTATATATGTTTTAACAGTATATTACCAATATAATCTGTGAGTAAATAAATACGCAATAAGTTTGATTGATATTAAGAAGATCTCGATTATTCAGCCAAGCTTACAAAGCACCATGTCTCAAAAACAAATAGAGCAACACAATTATTTTTTTTTTAACTAATTGGCAACAAATTTTCCAATAATATGTGGTAACAAATGTATGTATGTAATATTGTGGTTTTTTTTTCTTGTACATTTTGGTGTAGCTCTGAATACACATGTTATTCTGCATATAGAATAAAATGTCACGAGCTGGAAGTATGTATATTTTTATCTTCATAAATAAATACTTATATTGTTATTATATTGATGTGTTATTGTTGTGTGATTTATTGATATCAAATAAATGAATAAAAACAATATTTGTTTCTACTGGAGTTACCATGTCAGCTTGACGTATTTAATTCCATTTTTCCTCCGGGATAAATATAAATAATAAGGTAGCTCTTTAATAACCTGGTCAGATATTTTTAATAAATTGTGGAATTTAATAATTTGTAGAAATCGGTGGAATGACATCACTGCTAAACAACATAATACCGGAAATTATATTTATCGTGTGTACACGGTTACGAAGATGTATTCCCATATGTTTGAATTAAAATGATATGGTTATTATTTGTGTATACGTATTATGCTTGTTCATAACATTCTGTTAAATATGGAGACAATTTAATTAAATGAACGTTCACTGGCAAATTGAAATTAATCTTGTATTAACTTTGGGCAATAAAGTTTATTTTCCGTCTGCCACAAGTAATCTTGGGCTTCTTTTAGGGTTTCTTAATAAAGACGTCTCCCTAATTCCTGCTGGGATCAATACATAATACAATGACACGCAGAAATACGCAGCCGACACGTCATAACGAAATTAGCAGACGTTAGGGTTGTTGTGTTTCAATCAAGATAATGCGGACTCACATTGCAATTTCATCAGTTGGTATATGAGACACAGGTGGGCTTAATATTAGCTTCATTAATTAACTCTCTCTCTCTATTACAATAGTAACCATGAAACATTATATTTCAAAATTAATCGAAAAAACGTTATATATTAATGTTTGTAGTTAGCACCATTCTCTTGTAATATCAGCATAAACATAAAATAAAAAATAAAATAAGAATTAGGACAGGAGCAATCAGTAAGTAACATGGTGAAATTTATTTTCAGATTATTGATACTGATTAATAATCTGAAAATAAACATAAAATAGGAATTACGTTCAGAAGAGAAATCAGTAAGTAACATTTTCAATTTATTTTCAGATTTTGATTAGTATACAAATGTGCAAAAATGGGTTTAGAGCCATAGCGCACAAAACGAAATATTTACGATAAGGCAAAAAAAAGAGAGAAAGTGCTGTGGGTCTATTCTGCAAGTTCAGACCGGCCTGGTAAAAAGCAAACCGGTCTGTTACCCATGGCAACGAAATAAACAAATGTTTCAGCGTTGGCAATATGCCCCAACCTCCGCGAATGCTGGTGTAAAAATGCCTTACCTCAAATGTCACAAGTTTGCACAGTGAAATAGATTATAATACTATCAATTTTGAGCTATTTCGTAACAACTTGTGACATTTGACGTAAAGTAGTAAACCCCCAGCACTTTCTCTGTTATTTGCCTTATCGTAAATATTTGGCCTTGTGCGCTATGCTCTAAATCCAAATGTACAAAATTTGTATACTAATCAATAATCTGAAAATAAATTGAAAATGTTACTTACTGATTTCTCTTCTGATCTTAATTCCTATTTTATGTTTATGCTGATAAAATAAAATTTATTTGGGTAACAGACCACTCACTTCTTTGCCAGACTGGTTTGAACTTACAGAATAGATCTCCAAGACCATAACAAAGAAGGATATATCTATTTAGTAGATCTCCAAAAGTATTTGATTTGATAGGATTATTCTCAGAGAAAAAATATGGAAGAGCAAGATACAAAGACGACAGTAGCAGGAGGGCTAATAGAAGCAATAAAATCAGTATACAACGAAACAAGAAAATACGTAAGAACTAAAAGTAGAAATTCAGCAGAATTAAGAACAAAACAAGGAGGAATGTTGAGCTTATTTTGTTCATAATAATAATAATGGATGACAGAAAATAAGAGACACCTTATACCGCCAATAATACTGTCAACCTAGCACTGTCAGTATTTGCTTGAATCCTGCTTCAATATTTATCAAGTAATCAATTATCCAGATAAACATCAGTATTCTCTTCATTACATCATTACTATACCTTACACGATCACTAATACTGTCAATATTTTAAAGTAATGAAAATTTGAAACATGTTATCGTATAGTAATACTGTCATTATTCTAAAATATTGACAGTATTCTTGATCGTGTAAGGTACCTATAGTTTATAGTGAGTGACTGCTGTCTCTGTCCGATAATCAAACTATTTTCTCCACTATTCCCCATTCAGGCATGTAAATATATTTATTGAAATATCTATAAATCCTGCCAACATTCGTTGTTTTTAAATAAAAACAAATAAGGCCGCATTATTTTTTTCCTCGCATGATTACAATACTTTATCCATACTAAAGTAGAAATAAATAATATTATTAATTATATAATAATCACCTTATTGCCCCCTTATTCGTCGTGGAGTGTAGCGACGTCTCGTGTCCAGTAAATTGGAAATCCAGTTTATTAAAATCACACACTAAATATAGTTCAACAACACTTCACAGCACTGACAGCACTAACAATCACTCGGATGACGGACGACTCAAGACTGACTCACGTGGCTGTGTCATTGCCGAGTTGAACAAAACAATTTTTTTGCAGCGCTACAACTGGTACAGTCATCCTAAAAAACGGGCTATTTTTATGCGCTTATAAATAAACGAGCTGGTATTGCAAATCGGGACAATCTTGGAAACCCGGAATAACTTATTTTCACATCAGTTTTAGAACTAATAGCAACGTTAGAATAAGTTTGTAGCAATGGAAATACTTTCAAATAGATAAATAATCAGTTATGTAATTTAATCAAAACATACTGGTTATTTATTGTTTATTATCTCATCTATGTATTTACCTTTTATATTGTGTTCCGTCTGGTTTGTATATATATATTTACCACCCTTAAGTGGGTATGATGCGTGGGAGGAAAGGGCGCATAATATCGTCTTAGACGAAGAATTTTACACCGTAAGCGAGAAAGAGTAACATGTATGTCTCTCGCTATATAATAAAGTAATTTAATGTAAAACCAGTGTTTTCTTCAAACAAATCCACGGTTCACAATTAGAGAAGCTGTAATACAGTACATATTGTTTTTACCATGTATGCTGTACTGTATTACAGCTTCTCTAATTATGGACTGTAGATTTGTTTGAAGAAAACACTCGGTTTACATTGCAACACTATTAGATAGTGAGGGATATATTACTCATCTCGCTTAAGGTGTAAAACTCTTCGTCTCAGACGATAGGTAGGAGCAGAGGGCGCATAATCCCTACGCATCATACACACTTAAGGGTGACAAATACATATAAACCAGACGAAACATATACTTTTCTTTGAAATGGATCTCATGTAATTGGATCTGTTGGGCAATAAACTATATTATTATTATTATTTGAGCAAATCTGGTAATAATTAAAACGGTGTCATGATTCATAACCCCCATATACTAAAACAAACATATATTTGATGAAAACTATTTACACAACCCACACGCGTGTTGTCTGTCGGTATCATGCAACTGCATCTATCACGAACTCCCGTCGCGTCAATAAAAATATTTCCCCGAAAACATGTGTGATGTTTAATAAATGGTAATGAATCGCGACATGGGTCGGCTCGGTAAATTAATTCGATACGCAGCGGTAAATTATAGGGCTGATATTTCTGTTCGTTTCATAACGACCGTAAATATTAATAACGGTGTATGTTATCCATTTGTTTTCGCTCAGCGAGTGTATGTAGCCGGCGAATACGGCTCATGAAATAAATCCGACCGGACGATTAACATAAATACCGAGGCCCCTTGTGCGCGTCGAGTTCACCTTGAAGTTTCGAATCTTCTGCGAACAAGATCAAGCTCTGTGTGATGGCGGGCTTGTATTAAAGAGCTTATATTTATAGCGAAACGGTTTGAGGAGACAAATTAACTTTTGCTAGTTTTCATTCATGATATATTAATTATTTGTATTACTAATTTATATTTATTAACTTAAACCTAACAGGCATCTAAATAAATAGATAACAGCTAACAATACAAATTTTATAGTAAGATACAAGAGTTCTTACAAAAAAATGTTTCTTTTTAGGGGAAAATAATCAATTTATACCTACTGGTATAAATGGGCCTGTGAGAATTAAAGTGGCCCAAGTCACATTTTAGTTGTTTTGAGAAGGAGAATGGTTTGCGTTTGGTGTTTCTGTAATACAACGTGCGTAGTTAAGTTATATTTTTATTTGGGAAGAAATTAATTTCAAGTCTGTAACTGCGCACGTCCATTTACATAAATACCAAATGTAAACTCTTCTCCTTCTCAAAACAACTGAAATGGGACTTTCATTCTCACAGGCTCATATATACCAGAAGGCATACAATGATTATTTTCCTCCAAAAAGGAACAATTTTTGTAAAAACTATAAGTAAAGGTTTTATAGAATTTACTCAATACTTTAGGGACACCCTGCACCCTTCTCAAAACAACTTAAATAGCTTACAATGCAAAATCAACAAAACATATTATTTTTCGTATATAATCAATGGGGGCGGTCGTGTCAAAGTGGTCTAAGGCAATGGGCTGAAGCCACTGTATCCATGCCGTTACCGGTAATAGACTCTTTTCCGTACGGAATTTGGGTCTATTAATCTATGGGTGGTGTGTTTGTCGTCCACAGTGTAGGTTTACTTGTAATGTAAATTATATATATATATATATATATATATATATATATATATATATATATATATATATATATATACTTGGTATATAATTAATAATACATAGTAATTGGCTCAATGATCATATGATCAAGGTGATTAAAAAAAGTATATAATTCGATAAACTATATGAAAGCACCTTCGTCGTATAAACTCGATCCTATTGTATAATATTAAAAACAGTAGCTTGTTGTTTCATTGCAATCTCCAGTCGTCCATGTAACAATCCTGCCAGTATTTATTCCGAGGTGGCCACTACTTGTTACTATTGGATATGTGCATGCTCTTTTTGTAGTGAAAAGTCCGGTCACGTATTGCATTTGTCACGTCTTCCTCCCCTGCAATTCATGTCACCGGCCCTAGTTCCCCCCGCGTTGGGCGCTCCTAAAGAAACTCAGAGCGACAACTGTATAGCGGCGACCAGCGGGGCGGCGCGGCGGAAGGAAGACGAAATCAAATTCCAATTCGTCTGCAATTGCAAATAGCCCGTGTGTGGGGGAGTAAGAAATGATGAAAACGCTCGCTTTTATAGCGTGCCCAATTTCGGATTCAATGAAAAGTTTTAGGGGCCCCCTTCCGCCGGTTTTACGGTGTCGTAAATGTAGGCGGAAATGTGAGTGGAATATCAATTTGGGAAAAAGTGACGGGTACGATATTATTTTGTTCATATAATATGGATTAAGAAAATGCTGCTAAAACCCAGCTCAGTGGTCGAGTGGTTAGAGGCGTCGTTCGTCTCGTACTGAGCATTGGGGAGCCTGAGTTCGATCCTCAGCGTCGCTCCCCGCTGAGTATCGAACTCAGGCTCAGGCATTTTCGCGAATCACTTTTCACAGTTTTTCTGTAAAGTTAAGGGTAAAGAGCCGGGTGATGAAATTCCTCTGAGCTTCTCCCTTGACCGGCAACAAAAGTCTCACGGTTGATAGCCCTATAAAGATAGAAGTTGTTTTGCTTTAAAAAATATATTCGCAATGTTTGATGAAAACTAGGAGCCAAAATCCTAAATTCAACTTAAAAAACTTAATTAAAAGTAGAAACAATTATTATATACGTGCGTACGCGATTTAGTATTCACACATTGTTCTAATCAGACAATTTTCACAATATGTACTGTGTAAATAGTAATTTATATAACAAGGCTGGGGCAGAACTAGACTAAGGCCCGTTCTCTCCATGTCCTATATATATATATATGGAAGTACATCAAAGGAAAGAATATCACAACGAATTGCAAATCAGTAGAAGAGTGATCATTTCCGTCTACTCTGGTAAGGAAAACTATAAGTCACGAATGAACAAAGAGTGAAAAACGAAGATGGATTAATGGAAATTAAACAGAAAATAACTAGAGCGAACGTGGAGACAGAGCCATCGCATCGAACGAACATATCGACACTACCATACAAGTCAGGTGATAGAAACAACCCGATGAACTACAGAGGAGTTACACTAGTTACAAAATACTTGTGAAACTTCTGCTGAACCTGTGAGAAGAAGAGATCGAGAGCAAAGGGCTTCTACCAGAGGACCAAGCTCAACTCCGAAGGGGGAGAGGCACTACCGAGCATATTGTGACTATTTGGTTGATCAGGAAACTTCGGCCAGGAGGCAAGATATATGCGCTGTTTGTCGACCTAAGAGCGACATGTTTGCGAGCTGTTTCTAGAGGTATTAAAGCAAAAAGGAGTGTCGCAAACTTGAATAATAAACATTCGGCGCATGTATCTGGCTACAAAATATAGTCTAAGTATGGGAGCGGAGACCTCGAGATTTGTCTGCGACAGGGATGACCGGTAAATTCAGTTCTATTCAATCTATACATAGGCTACATGGAGTAGCTGCTTCAAAGAAGATGGGAGGTTATACTCGACGAAGATGGACAGGGACTACATAACATGGAAAAAATAAAAAAATTTAGTAACTTAAGAAGAATTTAATTTTTATTTAGAAGAAAGGTTGCATTGTAATATTTGTTTTAGTTTGAGTCTATTTTGTACTTATTGAATGTATATAAAGGTAATTGTTGTATATACTAATAAATCCAATATACGATATGCACATTTTTTAAATTATTTTTAGGGCCAGTTCTACAAGTGACATTTAAACGGAGAATAAGGCTATTCGTGGAATAAGTTTGAGATTTTAACGCCAATATCTCAAATTAATTCCACGAATAGCCTTATTCTCCAGTTAAATGTCAATTGTAGAACCGGCCCTTAGTAATCTTTAAGTTTCAATTATTGAATCTGTTATCATTAGTGAACAGTTGTTCTCGATTCTTATCATGTACTTATATCTCCGACATTTGTCCCGATAGTCGATGCGCAAACTAAAAGCATCATATTCGCGTTCATGTTGTTCTCCCAACCATTAACCTTTGGTCTGGCCGCTGCCATTATCTAGACCAGATTATCACTTCCTCTATTAATCCTGCCCATAACGGTCTCTCCCTTCGAACGTTTATTGCCATATGCGTCACAGGAGGCGTTGTCATTACGATACGGAAAAGCGTCTCATGCAAATCAATTTTAAATCATCGCACGCTCGAACATTATTATTCCCTGGCACATACGCGAAGAAGTCACGCAAGTAGCGGCCTAGGTGCGCGTAAATTGCGCGAGTCGAGTGAATAAATTTATCGCCAAAAACGATTGCTCATCGCGGATTTCCGCACGAGCGTGGAATAGTAAATTGCTTATATTATGCTTCCGGTTTGAAGCCAAACTGTTAATGTAAATTCTACAGTTTTAAATAAACTGGTTGTGTATTTTTTCTTCTTCTGAAATCCACATTTGGTAGGAGCGAATTGCTCTCACACAATTCGCCCCTACAAAATGTGGCTTGGTTGCAACTGACCCTCATTTTCGATTTCCTCTTACCAGCAAACAGATTCATATCAGACTTCTATGGTGCAGAGAGAACAGACTGAGATGTGGAATGCAATGAGGTGGTGATGAAAGCAGGTTTTGTTTATGATGGCAGATTGTGAATCAGAGGTAATCGGATGAAATTTACTCTCTGTTCAAAGGCGCCACTCTGGAATAACGGCTGGGGTTATGGTATGGGTACGTCCTTTATACATGGAAAAATAAACGACATATTGAAGAATAAAAATTACATTATAAGATTCAAGTTTATAACATTTATTACGAAAATTGTAGCATACAATAATGCATACATTAAAATTTTGTTGGCCGTTCCTATTGATGGGATCGGCCAACATCGTTTCTTCCTATATCTTTATTTTCGAGTCGTCCAGAGTCTGTGGGCGGTTGGTATAGACACGAAATTTCAAATACCCCCTCAAAATGAAGGAAATAAGAAACAGTAGAATTCGGTTCAACCCGTGTATCGAAAATGGGGGGCGTCACTTACCCAATATGATTTTTAAAAGGATATAAACTACAACTTCAAATGTTTAACTTTTTATAAAAAGATAATTGAAAATATATTTTTATTTCTTTTTGTTATGCATTATGAAATTAGGAAGTTATCTTATACAAATACAATATTGGTATGTTTCGATAATAAAGTAATGTAGTTTATGTTTCAACAATTAATTTACTAACCCGTTCTATAAACACAAAACTGATAATAGAAATTTTGAATGTCGTCCAAAAATGTTATCTATTTAATGACTTCGTTTTGATTTTACATATACGAATTAATTCTATATGTATTTCAAATTGAAAAATTATGCATCTCCGATTAAGTAGTTAATAGCCCGTTTTGTACAGCCAATAGAGCGTTATTAATTGTACAGAATAAATTAAATATATAAGTCTTTTGGTTGTGTGCGACAATGGAGTTTACATGACCACGTCTAGGAGTGTCCCTTGTGTAATTTCCACGCTAATTTATTGTAATAAGTAGGGCAGGGAGGTAATGAAACAGAGTGTCGCGTGAGTCCGTTGTTTTTCGCGTTTTAATGGCTCGACTGGATACCGAGAGATTGCGAGATAATCACGATCAGAACAGTGGCAGCTGAACATTAAGTGTGGTAATGCATTTAAGATCATACATATACATCATATATGTACATTGTCATTTCATACCCGTGCATGAGATGTTATATTAGCATTAGTTTCATTATAACATATTTAAAATTAAAATAACATATACAAAAGAAACATCTTTTGTGGTGAATTAAAAGCTGCCTTCTTCCCAGTACTGTTCGTGCTCTGCGGGGATTTCGCTCGAGTGGGCGGCGGCGAATCGGCCGTACAAATTATAACCCGTACGTGGGGTGTTCTTTAATTTATAGCATAAAATGCATGCGAATCGAAACACCGGGTCGTTTATGACTAAACCAGTAACAATTTTGATAGAACCACCTGCCTTCCGGTGGTATACAAACACCTTGCGGTTTATTTAAACGAGTCTATAAATATGTTTACTAATGACTTATTTACTAACTTGGCCAAAAGACTTTAATGCATAATTTATTAAAACTAATAATACCCAAGGTACAAGAAAAGTGTGTTAGTTAGGGACAGTTATGGTTTTTACATTATATCGCTATCGCCCCTAATTCTACAAACATTCCCCAAAAAAAACATATATATATATATATATATCCGCTGGCCTTTTCTATAAATATATATTTTCTATATATATATATATATATATATATATATCCGCTGGCCTTTTCTATAAATATATATATATATATATATATATATATATATATATATATATATATTATAAATTATAAAAGTCAAAAGTTACAGAAAACACACACTAATTGGAATCTTAATGTTGGTAGTAGGTAGTGTGGTCCATACATTATTTTCTTGGTTTTATTTTTTCATGTATATTGTACCTGATTTTGACCAACAACATTTTTTTAACAGTACTACCCCCTTTTTCACCAACGTTCTATAAATCTATCAATAGCTATTGAACCCATAAGTATTCGTTGTTAGCAACAATAAATAATTTATCTAGGGAATGTAGTTACTTTAGATTCGCTCGATTGGAAACACTGAAAAATTAAAGAAAATGTGTCATCAAAGCTCCAATCACAAGCGCTATTCAAGGCGTTGACATTTATTTTGACCATTTCTGTCATAATGACATTTCCAATTTATACATTCAATAGCTTATGGGACCTATAAAGTTTAGGAGATGTTGGTGAATACGGGCACTAGTGCTTTAAATGTACCTTAATACAATTCACTGCCAACTGAGTTATTCTTACTATAGCAATTTAGGATAAAATATACAAATTTACGATTTTACTGTAATTTACTAAATACTCAATGAGTGAACGGTCACAGTCTAACCTTGTATTTCCAAACATTATTTCTAAAACAATTGAATTATATTAATAAATTATCCATATAATCCATATAATAATGAAAATAAGTGAATAGGTGATGAAATACAATAATCATATTTTAACGAGGGCACTTGGAAGATATAAATAAATACAACCAACAGTTGTTTATTTGGTTGCCATGGGTAACAGACCAGTCTGAACTTACAGAATAGACCCCCAGGGTTGAATGGATATGCCTTACTGATAGTGTACTTATTTTCAGCGATTTGTATCAAGTACTCTTATTTTGCTTTTCATATAGTAGTGTAACGAAATCTTACAGTCTTTATAAACTCACCTTGCCACTTTTATACCATTATAAACTAGCATAAAATTCAACTTCAACCGTAACGACTGTACGAACGTGTCGCATTACCCTTAAAAAGTACTTTGCAACATGATAAATTGCATCTGAAATCCCTCCAACTTTCTTATAGCCCAACCCCCCCTCCGAGCAGAATTTTCAATTTCCTTTTTAGCCTCCTGATTTCCCGTGGCGAAATATCGGGGTGCGCGATAAAATCAGAAATTACGAAACTAATTTGCCTCTCTCGCTCGAACATGCCAATTCAATCGCGCGACCGAGTTTTAATTGAGATATTCCAGCATGCCGGCTATATTTCTTCGCAATTATATATTCATCAGGCCGTCAATATTAGCGGTTTACGTGTATACCGGGTTACGTCAGCCGATAAATAAACACTGCTGAGGCCCCACTGTTGCGGAATTTACTTACTACTGTCGTGATGCAATTGCGCCAGTGCAATGAAAGGAAATCGCACAAACTCACCTGGAACAAAGGAAAGATTAATTAATACAGAGCGAGTAAGAGGTCTTTTGCCGATTGATTTATAAAGGAGGAAGTAGTTGGAGGTTGCAATTGTCTACAGTAACGTATATAAAAGGTTTAGTAGATTTACAATGTTCGCATACGGGATTCAAATCGAACTGATTTAAGACAATTCGGGACGTTTTTAGACTGATCAGTGCCACAGAGTGTGCAAGCGCTACTATCAATCGCTATAAAATGCACACGTTTCCTAGCGATGGACTAATAGCAATCATTCAAAAAATAATGTCAAAATATAACTACTGTCAAGCGTTTAGTTCAGTCAACGATAGCGATGATGAAGCGAAGGGTTAAAACTCGGCATCATTCACAATAATAACGAACGTCTCTCATCTTTTTTTCATGAATCTTTTTATCCACTTAAGGTAGTTTTAGACACGACAATTTCATGCTTCAAAAATTGTCCAAAAAATGAATTAATATATTGACCAAGAAATTGTCTTGTTTACTTGATGAATCTGTATGAAACGAAACAATTTCTGGAATAACAGTGGGTGCACGATCATGCAGGTCAAGCATAAAATCTGTCCTAGAAGAATAGAACACATTTTATTTTACATTCATTCTACAATCCAATCAAATATATCAAACAATTTAGTGTATGATACTAGACAATTTAGATGGACTCATATCTTGACTAACTTTTGGTTCAAGAAATTGTCTTGTCTAAAACGAGCTTTAGTCTAGAAGTCTAGCGTAATATTCATCGTATATTATTTGGCCCTTAGGAAAATAGTGAATTGATAATATTCATTTTACCCGGCCCGGGTAATCGGTACCATTTGTCGTTAGGATACAATTAACACTTTAGAAAACTCGGGTCGATTTTCTGAAGTAGCAAGTACCAACATTCACATTCACATACACATACACATACACATACACCAACAAAAGGTCCCGAAGTTCGAAGCCAGTTACAGAAATGTAAATACAGTACTACTACTAAAAATAAAAACTATACATTCATTTTGAAAAATGTCTCTAACCACATCCGTTCGCACTGAATTTATCACTCTGTATAGTCGAACTTATTTAATTCAGCCAGAGAGTTCGTGATATATGTTGGGAAACGTCGCTTTTTATTGCCCGATTTGCATACAGCCTCGCTATCATCTGTCCAATCTCCGGCCGATCGTAAAATTTCACCGCTCAAACGGATTTTAATTTTAACCCATACAAACGTCGCACTGGGGTTCGGATATGTTTATGCCGTTCGTGTATACACTTTTACCCCGTCTAATTAAATGCGCGAGATCAAAGGCGCGCGCCCAATTAGGCTTATTTATGCCCTACGGTCAGCCCGGATTGAGATATTTACCAGAAAAGTGAAGAATACGGCGATTGAAACATTCAAAAAGTTGTTATCGTAATTTAAACATGTCGGACGCGACGAGTGTCTGCCCGTTCATAATCCTCGCACCTCTGGACAACGGTGCACGTTTTATTGCGAGAGGAAATGTCACGCCGGTTAGTTCTAATTAAAATATTTATGGTTTTATAGCGGTGCGCTAATGAGGAATGACGAGAGCAAGCGAAAACGGCGTTGAATAATGAATGAGACTCATATTTATACATTTTACTGATTTTATGCTGACATAAAATAAGAAATAATAATTAAAATAAGATATATATGGAAAATAACAGTCTAAAATTGAAACTTTATATCAAATTCAGTGTATTATTTGCTATAATATTATTTATTGTGATAATAAGTAATAAGAACTAAACGGTAATTGGATGTTCTTATTTTGAAATATGTATATATAATAATGCATGAAAAGTCTATAATTTAAATGAAACGCATATGGCATAAATTATATATTTTTGTGAATAGTAACTACATATATTACAGATCCAATCCTTCACCACAACCCAACCACAGATACCGATAATATGTAACTTAAGACAATTCTAAAATTTGCGATTGAATTCTGAACAATAAACATGTATATCGGAGTGACTTGAACGCGTATAAATCTTCATGTATGTAATTCCCCACGTTGCAGTATTGATAAATGTGCGATGTGATTTTAATTCCCTCTCCCGGAAATATTGCTGTCGGCGTACTCGGGTGGTATCGATGGGGTTCTTAAATCACTGCCAGAGCTGATGTAAATATTGAGCGGATACGTTCACACGTGTGCAGACCGTGGCCCGTTCCAGGCGATAAACATTATAAATATATAAAATTTGCACGCAGGCTGGACTTGAGAGGACGGACGGTGTTGGCGCGGCTCGCCGTTTGCATTGCGACGGATGCCAGTGGAAGAAGAATGCAGCCGCACCGGCCGACCACAAATCATCCGGACGTATCGTATAAATTAAAATTGGAAACCGGGCCCGGGTTCAGCTTTTGTTCGCCTTTTTCGCAAGAACATCGCTGCGATTGTCATTCGATTGCGGCGAGCATAAAACGACATCGTTAAAATGATCGTCCAAATAAAGCACATAATAGAGTGATAAGCAATTCCAAAGCCATATTAAACACTCTTAACCTCTGCCCTTTGTTCACGTAACGGGATAATCGCACCGGGGCGGAGTAGGAACTCACGCGCATTTTCGGCTCGCAAAAATCACTCGCCGTTACCTTAATTGGCGACGATCATTATCACCCGGCATACCGCCGCCGCCAGAAGTTTATGAACCACCGGCGTAACTTATGCTGAAGCACATATCGACTAACTGTAATTGCGCTAATCGTAGTTTGCCTACAAATTGCGCGCAATTAAACCGTAATTTTAATTGGATGCGCGCGATTCGGGTCAAGTTGAAACGCGGGACTCTCGCTGGGATTTGCATGCGATTAAAAGCACGGAAATGAAAGTATACTGTTATGAGAATTAAACTTCGCCGAGGGTCGGCTTACGAGTTATAATATAGAAAAGCAATCATCGGACTATTGTACTGTCCATAAATCACTTCATTAATAATATAAGTTACGCTTGTTAAGGTGCCTATGGAAGAGATCTCATTAATTTTCAGATTAATAATAGTTTATTTGATATAGTTATCTACTTTTACAACTATTGATTTCATTTTATGCATAATAACGTTAGACCGCATACTGCCCAAATTACACGACAGTATTTTATGGATACAAACATCAGCACTATGCTATGGCCAGCTAGAAGTCTCGACCTTAATCAGATTGAACACCTCTGGGACAATGAAAATGTTGTAGTAATATTATTTAAATTAATTCTTGTCACAAATGTCTATGAATGTAAAATTTTCATGATCATGTTGTAAATAGGTACGGTACATTTGAGAGTTTTTGAAAACGAGTGGAGACGTGTACAGGTGCCAGTGATGGGTACTATCGAATAAAAACATTAATGTTGAATACTAACTTATTGCAATCTCTAAAATGTAATAGTTTCTATTGCCGCTTGATTATGATATTGAATTACATTACAATATTACTCCATAAATTGATGTTCTCCACAAATCTACTGTGGGTCTGGCGCCCGATCGCCCAATAGCCTAGTCCGATCGTAAATATGAAAATATTTATACTTTCTAAAACATATATAAGTGTGAATCCACCTCTTAGCAATCTACATATCTAGATTTCGATCTTATTAGATCTCATCAGTGTATCCCAGCTAGTGAGGATGAATTCACACAATATCTCGAGCCCTAGGAGGAAAGTTAGATGTGGTGCCCCCAGATCGCGTTTAACTTTCCTCCTAGGGGGTTAGTTGTAACATTTTTATTTATACTTTCGATTTTTAACTGAGTAAGTACTATTTTGATAAATAAATTTTATAATGGAAGAATTTTATGCAGTTGTCAGTTTCGTTTCGTTGTTTCTACATCGTTTATGTGCACGTGATACCAGGGATGTGATACTAAAGAATTTATACACTCAAAATGTATAATATACCGTGCTTCCATATATTTTGGAAGGAACTGCTAGTACTTATAATCATCTGATTAGTCCAACTATTTCTCTATCACGACATTTAATTAAATTACCCATGTACACATTAATTAGCCTCCGTGGGTCATGCAATATCATCGTGCGTTCATCAATCGCAACAAGCATTCCTGTGCGAGCGCGCGCGCCCGTGCGAATTCTTCCTCCGATCGATCGGTTATTGAAAGGCTCTCGGGCTGGTTAAGGGAGGACGGCGGCGGAGGGCCCCCTCGGAAGACACACCGCCGTCCTTGAAAGACACATCGACCCTGCAGTGTATACTAACAGAACTGAGAACGTCCGTCGATACAACACCTGCTCCGCCAGCCGTTCTCCTCTTCGTTTCGCCCTGGTCTCGTTAACCATTAACAACAGGTGGAGGGTCGGGGCGGCATGGCGGAGATGATTGACTGGCCGCCGTTTGATTGACGGCGGCGGCCATCGCCTAGAGAAAGCCGGGATTCGGGCTGGATTATTGTGCAATCGGAGTTGTTGTTATAAAATAGCATCACGGTTTGATGCTTTTGGTAAACAAGCGAGGTGGGGTTTGCGTTTTTTTTCACTGATTGATTTCACGCCGAACGACGGCGCACCGGATCACCGTCACGGTCCATCGAAATGATTGGGAAGTAGGGCAGATTTTATGCAGACAAAAATGTATCAAAGAAAAATTATACTGTTAATGTTATTACAGAACAACATTGGTTGGATACTATCTACACTGACATGAATGATGTATTCATATAAACACAAATTCTGCGCCAAACGCAACACACAGCGTGGACTTAAGCTTAACATTTGTAACATGAATCATTGTAACATTCAATATACAGCTATAATATGGTGAAAACATATGCCCAATTAGTTTTCATGATTTCCTTTATGGTTATTTGACAGCTTGCAACAACCCGTCGCTTTACTCCTTTTGTTTTTTAATTAGAAGGATCGTTTACACGGACAAAGTTAAATGCGCACGCCGCACTCTTCCGTACATTAAATAAATCCGCTCGCAGAATTCCCGGTGTAAATCTGTAGGTAATGATATTCCTTTATTACTGCCAGTGCAATAAGATAGAACCCCGTCCCATATAAACTACAACTTTATTATAAGAATCGCCTTATTTACGGCCCCCTTTGCAGATCCCGAGTGTGTGTATGCATTAAAAACGTAGATATGCGCGTCCCGGGTATCACCTCACCCGAGATACGGCTCAATCGGCCAGCGAATATTACGGAATCCGGTTAAGTTTCTTTTATTTTTCTGCACGGACTCGGAATAAGATATCCGGCGTTTAATAATTAGTTGGAAATGTGGCGAATTCTGCAATCGCTTAATTATTCACACCTCCGTCCCCCCTCGCAGCGCCACACGAACGGGTTTGTGTTTTTACGACGTGTTTTCGGTTATAATTTTGCATAAGCCTTATATAGAGGGGTAGTTGGCTCATTATATATTTAATAATACACGTGCTGTTGCCGTCACGTCATGTTTCTTTTGTTGCGTCGCGGTAATAACGTCGGTCATCAAGAGCCTCTTCACACCACCACCAGTAGGAACAACAATGAGAAACACATCATTATTCATATTGGTTAGTCTTTAACGACTCGTCGATTGCTTTTCTCAAATCTATACATGCATTAAGAGAATTTATACCATCATAAATAACAAATTGCAAGTTGTCTTAAATACATTTCAAATCCAACTCCCATTAGTAGATTTGTTAGGCTAAAATAGTATTTAATACAGCTTGCGATTTGTTATTATTTGCAATTAGTTGTTCTACAAATACGAATCTAATGCATTAGCAAATAATCTAGGTAAATACATATGTGCGGCTTCAGTAGTGCAATTGAAAGCTATAATAATTATGTGTAGGTCTCGAACAAAAATAATGTAGGGATACATTTGAAGTTTCCACTAGTAATGACGGACTGCGCGTCTACGCGAACAGTAAACTTTTTTGTTCGGGAAGAGGCGCAGTTCGTCATTACTAAAAAAAGATTCACAATAAGCGCAGTAGTGGTAAGGTAGCGGTAACCAATATTTTGCATGGCTATACAAAATCAGACGTTCATAATTGGGTAGTAATGCTATGCGATAATTATGGTAGAGATGATTACCCATGTTCTGTTTTTACTATAATATCATAATTTATCTTTATTTTATCTTTATTTCATCTTAATTTGTCTCAGTGTGTCTTACCTCATCCCATTTTGTGTCATTTAGCCTCATTGTGGCTGTCATAGTTTTAGTGCGCTGCTGTGAACGCCCGCATTTTTATACATGTGTGCAATATACCGCTACGCTACCCCTACCGCGCTTATTGAGAGTTTAAACCTTATCGCGGACATATTTTTGCGATTAACCTTTCATAATTTTCTTTTAGCAATTTACTGTGAAGTTAATGTAAATATCGTGTGATTAAACTCCTCTGAGCTTTTCTTTTTACCGGCGAAAACTGTTCTTCCCTCAGTCGCCTACTCTATGAAATCAATACGATATTCTTGCCATTTCTTTTTTAAATAATGTCTTCCTGCAGACATAAACCATTACATTGTTGATCAGTTTATAACCCAACGGTGTTAATTTCAGCTGATGAAGTGCGCGCAGCTCGAAATGAAACTGATCGTGCCGATATACAATTTGAAATTGTAAATCGTCGAAAGCGTAGCTGCTCGTACGCGATGTTCGAGATTTATTGGACGTAAAATACAGCCCCAGCGTGCTCTAACTGCGTTCGACGTGTAAATAAATAAATTCAATATAAACAGTGTGTAATTACCGCGTTTCCGCCGCCGCGAAAAGCGAGCAAACCGGGAAAGCGGTGATTCGCGCGGCTGTAAATCATTCGATCATAATTATAGCGGCCGCCCGGTTGGTTATTAATTAATTTAATTAGCGAGTGCGTTGAGTGCTGTCCGCCACGGCCACGGGGTGGACAAGATTTACTACGGGAAAATGGTAATGGCGCCCCCGTGGAAAGCCAACAATACTGTCATTAGGTATTCCTTGGGAGGAGTACGCGTTGCGCTCCGCTGTGGTCCTAAGCGGCCATTTCCTTCAGAAATTCAATACACAAAAAATGTTAATAAGATGGGCCTGCGTACGTGAGAATTGTTTGTATGTTAAATTCATGAACATGTCCGGATTAACAAAAAAAAAACTCATTGTATTCAACTCACAAAACAACATTATGGGTATTGTTGGTTTGTGTAATTACCATTTTTGGTTAGCAGGATGAAAATAATTTATAAAACTACTGTGAAAGTGTTCTAAACAGTTAAGTGTTGAATGTAAAACCCTTTTATACATAAAAACACTAATGCACAGCTTTTAAAACATTCAAAGGGTTCGTTAAATAGTTAGCACTTAAAGTGGCATGTACTTACTAAAACCGGCTCAAAAAGTATGAGCATCCCCCTGGGGAAATTCCTGCTGAAACACTCAACTCGGCTCGAGTTTGAAACAGCGCACATGCAGAATTGGCCGCGGTGCGATCGTGCGGAAAGGCCTTACAAGATCACGCATCTTTGGGATAATGGGAATTAAATGGGCACCGTACGTCTTGCTCTCGCGGCCCAGAAACCAATATGCAATAACCCGGCATACATTACGTTTGGCGGCGGCCGGCGATTAAATACCGCGTCCCATTTGAAGCCGTCCGTTGCGCATTATTCAAACTACACGACGTCAACTATTAACAACAAATGAGCCGTTATGACAGCAGAGTACAGAGTGTACGATACGATCAAATATATTAAATGTGTATGATCTGGATGGACTTCTGTTACGTTAGTTAAGCATGAGAGGTGTTTCGGAATGCTATACATAAGTATTCGTATAAAGTAGGTGGCTTTAGTAAAAATATTTGGTGTGGACACCACAGGACTTTACGAATTAATTAATTAATAATAAATGAAAATTTAAGATATTTTACAACACATTAATTTGATTGGTCTTTCGATTCGGTTCAGTTCCATTCGTTATTGTTGTTATTTTATTTTTACTATGATATCTTAATTTATCTTTATTTTATCTTAATTCTGTCTTAATTTGTCTTAAGTTCATCTCATTTTGTGTCATTTTGTAAACTAGGCTAGGTGAGACAAATCGAGGCGAAATGAGATACAATGGGGGTTTAATCAGGCAAAATGGGGGAAACTGATGCAATATGAGAGTAACTGAGGCTAAATAAGACAAAACGGGACAAAATGAGGCACAATGAGGTGCCTCATTTTGTTTCTTTTTGCCTCCTTTAGCCTCAGTTACCCTCATTTTGCATCAGTTTCCTCCATTTAGTCTCATTTTGCCTGATTAAACCTTATTATATCTCATTTAGCCTCGATTTGTCTCACCTAGCCTAGTTTAGCCTTATTTTGCCATTTTCATTTTCACCTTAATATATCCTACCTATCATAATAATTAGAATAGAATATTTTCTTTAAAGAAATAAATATTTAATATTTTTAATTCTCCATTTTTTAGTCTTAAGGTCGTTTTAGACAAGACAATTTCTTGACTTAGTCAAGACGCGAGACAATCTAAATTGTCTCGTATCATACAGCAAATTATTTGAAATATTGAATTATATGGTAGATGGAAAAATATAACGCATAATATTTGTCAAAGACAAATTGTATGGGAGGAGGAGGATATATGAATTTATTTCTTGAATAACTTTTGAGCTAAGAAATTGTCTTGTCTAAAACGACCTTTACAGTCACTTATTTGTTGGAAGGTGATTTTCCGGCATACATTTTATCCATCGCGAGCAATGTTGTCGTCCTCCAAGGAATATAAATAAAAAATAAATAAAATTGAAAAATATGAAAGTAGTATATGTTCAGGTAAATACAAAAACAGGAGTACACTACATAACTGAAAAAACACTATTTCTTACGCCAGCAAAGGTAGTGTACTGTGGTGGATCGTAAACACAAGAATTTCACGAATGCCATACCGATGCTAAATCCACTATAACATCTACACGGCTTGCATAATAATATCATTTTATTGGGCGATAACTTTGTAGATTCTATTTGATTTATTCCTCTCTGTACATGAGGAAAGCACTATCTTAAAAGGGAATCTTCTATCTGCCATCGCCATTCCGGAGCACGGCAAAAATTAATTAATTTCAATTTCCCGAATAACGCCCGAGTGCAAACGGAAACTTTTCTGCAACACCTTTAGCGGTTTGTTAATTACTACTACAATCAAGTAATTACACCGGGTATCCAATTTCTCGTACTAGGCGCGGCCATGTTCAGACCGTGCAGAATGAACGCGCTAGAAGTTAGCGATTTTGTAATTAATTTACTGAATATGGTAACGTAGAATTTAATTTTAGAGTTGCTGTTTATGTACGCTGACCATTGTTTATTTAAGAGGGCAGTTCATTATATGACTGTTCAGTACATTACAAACCTCTCTTTTGTGTTAAAAACCAATTTTGGCACGAGTAAATTTTGTTAATCTATCATATATATTTTATTACCACCTATCAATACATTTTTCCAGTACCACCTATTTAGGTATAAAAATACTGCACATTTGACGCCTATTTATTTATTTCTTACAAAATAAGTTTTAAAGGAAACAAGGTGTTTTTACAAATCTGTAAAAATTGTCTATCATTTTGTTGCATCGTTTTTGCATAAAGTTATATATAATCTCACAATTCTCGCCGAAAAGAAAGTATAGACGTGCCAATAATATGCACAACGTCAAATTCAAACGTAGCAAGTAATAAGATCGTTTCTGATAAAAGCTATTAGAAAAGAAGTTTCTTTAGGAAGTAATACCTTAAAACAAAGGTAGCTCTTGTCTGAAAAGAACGACAATAATACCAATAGTGATTGCATTTCGACCACATGCTGACACACATGAATGCCATCAATCACGTTCACCTGGTCGTGTTCGAAGCTCGTTAGGAAATTTACGATGCCATATGTCTCTCCTCTCTTCTCCCGCACGACTTCCGCCGCTGCCGCCGCCGCCGCCTTGCGGAGAGGACATGGGTCGCTAGCGGACAAAGGGTGCACGCGTGGGCCGCGCCTCATTAGCAGTAATCCGATAAGCCCCCCTCGCGGCCCGAGTGAAAAAAAAAACAGCACAGCGGAAACGGCGAGATCTGTAAACTGTCATGTACGCCTATGAATAATGCAGCGGGGCCTCGCGACGCTGTCATGTCGCAACAGTCGTGCACGGATTGTATCGACGTGCAGTTTTTTTACGTGGCGGGCGGCCGTTTCTTGCACACTATAAACAAAAAAAACAGTCGCGACCCCGCCAAGAGATCTTCCTCATTACCGTGGTAACTTACGGTCGCGCAGCTGTAGCCGATTAATTAATATACGGCATCACGTGGCAAATGTTGGTAATTCAAAGGACCAGTGGAGATTGACATTATAAAGTATGATTATTAAGCGAGCCACGTTTGCGATTCAGTGTTTGAATGTCGCGGTAGAAATTAAATTTATAATGCAGGAGAGTATGAATTACATTGACCCGGGAAATGATAGAAAGGTGCTAATAAACTAGCAAGCAGACTCGCGCGAGTATTTACCAGCAACGTTGCTGTCATCCTACCCTTAGGATGACATCTATACTTTTCTTATTCGCTCCATAAAACAAGTATAGATGCAATCCTTTGTGAGATTGTATTGAGCTTTTAGCAAAAACTGTACAACAATTGATATACAACTTTTATACTACTGTAGGCTCTGAAACTTATGGTGAATGTCTGATAATCTTCTGTATATAAGTACGAACTATCATCTTCAATTCTTGCAAAATAAATTTCAGAGGAAACAACAAAGTTTTATTACAAATCTGTGATAGTAATTCACATTATTAGTGCAGGAAGGCAAGTTTCCCGAATGAGCGAATGAGTTTACAGCACGAGCCGATGGCACTAGAGCGGAAAGTAGTATTTCACGCACCCAAATCAATGCGGGAAATGACTTGTCTTAGGATATTAGTACAAAAAAAATGTTTTCCATTCTGTTGTATTATTGAACTTTCCGAATACAGCACTGTCGTATAAGAATGGTATTGTTTTCGCAAAAAAATCGCGAATTTTCTCCATGTTTTATGACTTTTCTAGTTGAAATAGACTATTTTTGAAAAATGTTCCTGTGTATGTGGAGGGGTTTGTGTGTGCATGTGTGTGTGTTGATATGAATTTGTCTGTTAACAGAATCATTGGATAGCGGCTGAATTGATTGCGACAATATTTGTAAATCGGCTGGGGAGCCGAGTTGGGGTGATCCCGTAAAAAAATGAGCAAAATCGGTCCATAAACAAAGAAAATATCTTTATAAAACCGATTTCCAGAAAAACTCACATGTCTGCCAATGGATTCCACTAACGCCAACACAAATATGCGCGCAAAAAAACAACAGTTGGTGTAACTTCGGTTGCCGAATAGTTTTTATATATATTTTAAAATTAAATCATGCACAAGCGAATGAAAATGATACAAAAGGCCAAATATTGTCAAATATTGTGAAATTTGGTCAAGTACCTTCAAGTATTGTCAAGTATTCTTAAGTATTGTCAAGTATTCTCAAGTAATGTCAAGTATTATCAAGTATTGTCAAGTATTCTCAAGTATTGTCAAATATTTTCAAAAATGTCAATGTAATTCGGAAAGTCGTAAGGGGTCCACACCAGATATTTTGTTAAAAGCTTCATGAGACAAACTTCCAACATAAAAAAAGCAACTCACAAATGGTACTCATTTATTTACTTCGCAGCTTGTAGTATCAAAGTATAATTCCATTTACACAACAAGCTATTTCCGTATAGGTTTAGTAGTTTATGAAATACCCAAAAACCCATGTTATCATTATGTAATTCGGTAAGCATGAAATAGTTAGCTCACTAGAATTGGTGCAATAGCCAATTCTAGTGAGCTAACTATTTCATTGAGTTCTATTGTATTCTCCCAGGTTAATAACAATAAGGGCGAGGCCAGGCTGCACCAGGGGAATGTATATCGTGGCCGATCGCGCCGTCCCGACCCGAAATCCAATTATTTCTCTTTTGATAAACGAGCCCGATTGTAACGAGACTTCCCAGACCGTGTCCGCGCGCTCTTGGCGCACAGCGCGCGTAGCCGACCGCAGACGCGCCCGTCCATTATTGCAGCCCCTCCTCGGGGTCTCTTTTTAATTTATTTTCCACACGGCGCTCCGAACCGGTCAACAAACAACACGTAGCCGCACTTGGAAATGGAATCGATCCCAAGGTCGGAAAGAAAATCGAAACTACGCGCGCGCGGGGGGACCTGGAGGATAATTACAGAAGCGAGTTCCAGTTAGAGGGATATTTTTTGTTGTTGGTATCTGCTAGGTGGCAGCAGAACAAGATCGTTATTGCTTGTAATGTGGTTGAAATGCGATCAAGTGTTATTGTTTCCTATCGAACGCATCGCGGGGCTATTTAGATAATTGAATGGGCGCGCGTTAAGCGGAAGTATTAAAGCTGAAAGGAAAGAAATGCCCAAGAGTCGGAGCTCGTTTTCTGTTCCATTAATTCTCATACATGTTAAATCTCAATCTGCAAGTGACATATTATATTACTAAACCGTCGAGATTTATACAGACTGAAAGAGTATCTTTATTGTAAGCCGCTGCTACGGCGACTGCAGGATTAAACAATTTTCCACGTTAATGCATTATATTCTTGTAAATTTAATTAGAATAGAGATATAGAGATATACTTTATGAAGTGTTACTAATTGGCATGCTCGAAGGAAAAAGTGCAAAATAAGACATTTATCACTATATATTTTTAACATTTTCATTTTTCTTCGCCATTTTCTACAAAAACCATTTTTGAAAACATCATTTTTTTAAATTACTTTTCCTATAAAACATATATAAATGTGAACCCACCTCTTAGCAATCAACATATCTAGATTTCGATCTTATTAGATCTCATCAGTGTCTATCGACACCGCTTGCTAGGAAAACAGGACTTAAGTGAGAAAGCAATCTATATTAGTAATTGAGAATCCATTCTCGAATCCTTCTAATTCTTCTTCTTCCGTAGAAAAGTTGTTCGCATTTTCAGGTGGCTCCACGTTAAATAGCTCGCATAAATAGCAAGACCATTATGACTCACTATTATACCCATATCCGTGATGGGAATTTTAATTCGCGGGCAATAACAGCGGACGCGTCGAATCGCCAACGACGAACGCTGTCTAGGCTTTACGACCACATCGGCCATGATTAATTCCTGTCGGTTTATGGCGACGAAAATATTACGCCATGCGCCACGGAACGACGACAATGGTCAGTCCAACTGAATAAATCACAGCATTAAAGCGTTTTTAAGCGGTGTGAAAGAGAACGCAGCCCTCTATGGTGATATCAAGATGGTACTAATCGCTACTTACCGTGTTTGGTTTCCATTTGGCGTCAATATATATTGCGACATGTACTTAAACGAGAGGATAGAATAGGATGGCGCACGACTTACCTAGAAACAAAAGAAAAACATGGTTAAAAAAAGCATATGATATTAAATAAGAAAATCTCGATTATAAAATGTTTGTAATGGATCGTTTATTATTCGCAATAAAGAAACCCACAAGAACATTCAAATTAATGTTCACACTATTGGCAATTCAAGCCGGCTGATACTCCATCTAATGGCAGGAAATGAACTACATTTAGTAGAGAATTTGTTTGTATAACATTTGTTTTTTATCTTATATATGACTATAGAGCCAAGGTTATACTATTCATACCTTAAAAGTACATTAACTATAGCGCATTTTTGTAGAAGTGGCTGAAATCAGCTGATCAAACAATAACAAAGATCAGCTGTTTACCTACTACCTTGAAGAAAACCGTTAACGTTTGAATCGCGAATACATTTAGTAAGTTAGTAATAATTATAACAGCCAATGCATGCTTTTTCGCCAATACATACAATACACACATATTAATAATGAAAATGCTAAATAAAGAAACTAAACCACTTGGAGAGAGACTAACCGATCTCTAAAGTATGTTATAAAATTGAAATATCAGAAAATAAATCAGTACCCAAACGTTCATAATAATACCAATTAGAAATGCATTTCCTCCATTGTCCACACGCCTAGCTCATTAGCATACAAGCGAGGCTATTTGCAAAAAAGAAAAGTGTGAATTTGCATGCATAATTGCGCTCGGGTGTGGGTTTTTACTTTTAAATGGCGTCCGTGAAAATGGCGGATGCATTTCGTATGTGCACTGAGCGGTTGTCGGTTTCTTTCAAGGAAGAAACGCAACGGCGAAAGCGCGTTTAATGCAAATTTTAATCCGGATCTGGTTATTGCTCGTCGATACGGTTTAGCGCGTGTAATCCATCATCGGGAGGTAAACAGATTAAGTTACTTTGCTCAAGTGTCAATTACAGGAGTCAGCTTAGAGTAGGCAGCAACGAGAAAAGCTCATTATAATATTATATCAGGATTATTTAACTCTGTTGCTCGTACTCGAATTTGAATAAAAATGTTTATCAGGGCGAAATATCTAGTGTGGGCATCATATGACTTTCTCAACAAATTAATGTTAAAACATGCGTGTAGGGAATTTATTTTTATATTTTTATCACTGTAATTATTTTCATTAAAATGTACCTCTCTACAAATAGTTTTCCAAAATTAAATTTTATACCTAATTTCAATACAAATTAACTTTATTATCAACTTATATCAAATGCAATACGCAAGGCAATTAATAATTTTAATGATTTATTCACTTAAAACTGGGGACGAAGAAAGAAGCGCGGATGGGGAGGGCCAAAGGAGGAATTGTGATGGAATTGAGGAAAATGAGGTTGGTAGCTGGGAAAGTAGAAATGGGCAGCAGGACTATGTAGGAGGATATTCAGAATGAACGTACGTAGGGAACTGGGAAGGGAAGTAAACGTACTATGATAGACTATGTATTAGTCAAAACGATAAGAAGGGATGAGTTAGTACATTTCAGAGTAGAAAACGAGAAGGCAAGACTATGTATTAGTCAAAATGATAAGAAGGGATGAGTTAGTACATTTCAGAGTAGAAAACGAGAAGGCAAGACTATGTATTAGTCAAAACGATAAGAAGGGATGAGCTAGTACATTTCAGATTAGAAAACGAGAAGGCGTCGGATCTGACAGACAAGAGGTGTCAAGTGGAAGGAAGGAAGAAACTACTACAGTACATCAATAAGGTATGGAGTAGAGAAGTGGAGGGGGCTAGAAGGGTGGCGCGTGGGTGTGATGCTTCCAGTGCTTAAAGGGGCAAGAACCTCAGAGCTGAAAAACTATAGGGGAATCACGTTAATGTGTGCTACTGCCAAGCTGAGGATGACAATAGAGACAAACAGACTGGAAGGTGGAAACTCCCGAGATACTTAGCCAGTGGAAAGTGTGTCAGGGAGAGAAGTGAGAGCAAGAAAAGTGTGGATGGGTCTGAGGTTTACCGCGTGTGCGCTATGTAGTAAAAGGAGCGACACGTAATGGTACCTTAGTAAAGAATGTGAGGGAGTGAAAGCAGCATAGGTTGGATAATGCAGAAAGGTGTGTGAATGGGTAGGATAGAAAGGGCTGGTGTGGGAGTGAAAATGGATGATGGCACAGAAGGAATAGTACAAGACATGACGGTTAGCTGTTATTATTCTGAGTTGATTTTTATGTATGGGTTATACCAAATAAAGGATGTTGTTTTTTTTTTCTTAAAACGGTTACTATCGACACGACAAGGTATTCGATTTATACCATACTTTCTTTAATACAAAATATTAATAACTTAAATATATATTATTATTATATTATAAAAATTTGAATACGTCTATTAAGATTTATATAAATGTATTATTCAATTTCATACGAAGCCCCAAGGCAGCTCATATTAACTAAACTTTATTATATCAATTACCTAGTATCAATTAAAGAAATCTGTGTCAATACAATTCCTTACCCATTGAAATTTATTGATTGAAAATGTCCGTTTGAGAAACGGCTCACATATAAACCAACAGCTCTTTAAATATCGCACTAATGTGAAAAATATCCAGCGCACGCTATTAATATGTTTACGGTACGGCACTTTTTCCCTAATACGGCGTTTTACAGCCTCATAATTATTGATTGCATATTATATAAACTATCTCCACAAATATTTACACATGTTCGACGCCGTTTTAATCAACGTGAAACTTTCATCAGCATGCCCGCAACAATATAAATCATATTAGCAGCTCAATGATATATGAACGGGCACGAATAGAATAACTATCGGCAAGATGAAACGGGCATCATGTGTATTTTCTTTATTGGAATGTGTTCATTTTGTAATACGTATTGTATCTATTGTGTTTCATTTGTGGAACCGCTAAACTTTTCCAAACATATATTAGTTATAAATACTGGTATAGAACTATTCTATCATGTATAGTACTTTATACACATATGTATGGTAATTCACGTCTCACAATATGTTAATGTTAGAATTTCTTTAAATTATAGATAGTTTCAGGATAGATGAAAACAAAAAACATACCGAATAGAAATAAATTATGATACAACTAACCCCCTAGGAGGAAAGTTAAACGCCATCTGGCGGCACCACATCAATTAGCAAAGCACACCCATAACCGTCAACATACTCATGCCATCAGAATCAGAGGGTAGTGTCCTCTATGGAATAATATTCCAACAGAGTGATCCTGATGGCATGAGCATGTAGTAGTAGTAGAGCAGTATTATTCCTTGATTTGCGAATATATCCAAGTCTAAACAAGGTAATACTTTCTATACATAACGGTACCGCCACACACAAGTAATAAAAACCTCATTCTATAAATTAAATACTAAATATACCTATCTACTATCTTCAATCACTATAAATATAAAATGTATATCTTATATACAATTAGTCAGTTTGTCCCTAGCACTAAACTATGCGAACGATCCAGCGAGTTCAAATATTTTTTTCCAGTTTCCTAGTGTCAGCTTACTTCAAACCATTTTTTATTTCTCTCACGATAAGAGCAAATCGTAAATCTTGGCTGAATCGTTAATTTCCAAAGTAACGCGATACGAAACGCCTGTGACACGGATATCGGTGGACAGCGTCGTAGACGGCGGGGATTATTTATGGACGACGGTGGTAAAACGCGGCGGCGTGGGCGACACAAAAGCGGCCCTCCGAAGTCCACTGGGCCGTGGGCGGGACACGAAACCGTTGTTCGCTTCTGCCCGGGTCACGGACGCAAAATGCACGGGGCCACATGGATAGACCGACGCTATTATTAGGAATTTATAGGGGAAGGCATGTTTTTAGGTATTTAGAATACAATTGTTGCACAAAACATTTGAAAACAAAAAGATGGCATCAGGCATCATCATCAAACATAGCTTTTTAGCAGTAAATAGTTGTTAACTTTGAAAAAATAAATAAGTGAATAAAACAACTGTTTCTTCAGTCATTATATTCATAATAATCAATTGCAAATTAATGAAAACCGCTACATTCCGCGATTCATTGTTTGGATTGTTCATTATCCAACTTTATGTCCTGCTTTTATGGGTATAGATTTAAAGTATTTGTGTTTACAAATTTTACTACCACCTTCCCGGTGGTCAAAATAATAAACATAATGAGCAACAAAGCGCGCTTTTATTGGCACTATAAATCACCATCATCCCAAATTAGTGGGCTTCTCAGTCATTAATATTTTACAATCCTAAATATTTTGATGTGTTACATTGTATACCTTCTGCATCCTATGTTGACATAGAGTCGTTTGAAAATAATACAATCGTTTTTAGAATTATTATTAATAATAATAATAATAATACTGTAAATATATTTTATTAAATACAGGTTGGTTCATAACTGGAGTACAAGAATAAATAGTCATATGCAGGGTCTTTGAATCGGTCCGGGAGAAGAATTTCGTATTTAGGTACTTATCATCCCCTAGAGGGGAAACACTTATTAATTTTTGAATGAAAAGTGACTTATTATAAACAGTTTTGCTCCTTATAAAATTCATTTTATCATAGAGGTATTTGAAATTGGATATACTATAAATTTATTTTTGAAACAAATGCCTATAAATCATATATCTTCAGTAAGATGGCTGTCCTTATTTATTTCATAAGTTGTTTAGAATTATTTTGCATACTAGCTACTACAAATAACACTGTTATTTTATTATTGATTTTAAATATCTCGTAAAGAACGCACGTACGAAAAAAGAAACGTTGTATTTAGTTTAGAATTCAATATGATATTTCATTTTCATCCTACATTTATGAATCACCCTATACACATTGTGTTAATGTGAAAAGGTGTCAAAACAATATCTGTAATAATCATTTGTATTAATTTATTCTATCTTGTTATAAACGCATTTATAAAATATATGAACACTAATAGTGGTTTATATAAAAATGGATTAAATACGTAACCACGAGTCAATATCTAAACTGTGATTTAAACGTCACTTTTAATGACTTTGACACATAAAGCGACATTGCCATATGTAAATGTGTGGCTATAAAATGCAAAGTTAACAACAATTTATGCAATATCTACGAGTGAATTAGCCGTAATCACGGACTAACCTTTATACAAACCCGTCTAAATATTTCAGCCCCACATTAAATAGTTACAAAAAAAATACTTTCGGAACAAACCGGTCTTCGACCGCCCTATAAAGCTGGCGTCCCGGAGATAGCTCGACATTTAATCGGATAAAAAGGACACTATACTTTCAGCTAATTGACATTTTTACATATCCATACCCCAATAAAAAGAACCGGCCCCACATTATTGAATCGTTCCGACCGACCGCCTCGCCTTTTTGCTGACTCAATTAATATTACTGCGCTGCATTTGTTTACATCATAATATTTACTTAATGCGGCTAATATCGCCAATTAGGAAATGCAATAATGAACGTAATGTGTTCGCAAATCGAGCGTACGGCGCGGTGTTCATATCTTAATTATGCGCTTAGCACGCCTGCGAAATTAAATGTGTTATAACAATAAATTTTAGGTCAATTATTTGTGTGTAAACCGCGTAAATTGCTTTATTAACTGAGATATTCACTGGATGCACAAATCTTAATTAATTGTGACATGGAAATGTTAACATATTAATGTAAATTGCACGTTATTGGTAACAATCGGAAATAATAGGCTATCAATTGAAGTTCTTCTGAATTTTATTATACAGTTCATTCATAAACATCAAATATGTTATGAATTCAGTAAACTATCATTTTAGTAATTTTCATCTCGTTAGAGATATAACGATTCAGCTAGCTACACTTGGACAGTGGTATTTTATTACAGTCAAGCACCAACGTAAATACGAGGGATGTAAATAAAATAGTGGCAACAGATAGAAATCAATGTATATTAAACTTACAAGTAAAATTGCCTGACATTCCTTCAATATAATCACCAGCAAAGTTATTACCTTTGAAGCAGACGATTCAGTTAAGGTCGTTAGACAAGACAATTTCTTGACTCAAAAGTTAGTCAAGATGCGAGACAATTTAAATTGTCTCGTATCATACAGCAAATTATTTGAAATATTGAATTGGATTGTATTTCGAAATTCATTTCTTGAACAACTTTTGAGCTAAGAAATTGTCTTGTCTAAAACGACCTTTAGATGGGGTTGTTGCTTTGTGGCGTTGTAATGTAGTGTCGTTTCGGCCGCTTTAAAGCATCTTTATATTGTATATTTTAAAACGACAATGGTGGAAAATAAAAAACATGATGAAAATCAAGGTTGCCAATGGTAAAAATGCATGTTTTAACAACCCTCGTAAAAGTGTCTATATTGACCATGTGAAAATGGCTGAATTCGCGAAAATTATAAGCTAATAATAGTATAGTGTTTTTTTTATTAATCAATTACTATATCAAATTATATCCTCGCGAAGCGAAACTGCAATGGAACATGATTATTACAAGTATATGTTGAAGAAGAAAATGGCTACACCCGGTTCGCATATAGAGAACCATTAGTTTCGATATAATGTACTAATTATAGCGCACTCTTGCAATAATTACAAAATACGTGTAAAGGAGTTGTGTCGGTGCAATAATAGGCTACAAATTGCTACAACCTCAACAAGAAACCGCTTAATAATGACACTCTGAAATTCAAAGTGACGGGCAACGTCCTGTTAATGTGCCTGTCCGAGGGGTGCTTTTTCCTTCGTTTTGCCACTTGCGTGCAAAAAAAAAACGGCTGTATAATCGGCGTGCGGAATATGCGTGCTGCGGGTCCGCGGTAAGGCTTCGTGAGTAATGACCGCCGTAATAAATATGAACTCACTTGAATTACGGCCCACGGTCTAGACACCAGGTGAAAGGTTGCGGATGAAAGAAGCTCGTGATTTTTAGCGTAGTAAATTATTTTGATATGACGTTGAGGGCCCATCGGAATGCAATATTATAGGAAGCCATGTCGGTAACAGATTTATGTTACTTACTCGCTACATAAACGAGTTTTACAGTTTAAGTCTCCTGGTTCTAGTTGGGATGATGTTTAAGAAAAGTTTCAGTTGATAAAAGCTTTGAATTTACGTTGGGTTTACGCTGAAATAAAGTAAAATAAAAGACAGAAATATTAATTGAACAAAAAAATTATTTTAGAACGTGCATTCTAAAATGAAAACATGAAATAACGCATTCTTTTTACACGCGCGCTTCTATTACTAACTATTTATGTTCAATGAAAACTATCAGAGAAATTATAAATATAAACTGGGATAATCTGGAAAACTAACTTTACACGATCTGTAAGTAGTAGCTTCCCATTAACAACACCCAACCAAATATGAATTGAAATTTTCTGCGTAGAATTCCATGTTCCATTTTTGTCTCCATTCATAAATCACCGTGTATAGCGGAAAAATGTTCACCTTAAATATATTTCTTATTTTATTTCAGCATAAACCCACTCTCTTGTAATAATAATATAATTTTCAAGTAAAGAAAAATATCAGGCAAAATTCACCGGTGTGAAGATATCCATTTCCGATCATTCCGGCGGCCGCGACCCGGGTTATGATTCTCCAGTAGTGGAGCATTTACAAAATTTGATTTTTGGTACAATTGTTTACACATGTGTTGGTAATCATAATATAAGAATAAATAAAAATTAAGCTGATTTAGTTAGTTGTGATTGAATAATATTTGCAAGAAATTTTTTGGAATTTTTATCAACTTTCCCCACGGATTGTTTCTCTCTAAATGTTCATGTTTTGTTTAGAATTTAATAGTAATCATCAAACATATTTTTTTAAAGTGGCACTTGCCTTAGTTTTTTTTTAATTAATTTTAAACTTTACCTTGTTAGTATACGGCGTGGTAAAAAAATCAATAAAATCGATTAGAAACTAAGTAATGTGTTTATATTTTCTGTAATGATTAAGACTTACAAGGTCAGCATAGGTTGAAATAAAAAATTAAAAAATAACGCCCTACTATTTTTTGGCGGCAGTCCAAGTCAAAATTATTTAATTTTTATTTCACCTTTGTTTAAATTATTGTATATTGTTTATACTACATTAGGTCAACATAGGGTAAAATCAAAAATCCAAAAATGACGCTCTATAAGTTTTTGACGCTTTGACTATAGTCAAAAACTTATAGAGCGTCATTTTTGGATTTTTTAATTTTCCATCATAGCCTACGGAGTTTTTTTTGTTTCAAATACAAAACACAATAGTGGTTACAAAAAGTATTATTATTAGATTGAAGCGGACCCTATTTGTTATATCGATTTTAAATTAATTAAACCATATACGTGGATGGTTAATTACAGATTGATGTGAACACAAACCTTTGTTTAAATCAACTATATTGTTGCTAAAACATGGCTTTAGTGGTTTCTAAAAAGTCCTATTGTAAAAAATGATAGCAACTATTTTTTAGAAGCTGTCAAAGTTGACCCGGAATCTATGTTTGGACTTTATTGTTGAAGGAATTACGAAATATTTAGCAATATTATTTTTATTTAAATTATTGTATATTGTTTATACTACATTAGGTCAACATGTGGTAAAATCAAAAATCCAAAAATGACGCTCAATAAGTTTTTGACGGTGGTCAAAGTCAAAATTATTTAATTTTCCATTATTACCCACCGAGTTTTTTTCTTCTTCAAATTTTCACCATTTGTTAGTGGTTACAAAAAGTATTTTTTTAGATTGTCACGAATCCATTTTTTGTATTATATATATTTAAGCGACCGCTCTAGTAGGAAACCGAGGCTTTAGTTTCAAGCATCGATTTTTGAATAACTGCTTTGTGAAAGTCGTCCTTTCTCGGCGCAGCAAAGGCCGGAAAAAGTTGCGATGAACCCGACCCTCGACCCTACGACTCTTGTCAATCCGTTCGTTGCCATTTGTAGCCCGACCGCGAGGCAATTAACGTCGCAAGTAACATCTGCGCAAATTTAATGAGGACCCCACCCCCCCCGACAGTAATTTCTCGAAATTGCCAATTGGCAATTAAGGACGCGCCGATTGCCGATCGACAGTCACGATTGTAAAAGCAAAATCCGCCCGCCTTCTTTACACGATTTCCAATTATTTAGAGTTTCAATTTAATTCTATTGTACATATACTTGAATTTTATTGACTGCAATTTGTTATTACACACCACCTGTGAATAATTAAAGTCATTATCCATCAAGTAATGTATAAATTAATCAAAGTTAATAAAATAGCGGAGCACAATAGGCAAAAACTGAGTTGTGTGACTGTACAGGGTGGAAATTAACTTGTGAATAAATTCAATAAAACTTTTATTTATGGTTTTTATCGAACATTTCTCAGACACGTCGATTTTAAATTTTAAATTGGCAATTTTTATAGAAAGTGTCAATTTTTCGATCATTTTTGAATGAGCAGTGACTACATCGACAATTTTTTAAAATGACAACCGGATTTTTTTATTTAGATAAATCTCTTGTACAAATAGGTGTATAATTTAAAAAATAATCTTTTCTATAACGATCAGATTTATATATTTTATAGATTTTAGGAAGGAGCATTCGCTGATGATGTCGTAGTAATAAAAGAAAATGAAGCTAATCTGCAGCACAACCTGAGTGTAAGGAACAGACATTTAGAAACGTATAATATGAAAATGAATGATAACAAAACAAAAGTGATGGTAATAGGAAATCGGAGAGAACAAATAAATATAAAGATAGAACAACACAAAATAGAGCAAGTAGAACAATTCAAATACCTAGGAGTAGCACTGACAGAAGACGGAAAAATGGAAGGTGAATTTAGTAACAGAATAAACAACACAGTTAAAACATACCACGCACTGTGCAATATACTGATTAACAAAAAAGATATCAGCAGAAGTACAAAAATAAATATAACAAAAGCATATATAGACCTATACTGACATATGGGAGCGAGATGTGGAAACTAACGAAGAGGGACAAAAGTAGAATACAGGCAATGGAAATGAAATATGAAAAGTTACGAGAAGAGACAGAATAAGAAATGATGACATCAGAGAAGAATTGGGAATTGAAGCTATAGAAAAGAAACAACTAAACTGGTGGGGACATTTAATTAGGATGGACAAAATTAATCAAACCAAACAGGTATGGGAAAGTTTAAGGTCATAACACGAATCAACTATAGCCCGGGATTACAGGTAATAATTTTTTATTGCGGATTCTGAAAGAGATTATTTTTCTGCGATCAGCAATGTATTATACTATGATATAGGTCGCATAAGGAAATTTCCGAGAAAAATCATTTCAAATGTTACTTTAGCTTTTTATTGTTTAATTGAATATTACATTCGTATTTTTCTTTACTCTGACATTTTAAATAATTTTTCTCGGAAATTTCCCTATGTGACCTATATTATAATATACATCGCTGATGACTTCATTGCTCATTTAAAAATGATCGAAAAACTTTTATTAAAAATCGAGAAATTTGTGGCAAAATCATAAATAAAGGTTTTATTGAATTTATTTGCTACTTAATTTCCACCCTGTATATTGCAGCGATTTTGTTTAGGGCTTGATCACACGTTTCAAACTTGAACTCGCTCTGGGATGCGATTCTTGACACCACACATTTCTAATTGGTAATCGCTCGGATCGTGTGCAGAGAGAATCGCATTCGTGTACTCGGGATATTTCTTCATGATTGAAAATTCAATTAATGTGTGTGTTATAATAACAATAGTAAACAGGAATCATTAAACGAACTTAAATCGTGCATTGTCCGAATTCTAGAGTGTAATTTTGATAGGAACTCTGCATGTGGAAGGCGATGGGTGGATTGAGTAACCCACCGCCCGAAGCAGCCGGTCCCAAGCCCGGATATGAGGAGGGTTGAGTAGCAAGGCCAGAAACCTACCCCTAGCAAAAAAACATTGAACAACCGCTGAAAGAAGTAATGGACCATTCACAATAAGCGTGGTAGGGGTATCGTAGTGGTAAGCGAATTTGCACACATGTATAAATATGCGGGCGTTTACAGCAGCGCAGTAAAACTATGACAGAACATGAGTAATTATCTCTACCATAATTATAGCATAGCATTACTGCACAATTCTGAAAGTCTTAATTTTTATAGCCATGAAAAATATTGCTTACCGCTACCTTACCACTACCGCGCTTATTATGAATGGCCCATAACTCACAAGCTTGGGGACGACTACGTGAGAAACAAACAAAAAATGGAACAATCTACTAGGGTAGATTCCCCGGATTTGTCCTAGTTTTACAGGGGTCCGGGCGGTTTTTTTGAAGTTGTGCGGGTTTGTAGAAGTTTGAATAATTTGGTTTCTTTCCTTTTTTCCCGGATAGATTAAGATTCTATCTTACTGTATGACGATCAAACGGACCCTGATGGAAGAGAACGGCGTAGAGGGTGGAATTAAAGAAATTCGTATACAAAATTAGAACAAGTTGAGGTCTGGTAGTGCTCTAAAGGTTCAAATAAATATAATATGTGTTTTTATAAAGAGTATAAAACAATCTAAGAGCAATTAATACAAAAAAAGCTACATTGTACTTTTCCATCATGAAGTTTTTTTGTGTGTAATAGGGTGTAATTTTAACAATTCGTCCAGTTTCACGCACGAGAAGAACCGTAAGTAACCCGTCCACATAAATAAGCCCCCAAGGACAGACATTACCAACAATAAACTAAATTAATACAATTAAAACGCTTTTTATCCTAACTGCGTGTGGTTTCTTCGGGCGCTCGCCATTAAAAGAATATTACGGCCGAGGTGCCCGTACCACGAGCCCCCTGTTTTTCTCCGGGGCATTATATCATTATGCGCTCGCTTTTTGTCGTGCATCATAACGTATGTTTGCTTTATGCGCAGGCGGAATTTTATTGCTCCAATTAACTATTTTACTGCTTGGGATTAATTAAACTCTCTCTGTACCGTTATGAGTCTAAATGTAAACTTATGTAATAGTTTCAATATAATTTAAAAAGAAATTTACTGCTTTTATTTAGATAAATATCTTGTACAAATAGATGTATAATTTTAAAAATAATCTTTAATCGACTAAAGGTCGTTTTAGACAAGACAATTTCTTCACTCAAAAGTTAGTCAAGATGCGACACAATCTAAATTGTCTCGTATCATACAGCAAATTATTTGAAATATTGAATTGGATGATAGACCAAATGAAAAAATATAACGCGTTCTATTTGTCAAGGACAAATTGTATGGGAGGAGGATATATGAATTCATTTCTTGCACAACTTTTGAGCTAAGAAATTGTCTTGTCTAAAACGACCTTAACTTTTCAGTCAAGAAATTGTCTTGTCTAAAACGACCTTAAATCTATGCGTATGCTGCAATAAAGTCCTCCACACTCTTGATGTATAATATACTAATTCTAATCCCTTTGAATTATACACCCATTGTATACGTTATTATGTAACTAATTACATATAATACAAAACGACCGTCGAGTGTAATTAGTTAAGTTCGCGGCCTGGGGATGACGTGTAGAACGCACCGCAGTCGCGCGACCCCGCCTTAATTTAATCTGCATGTTAATTAAAAATTAACAAACGGAATAAAAGGAGATAAGGCGGAACCGGGCCGACGTTTAATTTGTACGGACGCTAGAGACGAATTGATTTTAATTATGTGTAACGAGTATCATCGCCCCTGCTACAATTAAAACTGCTCGTCTTGATTCATACAAGTCATTTAATTTAATTAATCATTTCCCAGAACGGAAGTATAATGGTGTTAATGCACGGCACCATATATGGAATATATTCTTCAGTTTTCTTTTGTGGATTACGGTTATGCAGGGATGTTGCACAGTGCACTGTGCTGCCAACTTTATAAGTAAGCATTGTCATTTATATCTATAATGTTATTTTAAATCATACATAAAGTTCTTTTTTCAGCACAGACTTATAATGTAGTAGTAATTACTGTATTTGTTACAGTTCTGTTTATATCATAGCAATCGCTGATGCTTTCATCTTTTAAGTGTTTCTTCTAGAAGGTTGGTTAACCGAGACTTCTCGGTTAACCATCCTTCTTTCACCACTCATTCTCGTCTTATTTTTCTATTAGGCTCGGTATCGGTATCGGTATCGCTTCTACACCTGATATTTCATTATGTTTGTCATTATGATGTTACCTACTTCTGTTCACTAGCTCTTAAACTGTCTTGTGAAGATGTAATACTTTGCTTGCAGTACTTTTACGGACATAACGTTCAAATCTTGAATGACCAAAACAGTTTACTGGAAACTGATAAAAGCGGCCATGCATATAAGCAGTTAGCTATGGAGTTCGAAAAATTGTGAAGCACCTTTATGTTGTCCCACAAAACAGATGGTGATACTTGTAATTAAAATGCCCGGTATAATGTTTAAAACTATATTTAACCACTAAATTAACATAACGACTAATTTTACAGAGCATACAGCTTGATGATAAAAATCGCGTTAAGGTTCGCGAAATTAATGATTGAATTCAGTCATATTCAGTTCATTGTACTCAAATTGTATTAGTTTGTTCATTCGATTTGTATTAGCTCGGGTGTAGACTGCGGTCAAATCTAATTTGTCGCGACGCACAAAAAAAGCAGAGCACGTAGTCCCGTAGGGGCTCAATTTGAAAGGTCAACAGGATAAAAAGGGGTCGCTTAACGAGACCCTCGTCTGCTGACTGGGCGAATCCCGGCGGTTGTGATAATACTGCGTCGGGGGGCTTTTGCACACCAGGCTGTGCTCGAATAAACTATGTAAATGTAAATGTGCAGATTATGAAGGCGGATGTTGGTTACATTTTTTGTTATATTCAATGTATATGTACAGTACGGCTCGGTTGGTATAATGGGAGGGCTCAAAATAAAAGTAAGTAAAGGTAGGTTTATGCTGAATAAAATAAAAATTAATAAATAAGGATCATTTAGGACCGTTCATGGTCACAAATAATAATAAACACTACCAACTGCGAACAGTATAACTTGTTTTGATTTGATTTTATTATAACGGAGGAGTAGTCGCCGATCTCGGCCTACGAGGATGAACTCGTGGTACATATTAACGTCTCCCGTGTTATAGCCATGTCGAATTTAGTCGAAAATATTTATAATATATATTAATTGGCTAGATAATAGTAATAGAAAATAATAGCAGTTATAATTGTTATGGTCAATAAAATATAATATAGATGAAGCCACGTAATGAATTTATTTACCATATCTGTGAGAATTTATTGTGTATTCGGCTTTCCTCGTTCCGCATTGCTGTTAGTGGACCAATTACAGATGTATTTCTGGTACATTAATCCTGCCCACACATTCTGCTCAGAACTCGAGCGTTTCAAGAGCAATTCGAAACGCGACTGGGTTATAAACTAAAAATTGCCTTGGACCACCAGCCGAGCTGTTCTATGTCAGTAGAATTGTTATGTTTACTAATTTTTACGTCGCGCACGAAGAATAATTTCGGAGATTACACATAGAGAAGTTACAATGGAATCTTGAGTGATTAAATAAGGATGGCATACAACGTGAATAATATATTACCATTCAGTTTCACTTCGTATTTATTTACAACAAATGCATTGAATGAAATTAAATGTACTGGGAATATGCCTTGCATCATTTAAAAAATCTGATGTGGGCACCACACGACTTTCCAAATTAATTAATATGAAATCAAAATTTAAAAGATTTCTCAAATAAAAATATTTTCGTTTTATTACAGTACCAGTGTTAGTTATTAAATTTTGCTCAAATTCTGCCCGTTAGTGATACCAATCCCAATTTCCATAATTTTTTTAGCAGATAATTTTGCACACATACAACTAAATATACAGAAATGGTCTATTTCGACTATATCATGAACAAGGCAACCCTAATCACAGGGCTAAATGGGCTATAGCCCTGAGGCGCAATTTTTATTGGTGTTGAATTTTTATTCAAAATCTTTTCATAACAAAAATAACCAAATAATCTGTCGAAATTCGTTCAATAATAATATATGATTCATTATTTGCACGGAAGAACACTAATCTCTGTAAAGAGACACATTAGTTTTAGTAGCCCACGGGCGCCGATTATCTGGGGACGGCCCTGGTGATGAAATGTAAAGAAAAGTCTAAATTCGCATTTTTTGTGTGATAATAATAGTATCCTAATATAGCAGTGTTGGCAGTGTCTTTAGAACGTGACAAGAAGCGATGCTCAAAATAAAACATTTCAAATGAATATTATTCTAGGTTTCATTTTGTATCATATTCTATTGTATTACTGTTAATATGTTCTCAGGATACTAATCGCGTGATATTTATTCCATTCTCGTGTTCAAGAGCAAACTACTTCCAATACGTAGAAGACATGTATCGATTTTCTGACGTATTTGAAATAAGAGATTTAAGATAATATCTTCAAGATCTAAACCGACCAATATTATTTCATGCGTGTCCCATAAAACTACCTTTATTAAAACATAATTTTTAATTCGAGACGGTTTCATCGACCATAAATTTATTCGAAATGGGGCCCCCAGTCAGGTAGATAGTGCACACACCTGCCTTTTCAAATTTCCTTCGTCGCACGCTGCCCGTTTTTTAACAGGTTTTAATCTCACGGATATCCCATTCGGGGTAATAAATGTAGCATGGAGGTGTTCAAATCAAATGTAAGCTATTCCCGAAAGGATAAAGAGATACGAAACGCGACGGCACTAAAAACATTGTTAATCAAATAAGATTAAAAAAAAATGTGGGACACATGGTATGATATTATAATTGTATTAACTTACAAAAATTTAACGAGGTCTAAAGCAAAAATCTACCACACGACTTTCCGTCATTTTGACATTTTCGTATGTAAAAATTTTCACTACCTTACTAACTACATTTAACATGCGATAATGTTCGCGAATCCCCCCGCTTGGTTTATCTCACCACCGATCATCATCCACACTTGTTATTGATGATCGTTCCTTTTTTGGAGCGACTCCTCCCAATAATGCACAGGATTAGTGGGTCGATTTTATTCGAATTTTCACAGGCTCGTCCCATATCTCAGCCGATTTCCAAATTAGGTCACGATCCATTGAGCCGTTTTCCCAGAATTTTGTTCACAGACAGGCAGACAGACGGACATACAAAAACATGTGTGTAAATGTGAAAACATGTGTGAAAATGTGAGAAAATTACAAAAAAATAGTGAGAAAAATTTCCTATATTTTCTCACTTTTACATATTATAAGATATGGAAAAATGCGGGAAAACATGGGAAAATGTGAGAAAATTACAAACAAAAAGTGAGAAAATTACAACAAAAAAGTGAGAGAATGTGACAAATTTTCCATGTGGCATTTTCTCACTTCTTTTATATATTCTAAAATATAGGAAAATGTGAGAATATGTAAAAATGTGAGGAAATTACAAAAAAAAAGTTGTGAAACATTTCCTATATTAATCACAATCACTACATCATCCGCATATGCCAACCATCATGACCCCTTCCGCCTGTCCCCTCCTGTCTATTATGTATAGAGTGCCCCTTTTTCGTCCGTAAGAATAGAGATCTTGGTTATCTTAAGAGTTTCAAGGTCAATTAAAGTAAGATAAATTTGGGTACTGTTCAAATAATTTGAAAATTTGACCTTTACGATATTGGAATAATACGATAATAGTAGTTATGAAAAGAGCACGGCAATTGAGATATTTATCATGAGCGTGTAATTAAATAAAGTATTACTGTATTTATTGCATACTTATAGTATAAAGCAGAACAAATACATATCCCTAACAAGACTCTTATTATCACACGGTGGTCCATTGGCTGCATGATTTACTCAATTCTCGCAATTATGGCTCGTATTATTGTTACTATAATTACCACCAAGAACAACCGGCCAGCTTTAATACCTCCCAATCGTGTTATATAAACGCCGTATAAGTTTATAGCGGTGGTCTTAATTGTAACAGTTGCAGTGGCCACCGTTCGCAGGCATCTATATTCGATTTATGATTCAATTACACCGTTTATTGCTGCCTCTTGATACCGTTGCGGCCGCGGAATTGTAGATTCCGTCGCGACAACGGCGGCGATTTTATCATTTTCTCTTTGTAATTTTAATTTCACGCCGTTACTTCGACGAATTACGACGCGCGCAGAATACACTATTTGATTGTTTAAATGCATTCCATTATACAATAATAAGGTTAGTATAAATTGCACGAGCAAATTGCTTGATTCGACACACGACACCATTTCACATTATTCTCCTAAATATTATTGTAAAATAATAGTTTGGTAATAATATAATAAAACAACATGTTTGTAAATTATCGGTTTAAATCTACAAAGTGCGATTTTGGATTAGCGTTTGAAATACTATGATTCCGTGCAAAGTTCATAAAATAAAAATAGTATGGGTACCCAACAAGATATTAATAGCCAAGTCCCAAAGATTAATGATTTGATAGAAACATAAAATAAATTAACCGATTTTGAGCCACGAAATAAAAGCTACTAAGATTAATTATTTGAAATAAAACATAAATTAACAAATTTACCGAGAAAAGCCGAAATTAACATTTTAATTACTTCTCGTTTCTGCCCGCCACAAGAAAACCCTCGTCATTCTTTTACCAAATTCCTGTCCCTCAAACAACTTATACCACAAAGCCCCTCTATAATTAATTCCGCCTTCCATTTTTCATTTGGCTCGTTCTTTTTTGTGTCTACCCCTCGAGCGTAATGCCGTTAAATACCTGCACACACACACTAAAGAGGTGCCCTCCATTACATTTTACCCACTTCTCTACACCAGGCAGGTATATTTACGAACAAGGTTCGCAGTACTGGCAATACTTTCTCTCTCTCCGCCGGCATAATGGTGATGTACTCTAGATGAAACGCGATCGCGAACACTAATTAGCGGCGTTTCTAATCTCAAAACGGGAGGCTTTAATTAATGTCTGCTCGCCGGTTTGGTCTGATCGCAGAAAATTCAATTGGAGAAGCCGGAGAAATTAATGAGTCTAACGGTGCCGAATGACATTACGTTTGTAAGAATAAGACGTGTTGATTAGATTGTACATTTGTAATCATTCATGGCAATTCATTTCCAGAATTGTCTTTTTCTAACTTATTCCTATTTTAGAGTGATTTTGAAGTAATGTTTACTGTATCTTAGTATCACTGCTATACATTTGTATGTTCTATCCTCTATTACAACGAATTATGGACATCAATTCGTATGAAATAAGTTTTACTTGCAATTGTATAGCATTCTATTGCCAAGCTCAATACAATTTCACAATTCATCTAATAATAAAAGTATAGGGGTAAGATCTTGACAGTGATTACAAGTAATCCACTTTACGTATACCTTTGTTAATTTCTAATTTTATAACCTTACATACCTCTGTTTATATACGGCAATGTAATGTCAAAAGAGATACTTGAATGACGAATTAGATCGTGATTCTCAAACAAAGTGCTGTGACACGACACTTTTGTGTGTTTCTTCGTATGAGGCCCGCAAAATATTTTTTAATTTGTAGCTGAATCGTTGTACAAGTAGGTTGATCATCCTTGGCCTAGGTGTTCGCTCCTATTCGCCACATTGCAGCGTTGACATTTTTATTTATGAATAAATTGATTTCAAGTATGTAACTGCGCACGTCGATTTACATAAATACCAAACGTAAACTATTCTCATTTTCAATGTAATTTAAAAGTGACTACGCCACTCTGATAGGCTCATATGTAAACAGAGGTATATGATGGTGGTATGAAATGCAACACTAACAAAATGTTGTGTAACATCCATCGGTGATTATGTGTAATCATGGGCTTCAATTAATTCGGTTTTAAAAATTGAGCCTTAACCAGTTAAAACACAAAATTTAGGGCAAACGCAATAACTAATTCGGTAAAATTTTGATTGTACTATAATAAAAACCAACCATATCGGTGTTGCGTTTATTTTTATTCCAAAATTAAGTGGTAAAACGTCGGCAAGTCTCAGTGTGCACAAAGCAGCCGTTTGTAGATACGGGAAAGCCAGGCTTCAAACGATCCGCCTCTGCTCTGGCGCGATAATAACTTAGCCGCCCTACTGATAAGATAAGGCTCAATGGCCTGGCGATATAATGCGCTAATGCTAACAATCCAAACTACAAAAGGTTCTGCAAATAGAGAGGGGCCAGTGTCTCCCATTTTAGCTTTTATTATACCGACAACATTAATTTTAATTAATGTAACAAAACATCATTATTACGATGTAATAAAATATTAGCTGTAGAATTGAAAGATTCATTACAAATTCCTGTATACAAATTCATTCACATATTTTTGACACATTAATTAATACTATGTTTTAAGCCCGTATGACATTATCTAGTTTCTTATATCGTTTTCGATGCAGACTCAAACTACATAGTGTCATACACACATGTAGAAAATGATATAGCGGCGGAATAATAATAACGATATAGGAAACTACATAATGTCATACGGGCTTTAGTTAGCTACACTTTTCCAGTATTAACAGTTGCTTGTGCAGTGCGTGTTTTTACTTGATCGGCTGCGGCGAAAAGAAAACAACATGATGCACGTCTCCGGTTCGAGTTATAAGTGCATAAATTTATTCGAATGTTACACATTCCGAGGTAGCGTCGATTAATCAGCACGACGTCCCAGGGGACGATGTGTCGAGCCCATAATTATTAATTGGGAGCAGACTCGTTTTACATGTAAATTTCGGAGAGATAGATAGAAACCGACTGAGAAGAACAGTTGAAGAGGGTAATGTCCTGATATTTGATACTAGACTTTCATAAAATATTTTTATATGCTAGTCTGAATACTAGTCCAGTAACCTTGTCATGGTTATATGGGGCATAAGTTGCATCAAGTTGGGGTAGTTAATTTCTTTTATTGTTTTTCATGTATGGGATGTGCCTGAGATGCAAAATTCAAGTTTTCGACTTCCGGAACACTTTTGAATATCTCAAAAACTGCTCAATTTTTTATTTCTTTTCGGTGTCTTCCCATTTTGACCATGAATTCGCACGTTTTCGACAAAGATCTTTCTATGCATTTTTAAACTAGATTAAAATAATTAAATTCTCTACAATTTGAGACTAAGATGGGCTCGGTAGCCCTAATAGTTTCCGAAATACAGCTTTTCAAAGTTTGGCAAAATCTCTAAACTTGAAAAATCTATGCTAATTTTCATGTTTTATCATATACAACTGTCTTAATATCTTCAATAAACTGTCCAAGACGAGTGACACGAGTGAAGTAAACAATTATTCAATCTAACATTTTGAAAGAGGTGGTGGTGGGATGGGTGATGGGTAGTCATGTTCACAACCAAATGACTAAAGTTGCTCTGATCGTTTTGTTGCGTCAGCTTCTTTCTTTCTTGTGCCTTTGAATTCCATATTCTTACTATGCCTCATTTTTGCTTATCTTGATAAACATGTAGATGTGTGCCAGTTTTCCCTACTTGTCGACCTGATAGAAGGAGAAAAACCTGATACTCGAACCATAAAAAACGACTGACAAGTATGGGGACGATATACTCATCAAGGACCTTGTATTTAAAAAAAACAGTTGTATGCTTCAAGAATACTGAACACAAAATACTTACAAGTGCCTGGTATGAAGAAATCAGTAAATTAAGTCCTGAACATGAGAGGTTGTTAGTTGTGAAGGCAGGTGCTGATATCATTCGGGAAGACATTCGATCACAAGTTTATGACACTGGGGTGCGTTCAGTTTTGGATAAATATGATCCGACGAGGTGTTACGTCATAGATAGAACGCTTTTAGACCATGTCTAGGCGATTCGTCCGATATAACTGAACGGATTTGGATCAGTCGGACTTGATCGGACGACGAATCGGAACGCACCCCAGCTGTCTACGAACCTTCAACTGACTTCTTGAATGAAGTTGTAGGAAGGGATTCAGGAATGTTTGCAGCTGCAGGAAAGCAGGTTTGAAATGTTCCGTTGTCTGCGTTGTCTGCAATGGTGAGTCCTACGAAAACCTACCAGAAATGAAAATAGACGTGGACGACAACACCGTCGACTTGGACGACCTGCTCGACGATACAGTCAGCCAACTTAGCGGAGATATTGAAGAAGTCGAGGAACAACATCAGGTATAGTTACACTCGTATTATTGTTTATTATTCAATATAGGTATAATTTTTTTATTTCATTAATAGGTTATTGAAGATATAAACATAATTGTATATGATGAAACATAAACATTAGCATACAATTTTCAAGTTTGGAGATTTTGAGAAACTTTGAAAAGCTGTATCTCGGAAACTATTAGGTCTACCGAGTCCATCCTGATCTCAAATTTAATCTAGTTTAAAAATGCATAGAATGGTATTTGTCGGAAACGTGCTCCTTCATGGTCAAAATGGAAAGAAACCGAGAAAAGTACAAACATTTAGCAGTTTTTGAGATACCTATTCAAAAGTGTTTCGGAGGGCTGCCAAGGTAGAAAACTTGGATTTTGCATCTCAGGCACATCCCATACAAGAAAAAAGAACGAAACTAATTACCCCTACTGGATGCAACTTATAGTACATCATAAGTTGCATCAAGTGGGGGTAGTTAGTTTCGTTCTTTTTTCTTGTATGGGATGTGCCTGAGATGCAAAATCCAAGTTTTCGACCGAGATTAGTATAGTCTAGTAAGACTATACTGTATAGTAGCAAAAAAAACAACGCACCAGGAATTGATGAAATTCCCTTTGAAGTATATAAATTAGGTGGGCATCACCTAAGGGAAAATATCTACGCACGGATTACAAGAACATGGTTGGAAGAAACAATCCTCAACGACTGCAAAAAATATCATATCGTAGTGGAGGCAGACATTGCAGAAGGCCAATGCCCAACTTGGGCTGCAACGCCATAGGAAGAAAAAGACTGTATACTTTGGCAAAGGGTCATTAGTGTCGAATTGTCTATTCTCCAAGACGATACACAATATGCACGTGACAACAACAAACAATGTGTACTACACAACATTTATCTCAAACCCCTGGACAAATAAAAAACTTGCCTCAAGTGCTGAGAAACTAAGAGTGTTACAAAGGGCAATAGAACGGGCCATGCTAGACATAAGCTTGAGGGACCTTGCATGACCGCACAACTTGAAGCGATACAGCACGCTACGAGACGGTTAAACGAAAGCACCTTAAAATCGGTATAAAATGTGAGTCTACCGATTGGTTAATCAAATCATCACCATACTCAAAACTTCAGCAACAAAATGTTGATACTACAATCATTATCATTATAACAATTTACAATCCTCAATGTGTTGCTATATAACTCTATCAAGTACATTTAAAACTGTAATTATAAGTATGCAGTTGGAGGAAACTAGATAATTAATAACGCGTTTGCAATTACTTAATTATTGTAAAGCAATCTAATAATAATGTTTATTTCCATTGTCTACCCCAATCAATTATAATAATTTATAGCTTGTTTACACACAAGGTGTTACATTGCGATGTTAATAAAACACAACAGGCCGTATCAATATTAATAAAACTGACTAAATTATTGATACCCAATTAATTAGAACGCGAATACTAATAATATTACGAGCAATATAATAAGTGATTAATGCATGCCATTTGCATACCCCAGTAATTATTTACAATTTCCTCTCCGCGTGATATGCTCGTCGGCGCGGGCATTTTTTTGTTTTCAGGCTCAAGATGAACTTGTCGGCGCGCGGAAATTTACACCGGCTAATTATTTACAAATATCTCGTTGCCGTTTAATAGACCGTGCAGGCTTAAATGAGCTAATCCCCCGGTAGCCTTCAACTGTAACGTCAACAATTTTTTTGTTCGGTTGTTGGCTGTGTTCCTCTTCGCGGCGGCGCGGATAGCATACATTTTGTTGATAATTGTATGAATAATTTCGCGGTTGGCGGCCGCTGGAAAAATTGTGTGATTACACTGCTCGTTGGCGAGTCGCACCGATTAAAATTGATACCTCGACGAAAACCTGCTGCGGATGTTGAACAAAAAAAAAACGCGCGCTGGAAATGAGAAACGCGCGGCTGAAATGGGATAATTGCGCTCGACCTTATAAGTCATTTATACGTGTGTGTGACTGACTGTATGTGTGTGAAACTGAAAAATTAAATATGTGGTGAGGTGGAACGAGTGTGTGTGTAACACAAGAATCTTGGGAAAATTTTATTTGTTGTTCAAAAACTATGTACTACTAGACCTAATGTATATATTGGCATTTAAGTTCAAATAAAAAGTTTTTATTGTTTATTGGATTCCTTGGTAAACCGTTATATCAATGTCACATCATCCTTATCTTAATACTGGAAATGAATCTAAAATTAATAAAAATGATACAACTAACCCCCTATGAGGAAAGTTAAACGCCATCTGGCGGCACCACATCAATTAGCTGTGCACACCCATATGGTAATAACCGTCAACATGCTCATGCCATCAGGATCACCGGGTAGTGCCGTCTATGGAATAATATTCCAACAGAGTGCTTGAGATATCAGCACAAGGCCAATCTAATAAAACTTATATGAATTCACCCGAACTAGCTGAGCTACACTGATGAGATCTAATAAGATCGAAATCTAGATATGTAGATTGCTAAGGGGTGGATTCACACTTATATAAGTAAAATTAATAAAGTGCCAAAAGCGAATCAACACTAAAAGATGGACGGAATTTTGCAATTAATGTCCGAAGAAATTACAAGAGTAAAGACCTGAATAAATATTGCGTATAGCGGAAGTGACAAAGGATGTTCAGACCGACTTGAATCAGAAGTTAAACATGATACAAACTAATTCAGAATTCGTAAATGCAGAAACAATATGGAATAATAAAACAGCTAAAATTGGAGTGAGCTACAACAAGCTTGGAACTACAGACGTAGAGTTAAGAGAAGAAAGTGGATAACGGACGAAATTCTGCAATTAATGAGCGAAAAAATTACAAGAATGAAGACCTGCATAAAAACAAACTACGAAAGAAGTTGAAGGAATTTACGGAAATGGAGGATTTTGAAGAAAAAGCATGATTCATTCAACATGTACAAAAAGATCAAACAAATCATAGGTGGATATAAAAGTGAGCATAGTGGATCGATATGACAGAATAATATTCTTTTTCATAACTCTGATATTTGAAATATTTTTTTTCGAAAATATCCTTATGTGACCTATATCACAATATACATGGCTGACCGCAGAAAAATAATCCTTTTGATAATATCAATAAAAAACTTTGGATGTCATTTGACAAAATTGTCGATCACATCATTGCTCATGCAAAAATGGAGAAAATTGACACTTTCATTAAAACTTAAATAGAAAATTAAAAATAAACGTATCAGAGCAATTTTTGCAAAAATATAATAAAGGTTTTATAAAATTTATTGCATACTTTAAGGACATCCTGTATGTATCCTCACTTGTGTATCTAACAAGGTGCAATCCCTAACAGCAAAATATGGAAATAGGATTGAAATTGTAGCGTGCCTTATCCCTGGCCGCTTTATTTTTGTCATTCGCACCGCTTTTCGTGGGCGTCCGCAAAGCACAACGGGCACCATTGTGCGCCTCATTGTTGTCTCGTGAGACGGCTGGTTTTATTGTCGATAATATTAATGGCGACTGGGGCCTATTTTATGAGCAAGTTGGACGTATACATACACAAAATAAATTAGATAAGGCACTCTGACACGTTTCATAATCATCAAGTGTTGCATTTTATAGGTATGCATAATAATATCGTTGCTCAATATTAACATACGTCGCTTGAGCTTATAACGTTCATTAAAATGATTCTAAAATAAATATCAATTATCTTATTCAGTTTATAACCGATTTCAACAGTTTTTATGGTCTACTTATCGCCAAAATTATATCGACATCTCGCCACACCGGTAATCATAGTAAGCTAAATAAAAATAAATCAAATAAAAAAAATACTATAGCAACTGGTAAACATTAGTTGTTTTTTTTTCAATTTTTGATTTTCTAAAATGTATATTATTGAATTGTTGTAAAATTTATATTATTGATTTCTTTCAAAATGTGTATTATTGAATTAATTCAAAGTGTTTCAAATTTGTGTTTTATTTCATCGGACGAAAGACTATACAATTCCCACGGACGACACAGCAGAAAAACTTTTATGGGCTTTAGATCCTAAATTGCTTTCTTGCAAATTTAACAAACACTGTTGTTGTTGTTTTAACTAGAGTAAAATTTGAAATCAAAATCAATCCCATCCACAATTTCTAAACTAGACTCAATTGGAGTGATTAATAAAACTTTTATAAATCACGATTTTTAAAGAATTGCAAATTCGACCCAGTTCTTCCGGGCAAGCAGCTATATGAATACAACGTAAATCAAGCATTACATAGTTATCAACAACAGAGATTTGTAATTGTAATGCTTTATAACCTGTTAATGTCGCTTCACAGTTCCTACAGTTAATCACTATTAACACAAACATGGTCAACATACCCAGTACTAATATTTAAAACGAAATCTCTTAACATGGTGTTTATAAAATGAAATATGTATAAACCTTAGCAAGTCTCATTACTGTCATTTCAACATGCCGTTACGTTTTTTTTGTGTTAAATATACTATGCGATGATACCGCCATCATCCGACGTGTAATTTTCGTTTGCCATTGCAAATTGAGCTGTAGGCGCTCGACTTGATTACCCCTGCGCGAAACAGTTACCCGCTCGACATAATCCCCGCTTATAATTAATCCGTCACGTTATCGAGCTCAAAAATACGACGGCAATGTGCATCAGGGTTGTAATTTAATTAACGCTGAAATTTCGCGACTGAGTTGTCTTTTAATTGGTGAGACTGAGAGTTTTATTGATCGATTAATATTCAGCCGAGACGGCGCAATTAACAATAATAAACACGGAATCGGCTATAAATCGGTGCCCCCTCTATAAATTGCGGTATGCGACGGGCGTGCGAACACAAGTTTATTGCTGTTTTGCATACAAAGTAAATAAGTTGTGTATTGTGCAAAAATAAAACTGTATTGCACCCAGTTATACAAATCAGGACTAAAAATTTGTACCGTAACTGATTATTTATTATAATTCTAAAACAAAGGCATGGTATACTTCTATAAATAGAAAAGAAAGGTAAATTAAAGTGTGTTAGAAGACATATAAATTTAATAGATATCTAGTTTAAGCAGAGAGTACTGCAGCTTGCACGCAGAATTGATTGGTGGGACGAGTGGTCATTGAAGGGACGTTTCACAATGTGTCTGTAGCCAGCAAACTATTTAATTTAAGCTGAGTATTAGTTTTGAGGTAAATTTTTAATTTACTACCAATTGGTCGCCGAGATCTTGCGATTTAACGTCTTTTTTTTATATTAAAGATAAAGTCTACGTCAAACAATTCACTATAGCCTTGGTTTTCTAGGAAGCGGTGTCCACAAAAGCGGCCGTATTTCACGCCATTTTGACGTCACACATTTCTTTTACGTATATTTAAATAAATCTGGTAATCCAGAGAGCGGTATACTTCAAAGTATTGAGAAAATGTCATGAATTACCTAGAATCTGAGTTATTCTATTACATATACTTGAGACGTATCTTGTAATGTGTAAATGACGTCAGAAACGGCCGTATTTATCGACACCGAGACACTTATCGAGAAAATGTGAAAAAATTAGGAAAAATGTAAGAAAATGTCAAAATCTTAAAATGTTAAAATGACCAAATGTAAAAAGTAGAAAAAGTTGATGTCGAATAAGTCATGTAATTCGGAAAGTCGTGTGGTGGGCACACCAAATATTTTTATTTTCATTAATATATCTAATAAAGGAATCGCTTTATTCCTGAATGCGCATCAACTTTATCTGATTATCATTACGTGGATTAACTCTGTGGAGATTCCACTATAAACGTATTTAATCATATCGCTCTCACCGGTTGAGGTTTTATTTGAAACCGGTGCGGTCTTTTAATGTTTTGATGTACGCGGCCGGATAAAGGGAGGCAATATTTACGTCGCCCGCTGTTTCAAATATCGTAAATATTAATCGGGGAGGGAAAAATAATACGGCAATAAAATTATTGCGCGGCGAGCGCGCCCGGTTGCTTCGACTCGCGCAATTTATTACGCGCGTTCCGCTATGTTTCACAGGCTTTTACTAATGCTTGTATATCAAACTTGTCCGGTGTGTACCGTACGTATATTTTCCAAACGCAAAAATTAAGTATCGTAATGGTAATAAAATTATTCATAATGTTGCTGCCAAGTATAATATAATTATAAAAGTTATTATTGCAGTAAATATACTGTAATTCACTTATTAAAATAATTAAAAGAGAATTCAGCGTATTGCTAGTGCGAGGGCGATTTCTTGGCTGGCTCATACACTTACTATATAAATAAATAGATATATTCAACAATGTATTGTTTATCATAATCACGTTTTCTAAAATATTCGAATCAAATACCATATTGAATTTATGACTGTATTCGTTATATCCAATTCCCTAATGCTATTCCTAATTGCTACTGACACTTCAGAATCCATTACTCATAAAATATTTACGCTTAATCGTTGAAAGTCCATCCTTTCACTAGTAGCCAACTATTTATAATCAAATTAATCTCCAATGTCAACGATATTCAGTAGAATAGGAGCCTACTCGTAACACACTTAATTTAATAAAGAGCGCCCTTAGTCACCCAAATATAAACGGGCCATAAAACTTAATCCAATCTCAACGTAAATTAAATTTTAAATTTGATGTACTCCACACTAAAATTGGTGGTGGTTTAGGGGGAAGCCACATCCCGCTGGGTGATATATTCGCGACGCTTATAGGGCCAATTAAAGGGGTGCCATTTTCTCACACAAAATACACAGCGAGAGTGGAGAGGAGTCGTGCGGCGCGACGCGAGCGTCCTCGTGAGTAACGAGAAAACGTGACTGGCTAGCGGAAAACCAGTTTCGAGATTTATACTGGTTTATAACGATATTAATTCTTAATGCGGCCGATCGTTTTTGTGGCCGCAACTTAAATGTCATTAACTGGAGAGATGGGTGAGGAAAAATTGCCACAAAAGGGGGATTAGCGGCCGTCGCGGACGTGCTTGTAAAATGCAAAGAGATACACATTGTATACTGTAGTATCGGGGATATATATTATGTCGTAACTTGTGTTATTTTTACCATAACGCCGACTTGCTATTGCTAGGAATGATTAATAGTGGATTAATGTTCAGAACTAGTGGTATAAACTATAAAATCATTCATCCGTTGTGTGTGTAATATATTAATATAAATATTTTTATACATATATTGAATATTACATTCATTAGATATATGTTCGATAAGTAATTCATTTCATTACACACGTACAATAGAGCTGTATGCAATTTTAGTGTTTGATTATATTGTTGTAATATGTTTTATGTGTATTCTATACTCTAACCTATATCCATCAGCATTCTACACCTCTTACTTTTAATAATATTATCCTCGCACGTATGTTGCACTAAATGGAATACACACTAATGATCATAACACGTTTCCTTATACTTCAACCTCCTTATATTACCACAAATCATCTCATTTAATTAGATAACCCGCTCGCTGCAGAAAACAGTCCACTCGAGCGGCTTATATTTTTTTGACGCGCGCCTGCTTATTTGCAATAAGAACGAAATGGCCGTCGTAGTGTGTACATCTAGCAACTAATTTTACTTTACTGACCTGGGCTAATTAATTTGCGACCACTCAACTCTTCGGCACAAAAAGACTACGGAACACAACAACGCACTGGCACGACTGCAACGACCTTCGGGCCATCTGTACATGTTTACTGCGCCGGTTCCAGTTTTTTTGTGGGTTTATTAATATACTCGCGGTCACTTTTTATTGCAGAAACTGTACCGCTGCTCACTATAAATTTACATAAATGCATTGGAATTAATTTTTATTCGGAATTTTTAGTATGGACTGTAACAACTGGGCTACTGGTTATTGGCATGTTACACTGGAAGTTGCTATTATGTAGAATTACATAATTAAATTCTACATAATAGCATTCTCTCTACGTTGGCACCGTTAGTGTATATGTACTGTAACTTTTGTACTCGTGTTTGCCAAGGTCCCATACAAATTATGGATTCTATAAAAAAAAGCCAATGCTTTATTCAATTTAAAAAGTGGTGTAAGTTCAATAAAAGACTTGCAATCAATTCATTCATAAATGAACTCAATAATTATATATTTGTAAATATATTTATTCAATCTGTAATAACAATATTTCTATAATTAAAAGCGTTTCACAAACAAGTTTGAAATCCCCTGGAGAATACCAATGTCAGCAAACCCGTCTTCAATAGTATTACTAAAATTACCTACTACTTCCTTGTAGGGTCACTTTTATTGCACAAACGAATACCCAAGCCTATTGAAACCCCATAATCTTTTTGTGTGTTTTGAATTCAAGCGCGTCCGTATGCTTTGTGCTCCGCAACATCTCAAAGCCTCTCAAAATACCGATCCGGTAGTTTCGCGTACAATGACGACACAGCGGACGGAATAATCCCCTTTATTTGCGCACTGAATTGGTCCCGTTACAGTCATTAAATACAGGCGTTGATCTAGAGACAACACCGCTGTGTGTGTGTGCGAGCCTTATTACGGATTTATGATAATTGACACGGAACCCACGGCCGTGTTGTTTGACGCGCAGGATAAATGAGAGTTCGATATCAGATCGACACAGCTACGAGGTTTCGGGACATTGAGTGATGGGCACGGTGGTGGCGAACAATTAAAATGCTTGAATGTTTCATTAACCACGAAAGGTAAACTATTCATCAATCAGCGCGGGAACAATGGGTAATAATTTTCTTCAAGTTCAATTTCTCTTTGTTATAATAATTGCATACGCATATGCGAGTTATGTTTTACAGGTAAAGTTCATCCATAAAATGTAAATAATTTTTGTAAAAATAGAGGTTGACGAGTAACCATATAACCATAACAAACCAAAATTACATACTACATGTCCACCAAGATTGGATTAAGAAGAAAATATTTACAAACTAAAAATTATCTGTATAGTTTATGTTGTATGTTATAAAAATTGGGAAAATTCTTTAGAAACACATTGTACATTTTTTTTTAAATGATAGTAAAGTCACCTCTCATTTTATGGTCGATTGTAATTATTGTATTATAACTGCTAAAATACAATAATTCAATAAAAGCGAATTATCTGTTGCTAGTTAGTAGTGTGACGCACAATCTAATTTATAAATCACAACGATAACGTATATTCATAATTACTAACAATGTTTTCATATGAATCATTAGACAAAAAAAACAGAATAATTAATATTTATAGCCACGTTCAGCCGGTACACAATTTATATCAATTCCAATTTTCAGGATCCTGAAACGTGTTCAATTCGGTGTACGAATGAAGCACACATCACCTCCACAATTGTGGGTTAATGTAATTAACTGTTAATTACCATTTCAAATTTTATATTTTCTTTTCAATTAAATTTATTAAGCATTTTATATCTATATAATTCCTTTAGGCTTGCTAGCCGCAATTTAGAAGAGATTTATTATTTATACACAGGGGTCGAGAGAGTGCGGCTCGTGAACCAAATGGGGCTCTTTGCATTCTAAGAAATGCAATTATTTATACTATGTATAATAATATAATAACATATTGATTCCAATCGATTCAAATCCATTCGATTAAATTCTGTTCGATTCACACAGATTTTGATGATAATTTGTTTATAAATTGGTCCTGGACAAAGATATTAACTTTTATTTTCGGTTATATTTTGTTCTTACTCCCAAGAATTAGGGCATTTTAGAAACAGTGAGCCAAAGGCTAAGCAAGAAAAAAATCAATTACTTGAGTGTTATTTTAAAGCAACGCTGGGTGTTAATGGAAATCGTGTTTTATATTGGTAAATCAATATTAGCCATTGCTTTACTTTTGTTAAGGAACTAATATAGAAAATAGCTGCCCTTATAGGCTTATTTACTCGATTTTGGCAACTACTCTATTGCCAACCCGTTGGTATGGCTGGGATTAAAGATATAAAGGTCGATTTAGGCAATACAATTTTTTAGCTCAAAAGTTGTTCAAGAAATGAATTCATATATCCTCCTCCCATACAATTTGTCTTTGACAAATAGAGCGCGTTATATTTTTCCATTCAATCTACCTACCATCCAATTCAATATTTCAAATAATTTTCTGTATGATACGAGACAATTTAGATTGTCTCGCATCTTGACCAACTTTTGAGTCAAGAAATTGTCTTGTCTAAAACGACCTTAACAAACGAATTACGAAAATTCACATACACTTAAAACAATCATCATTAAATGCGACGTAACATTGAAGATAAGAATAAACGAAATAGATTCTAAAAATATAACAATACTCTCTATAATTATAGAGCAGATGCATATATTAATTGTTGGTTTAAAAGAACTCTTAAATAAAAAGGCTTATAATTACCTTCAACTTTTCCCATTGCAAGAATGGTGATGGTTTTAATCGCTGGCACAGCCCAGGCGGCGAGATGAAAATACTGAGAATTCGCCTCAATCGCCTCGTGGCCCCACTTTAATCCAGCTGCCAGGAACCACGTTAGCGTGAGCACCACCCACCAAATACTGGACGCCATGCTGAAGAAGTACAGCACCATAAACAGTATGGTGCACAGCTCGTATTTTGTGCCCTGCGTGATGGTGCTAACAGTCTGCACACCAGTTTTCGGCATCGGAAACGGCTCTCTGCACGAAATTGAATCACCCGCAAGGAAGCCCACCACATACGCCGAAGCCACCATCAAGTAGCATACGGATAGGAATATAATAGGCCTCTCCGGGTACCGAAATCTATCAGTATCAATCAAAAACGTGCAGACAGTGAAGAGACAACTGGCGGAGCAGAGCAACGCCCAAGTGCCGACCCAAACATGCGAGAACTTCCTCTCGTTCTCATTAAAAAACATCATATGGCACGGGGCGCCACAATCCTTCTCAACCTTATCCCCAACCTTCAACGAATACTCCAAAATCTTGGGCACTTTAAAGTGCAATGGGCAAATAAACCCAAAATCCCGGCCTCGGTCCTCAAAAGGCCTCATCCGTTTCGTCGGATGGTAATCAAACATCCCCAACGAGTGCCCATCGGCAGGCGGCGTCGTCGCCGACGAGCCCGTCTTGTTCTCCCCCACGCACATCTCTCCATCAATATCCTGCCCCTGAGGAAACCTATCGCAATCCAAATTCTCCGGCCAATTAAACCCAAATTTCTTCATAATCCCCTCACACCCGTTCTTCGCGGACAAACAAAGTGCCCGACACGGCGGCAGCGGCCTATCCAAAATCGTACAAACCGGCGTGTACACCGAGCACAAGAAGAACTGCAGGTCGGGACTACACTTGATTTTAATGAGCGGAAAATACTGGTGCACCTCCAGCCCAGCATCCTCCTGCTTCTGGTGGTTCAGAAGATTCGGCATGATGGTCATGTTGTACTGTATCTCCGAGCAGACCGGTATGGTGATCTGCTGGCACCGGTCGTGCTGCGGGAAGACATCGTCGGCGTCGGGCGACTTCCGCGACATCCCCTGCTGCAAGGCAGCCGCACATCCCGCACTGAGAAGCACAGCGAGCAGCAAACCGGCACGCATTTTAAAACACAACAAAATCACCAGTCAACACAACATAATTTGAGCGCGGGGGAATAGGGGGGCTCTAAAATAAGTATCGGTAAACAAACGTAAGAGGAGCGCACAGCGGCAACGTAACGGCACGACGAACGAAACGCAACTGAAGAGAATTGTTTTGAGGCGAGAGGCGTGCGCGAGGTTTGAGGTGCAGAGGGGAGAAAAGGCGCGACCTTTGAAAATGTTGTATAAATATATTTATGATTCTATAAACTTACAATAAGTTTTATAAGAGATATTTAAAGAAATTTTAAGCTATATACTATCAAATAACACTAAGGATGCAAATTATAATTAAAAAAAAAAATTAAATAAATTAAAATTAAATAAAAATAAAAATAAAAAGAGCAGATAATCATATCATCCACAACTAGAAATACAAGAATATAAACTTATATAATATAATTAAATAATCTTCCCTATAATATAAAAACGAAGACAATGTCATTTATATTTTTGTGCTGTTAGTTCAAACTAAGCAGTCGCGAGTTCAAATTCCTCCGAGACTTTTGTTATATTTTTAGCGGTGGATAACTTTGTGCCACCCAAACGCCACAGAATATGTGGTGCAGAAGCCCCTCGACGACGAAGAGCCCGTCGAGAGGGACAAAAATCAAGGGAGAGTACAGACGGCACCAGCGCTTCCTCAGTGAAGCCGAATGCCAAGAACCCACCTAAAAACGAATGAGGTCGGATGGATCACCACCTTATTCAGGAAGCAATCACAAGAGTATAAACAGCCAACAAATCCTAACATAAGTGCTAAATAGGCATCTCAAAGTATCTATAATTGACTCGCCTCGCCCTCTGGGAAAAATGACGAGTGAGCAAGCCACCAAACTGGACGGTTGGCTCTCTGAGGAGCTGAACAAAACAATCACCAGTTAATAAATGTTCACCCCCCAGTTTTGAGAAGTGGCAGCAAGCAGTAGAATTACATGCGGGAGGCAAGCGTCGTTGGACTGGCTGATAGACCAAATAAATGCTGCACCTGCCCTATGGGAGGGTGCAAAACTTGTAGTTGTTAGCGCAGACCAACTGCCTAAACTAACTAAAATTTCAGGGTGTGTATCAGGGAAACCAGCCGAGCCCCAACGTCTGGCGGCACAGAACACGACGCTGTCTGTAAAAAAATGGTGCGAGTTTCATAGAGAGACCAAAGAAGATGGCGTTCTGCTCGTTTCACAGTGAGCCTATTTTGAGTGTATGGAGCTATGATACCCTCCAGTCAACTATACAGAACTATTCAGAACCTATGCCGCGGAGACCAGAACATGTATACAGAAAGCCAGACAACTTCGCGTCGCACAAAGAGGATGTAAAGAGCAATGTATCGTTGAGGACCACAAACTTGTGAATCCGGTCCAAAACCAATGTCATTAATGTAGTAGAAAGGGTGCTACGAGCAAAATGCCAATGGGAAGGCCACATAGTATGCTATACCGTCCGAAGATGGACTAAAATAACCTTGGAATGAAGACCGATAGGAGATAAAGATACAAGTGGTAGACCACCAACGAGAAAGTCAAACGACATCAAGAGGACAGCGAACTTCGATTCGATTCGGAAAACGCAAGACACAGACGAGTGGAGGAACATTGGAGAGGTCTACATCCAGAAATGGATAGACATATAGTCAAATGATGATGGTGATGACTCGCTGGAAAGTGAATTGCAAGCATTCCTGATTGAAAAACGTCACACTCATGTTAAATTTCTCTCTTTGCACGGGCTTATTGTTTCTTGTTCTATTTGCAGCTTCCGATGCGCATAATTCTACCTCGGTCCTTACAACCAGCGGCACACGACCGCAAGACCTAAGCGATACTGCACGCCATGGGGGCGACTAGCAATGATAAACCATGTTAAACGAAAGCGCCTAAAGTAAATCATTGATAAAGGAATTGAAGGCACAACATAACCAAACCAGACACCATATTATACCAGAAAAGGGTAGTCTTCTTCGGTGCCCATATCGACATCGATTACTTGCAAACCAAATGCACCGTTCCAAAAACGGACTTTTACTATGCAATTAGCATGTCTGTTAATGGATTTGCTACTTTCATAAAATAAGAATAATCGTTATAGCGATCACATAACACAATATGAAACAACAGACGCCGTAATAGCCTAATCCGTAAAATAAATATCGAACAAAATTATCAACTCACCAGCATCATCCGCGTTTGTACCCACGCGGCCTACGCATTATCTCATCTGCGGGCACATTTTAACACAATCAATATCATTATCACTATTATTTTAACCACCTAACAAATCACTTTTAACCGGAGTTCATCCGCGCTTGTCAAATGTCACTTCTGAAATCACTGCTGTCAACATTACAACAATATGCATACAAATCGGAATGTTCTTCTGAGATCTAATTGGTGAAGATCTAATTATAATTAAAGCGCTTTAAGACATAATTATGAAACATTTGATGTGCTCGATAAACATACGTTATATTAATTAAAAGATATATATTGTTTTCTTTGATGAATGATGGATCAAATATTAAAGAGCCTACCACCAATCAAGTTAGGCAAGCATATTAGCATTGTTTACAAAATGTGTGATTTCATCCACTTTATAAAAGTCTAAAGGTCAGCCCATATACACAATTCTATAAAAACCATAGAGAAATGTAATAAAATAATAATAAGTTGCAAACTCACCTGAATTCATCACTATTTCGCTATGGCATTGAAGGGTCTAAAAGTACTCGAGTTTGCTGGTTTGGCCCCTGGCCCTTTTTGTGGTATGTTACTAGCAGATTTTGGGGCAACTGTAACACGAATAGACAGAGTAAAACAACCAATGAATGTTATAAGGTTTTAGTTTGTATTATTATATATTTGTAGGTTAATGCCGGTGCTGATCTAGATTATTTATCAAATGGCAAACAATCGATAGCAGTGGATCTAAAACAACCAGCTGGAGTGGATTTAATTAAAAACCTCTGCAGACAGTCTGATGTGTTAATAGAGCCATTCCGGCCGGGGGTCATGGAGAGTTTGGGTTTAGGGCCAAACAGTTTGTGTGAGGAGAATCCCAGATTAATCTATGCCCGATTGACAGGGTTTGGACAAAATGGGGTTTATAGTGCACGTGCAGGGCATGATATTAATTATATTGCTGTGAGTGGACTGTTGTCACTGTTTGGGCGACATGGGGAGAAGCCTAGTTTTCCTCTTAATACAGTTGCTGATTTTGGTGGGGGTGGTTTGATGTGTGCCATGGGTATTTTACTGGCACTTTGTGAGAGGTTCAGTTCAAATAAAGGGCAGGTTGTTGATAATAGTATGGTTGAAGGTAGTGCTTATTTGGGGAGTTTCTTGTTTAGATCACAACCAGCTCCTGTGGTATGGGGTAATGAAAGGGGGTGCAATATGTTGGATGGAGGTGCTCACTTTTATGAAGTTTTTGAAACTAAGGATGGGAAATTTATGAGTGTTGGTGCAATTGAACCACAATTCTATGACAACTTGTTGGATTCTTTAAATATTACCAGGGATGATGTTGACATATTTGATTTTGATAAAGGAAAGGAGGTTTTTAAAGAGAAGTTTTTAGAAAAGACTCAGGAGGAGTGGTGCAAGATTTTCGATGGGAAAGATGCTTGTGTTTTTCCAGTTTTATCAATGGAAGAGGCTTATAGGCATGCTCATAATAGGAGTAATAATAGTTTTTTTGTGAATAATGATGATACTATTATTCCAAATCCTGCTCCAAAATTGAGCAGAACACCAGGAGTTTCACAGGCTATTCAAGCTAGAGCTACAAGTGGAGCTGATACTGTTGAAATTATGACAAAATTAGGGTATAGCAAAGAGAAAATTATTCAGTTACAAAGAGCTGGAATTATAAATGTGAATTCAAAATTATAATAAATTATTCAATAAGATTTCCAGTATAAAGCATTAATTACACTGGACTAAAAACATCAAAAAACTTCAACATGTGCAGTTTTATAGTTTCACATGATCTGCTTTCATTTATTGTATGGGAGCTGTTCCTGGTGGTTCTAAGCTAGGTAAGACCAGCCCAGAACAGCTCCTAAATGATAAATGAAAGCAGCCAAGAGATTTTTTTTACCAGTGGATTATTTGAATTTTTTATACAAGATATTGTAAATATATAGAAAATAATTAAGGAATCACTTTAATATTGTGAGATGCAAATATATAAAATAATATTATTTTTTAATAAAATTTATATTTTCTAACATTTCATAAACTTTAATATCCAACTCCAACAACTTAACATCCTCATTACAAACAAACAAGTTAAAAACCTCCTCAATGCATTTCAAATCAAACATTGCATGATTTCTTCCCAAGATATAATTTCCATTTAATTTAATTTCCTCACATTCTCCCAGCAGCAGTTGTACCCGTTTTCCACAAATGTATGCAACAAACTGGTAAAATGCCTTAAAATCCAGCCCATAAAACGCTTGTAGCATAACCTGTGCATGTCCAACAAAGTCCTCCATGTCACTACAATCATCTATTTCCTTTTTTACTGATGAAAGAGAGTTTTCTAGATTCAGCCACATGGTTTTCAAATTGCACCCATTCACCCAGTTGTGATTGATTGAAATTGTGTCTTCCAAGTTCCATACTTGATGGTGCCAGCCAGATGGGACAAAAACCCCATCACCAGCCTCCTGTATAATCTCAACATGTTCAGCTTTATTTTTAACATCATCTATGTCATAAGGTAGATTCCCTAAAGTATCTTTCAAGTGGATTTCTTCACCTGGTGGGAACAATAACCAACGTTTGCGACCAAAAATATTTACAGACCAACTGAAGCTGGTGAAAACATCTGAATGAAAAGGTGTCCTGAAATTAGGTACTATTGCATATTGTGAAATATTATACAAGTTGTAGTAATATATGAGCTTGTGAAAACGCAAAATCTTGTCCTTTTTGAAACAATTCAAATGTGACTTACACCACTTTCATGATTTTTTAATCATTGTACAAGTTTTGTTGAAGTAAATCAAAATAGAAATGGACTGCACTTCATCTTGCAATATTCAGCTTATTCTATAACCAATGACATATTAACATTAACATTGTCTAGGTGTAAACCCTGAGTGAAACTTGAATGAAAAGTTGGAATGGAATAATAAAAGATTATTATTAAAGATGTTCATATTAATTATGAAAATATCAAAATAATGTTTGAAGTATAATTACCATGTTCCTTTAGGTCCCATGTAAACAAATCTGTAGTCATCCTTTTCATTCTCCACAAAATATTCATTAAGCCAATCCGATGCAAAATAAAGAGGTACCTCATAAAACAAATCCTCAGGACATTGATTTTTCAAATGCCAATCTTTTAAATACAACAGTGGGAACTCTGTTGAATATTTGCTTTTCAAATAGGCCTCCCAATATACCAAATAGTTCATAAACTTCATTTCAGTAGTTTTCTGTGAGTTAAAGTACTTTTCATCACAATTATATACTGTAATATCCAGCGAGCCATATTTGGAATACAAATATTTGTAATTCAGCTCCTTATTTTCCATCACCCACAGTTTTGTGGATAACCACTCATTGCTGATGTTTTTCACTACACATGGTTGATTTTTCAGGAGAAAGTTTTCAAAAAAGTTTATATAACTACATAACCTATTTTCAATAGTCGGTACTTCACTAATGTAGCATTTTTCTGATGTTAGCTTGGTGAATGTAGTTGCTTCTAAGTCTATATCCATAAGGCATTAGCTGACACAAATTGGCTAACAATTGCACAACAAAAATGTATATCGGCAAATGTTTGATGTGAATGAGGATTTCAGTAAATCAGACTGTGGTTAAAAATATTGCAGTTATATTACCTTAAATATATGTAACAAATCCTTATTTGTAATTGCAGTATATAAATATAAATAATATATTTTACTTTAAAGAAATATGGGATTTAAAATATAAATACAATGAAGTTAGTTGCAGACGAAAAACTATCAACTTCAAGTCACAGATTTGAAACCAAAATTTAAAAAAAAAAATAGTAGGGGCAATTTTAAGTGGCTACCTACACAATAAATATTTGCAAATATACAAGATAATAAATTTTAAAACGTAATAAAGAAACTCCTAATAAATAAAATCAGGCTCAACATGATAGGTTGCTCCATACCCGGAGTCTTTGATGAGGGATACATTTTTATTTAGACCTCAGGAAACTGAGACAATCCTAAGTCTCCACTAAGAGAAAAATTAACGATATCAAGTGTATTATTGTAAATAAAATAAGTGGACAGATATCAATAAATCCACAGTGACATAAATTTGTAGACACAAGACACAGTGTTGAACCCAAAGTAACATAAATATTTGAAAATCTAGACATAACTTTAATTGTCTCCTCAGGCCAGATCACAGCAATAGATAATCTGCAGCATAAAAGTGCACTTCAACTTCAGAAAGCAATCCCAACCTATTATATTCTGTAAACTTTAACAACAAACAAGTAAAGTCATAGATTTATTCATGTGTCAGTAAATGGTTATACTTGTTAGATTCATATGAATAGCAATAAATTATAACATAACAATTTATTGAATATGCGCAAGATAATAATAATTTAATCCGTAAAGTAAAATTTAAATATATTACCTTGTATATGGAATGTATCCCTCCTAACTGCAATAACTGATACAATTTACACAAGACGATGGTTTCAGTTGATACTCCAAGTTTCTAATAAATTTTACACAATTTTAAGACGCACAACACATGCAACCTGAAATACTTGTCATTTCAACTTAGCCGAGATACAAACCTTATTTTACAGATTGTTCGCGAACAATTTTAAATTATACAAATTGGGATTGAACATTAGTCCTCAAGCTGGGATTGAGACAATATGAAATCATATAGTTCTTGTTATATTAGAATATATTTTTAAATAATTAGTCACAATAAAAACGATAGAAATAAATAAAGTAAAAACACGCTGCCATCAAACCTCCCACCACGCGAAAAACTATAACCCTCCCCTAGGTCCACAATTAAAAACCGGCCTTTGTGTGTATGTGTGTGTATATAGATAAATATCAAAATACTACATTATTAGCACTCTTTTAGAATATGTACACAATGTGCAAACGTTAACAGTACCTGAATGATTTGTTGAGTTTCTCCAACCCCTCCCGAAAACAAATAAAAAGCACCTCAAAATTAAAATATGAAAGGAAGGCTGTGATGTACGTTTGTTTTTTTGGAAAAGCCTGCCGCTGAAACAATTGAATTCTATCACATTACATTTTTGTAGTAGTTAGGTTACCTCCGCCGTGATTCGGGCATCATTTGTTTTTTACAACGCGATGGCGACGCGACACGCGGCCACAGAACATGCCGATGACGAACATTGTACCTATCACCATCATTATGACTAATAGGAAGTAGTGTTTCGAGGGGGATTCGTTTATCTGCTGGTAGATTTGGCGGAAGTTTTCTGGAGGCATCACCACCTAAGAATAACACATGTAGTACCAACCAGAGCTATACGAAGTCACTTAAATATAACATTTCAGACACTCACCTCTGCTGCATTTCTATACATATCCAGTCTTTTTATCAGCATTGATTTGCATTCGGGTGATAGCTGCTGTGTGTTATCCCCCATAATTAACTTCAAACATTTAATATCTACAAAAGTAAAGAATATAAGAATAAAACTAAATCTCGTATTTAGTTTGAAACGTCCATTAAAAAGGTATTTAGGCTCCTATTAGGTAACAAATTTAAAATAGCGAATATTTTTTTTGTATCAAGCAAAGATTACTAACATATGTCGTATGTTAGAGCTTCAATCATACCTAATTATCAGATAATTTACGGTCAAAGTTTAAGATGAAATATCAGAATTGCATCCTACTTTAACGGGGAAGTGTTCTTGGTCCAGTCTCAGGTACAAGACTGGACCAATATGCATATGCATTTGAGAAACTACAAAATTTGCCACCCCACACAAACAATACTTACGTCTTCCATTTCCTTGAGGTACGTCCGCACAGTACCTCAGCAGGTCCAACGCGCACGTCTGCTGCAACAACGGATCCACATGTATATCCGCCTCAGACTCCTCAATCATATTAGCCACCTCGACTTGGCAAGCAGGTGTGGCGATTTTCTTCGCCATTAGCGCCCTTTTCAGGCACTCCTCCGCATCCACCGAATTATTCTCATCGGAGTTACAAATAGTCTGCAATTCCGACTTGCAAACCGCTCGCAACAGCGGATTCAGCTGCAAATCGAGCGCCTGGTCGCGCAAAATCTCCGACATCTCACGCTCACACTTATTGCTCAGTTTGAAGCGCTTGAACGCGTCTTTCAGGCACTTGATCACTTCCCCGTTGAGCTCCTTCTCCGGCTTGGCCTGCACCGCGATATCGAAACAGAACTTTTTGATGTCCATCTTGCAGTTTTCCTGCAGCGACGGATTGAGGCGGTAGTCGGTATTCTGTTCGATTATGCGATGCTTCACCACCATCAGGCACTTTTTGTTGAAACCATTCTTCTCCTTATTTTTCTAGAGACAAATCAATAATTTTCAATTATAATTATTAATAAAAAAACATTATGCATACTTTGAGACATTCCAGAACGCGCGCAGGCTGCACTTTTGAGCAGAACATTTGGATTGTATCCGCGCACATTGTAATCAGCGCGTAATCCACAGAATTATCTGAGACTTCTTGCTTTTTCACTTTGAATAATTCCACCTGACAGGTTTCCGATAACTTCTTCTCTGGTAATGATTGTAAACATTCTAAAACCTAAACATAAACAGGATTAATACGTGTCCGCAGAGAGAATATACCTAGTATGTAAGTAACAGTAACATTTAGAATAGATCATCCATTCTGACCAAATTGTAGTAACATAAATTCACCCTTGGGTATAATTAAGTAATAATAGTAAATATATTGACTTACTTGAGCAGAACCTGCTTCTATATCCTTGCAATTCTCCTGAATATCCTTTGCACAAGCCTTAGCCAATTTCGGATCATACTGTATATTCTCCCTTTGTTGGAACAGCTGTGCTTTTAGCTGCTGCCTACATTCCTTCTGAACATCACTCTTAATCCCCGCAATGGTATCATTTGTAACTTTCTCACTAAGACATGAAACAACTGCTGCTTTTGTTTTGGCAGCATTACAGAATCTCATAGCATAGGGTTTGCATGCAATTTTAAATTTAAATGAAAATCTGTAATCCTTCAGTGTGATCAACTGAAAATGCTCTATACTAATCCTGCATTTGTTATTTGATTTTACAAGTGGATCATTTTTATGTGAAATCAAACAATCCATGACATTTCCATCATCCTTGCTATCAGCTGCACATAGTGTTTGTATAATTTTTTTGCAATGTGATGTCACATATGGATTTAGATCTGTAGACTGTGCTTCATCTTCAGTATATTTCTCAACCACATCCTGACATGTGTCTTGCAATTTCTCGAAATTCTCTTGCAAACAAAGCATTTCCTCCCCTTTTGCAACTTTATTGAAACAGTGCATTGCTAAATCATCCAAACAAACATCCTCGACTTGAGGGATTAAATCCACACTTAATGCACGTTGACGCATTACACGTTTTATTTGATCCAAACACTGTGTTTGTAGCTGCATTCCTTTGTCTTCATGGTATGCATATCTAATATAAATATTATCAAATTAGTCAATTAATATTGGTAACTGTAATTTATAGTGATGGCACCAAAATACCATGAAAATTCACAGAAATCATAGTTGTAATTCTCAATAACTTTAAGTAATTTGAGTCATCTAGCTTTACAAAGAAAAAAGTTAACAAAAAAAAACCTCAAGGGGTAAAAGAAACAACTATAAACCAGCAATTCATACTACAGTCATTAATAGATTATAATGACACCACTGATGATTTGATACTGAAATGGATTGAACAACAGATACAATATTTACCTGTACAAACAAGGAAGAACCAAAGGACCATTATTAGGATCCATAGTATTCTTCTTATCCCACTCATCTGTGACATGACAGAATTTACTAGCATCATCTTTACAGGCAGTATAGAGCTGAGGGTCCAATTTAAAATCTCGAGCCACAAAATATTGAATCTGTATCAAAGCATCTTCACATTCCTCAGTCATATGATCAGCACCAAGGTTCTCCATTAAACATGACATCACCCTACCACCACCACCAGGAGTGCCCTTACAGGCAACCTCGACAACAGGACTACAAGCTGCATGCAAAACCGGGTCCACCCTCCAATCTTCTCCAGCATCAGTTTCTTTCAATAATGCCTCCAACTACAAACAAATTATTATAATAAAACTTAATATAAAATTAATGGTAGCTTACAGCTCTTTGGCAAACAGCTCCAATCCTATTCTTACTGTTCCGCACCCTAACATGATCCATCAAACAGTGAATAGTCTTGCCACCCACCTCCAGTTGTGTACAAAACTTTCTAATTTCCATAGCACACCCCTCAACAATTTCTGGGGACAACCTGTAATCCTCCATTAAAATCTTCCTATGGTCCTCCATTTCAGCCTCACAGTCAGGATCAATTTTGCTGCCATTCTTTGCAACATTCTCCAAACACAAAAGCACCTGAGCTAACCTAATAGTTTTATCCTCACTAGTTTGCCGCCTACAATGTGACTTTTTAATATCCTCCTTACAGGACTTCATAAGCCCTCTACTAATCCTATAATCTTGTGAAATCAACTTTTGTCGTTTCAACAAATGATTCTGACACTGTTTAGTAATCTCCTCATGCCTATGCTGCATCAAGCAATTGAAAACCCTACCACTGCCTGGAGCAAACCTCCTGCAAAACCTCATCTGATCATCAGCACAAGCCAGATACAATTGCCTATCCAATTTAATACTATCCGACTGAATTTCAGACAGTTTAAAAACTTCCTTCTTACATAGCTCCCCAATCTCATTAAACTTGTTCTGCAAGCATGAAATAGTTCCAGACTGGCTCATTCTGTCCTGGTCAATCCTACCACAATTCAAGTTGCTAATATCTTTATCACAGTGTTTAATAAATCCTGCAATCCATCGGAAATCATAAAAAGCCACATTTTCCAATCTCACAATCATGTTTAAACAGTCACCACTCTCGAAATCATTTTTGTTGTTCACAATGCACTTCAAGTAGGTTCCGGTGGCTTGATCATCAATTTGGCAATTGATGGCATCCAACTCATGGCTGCACACAGGTTTTAGCAAGTCTCTTACATTTGTATCCTCAATTATTGCACGAGTGTGATTCCAGACTATATGCTGGCACTTGTCATCCAGGCGACTGATGAAATTTGGATCTAATGATTGTAAGCATTCTAGTATTAGCAAGTCGTCGTTTTCACTTAAATTGCGGCACTGGCGTTTGACTTCAGCACACTGGGGCTCATCCACAATAGATTTCTTGGTGTCTCTTCGGTGTCTTGGGTGCTCCACCAGAATGAGCTGTGTGATGTCTCTGCTGTATGCATTTGAGGTGATTATGTGGAGGAGTAATAAACGGAAAATCACCTTCATTTTTACAATACGTAGTACTACCGGCCGGAGGTTTGTGATAACGTCATCAGCACCTTATCAATAACATTCAACACAACTCAGGGTTGAATGGATTTTAAATAATTAATGTTTTAGGGTTGCACGTGGGATACGGGATGGGATTTTAATTGCACAGAGGGGGGATATGTGGGACTTTAGAGGGTTTTCTGACTAGAGGCGGTGATTGATTGAGGTTAATACAAATAGTGTCATTTTAATTATCGCCCGGTGTTGCGTAAAGCGGTTGATGTGGCAACGTGGGGTGAGTAAATATGAAGGTGGGCGTGGGGTACTCAAAAGTTTTCTATTATGATAAATAATAGGGATTATTTCATTTTTCCTGTAATTGTTATATGGTGCTTAACTTTAATAGGTTTGATATATTTTTGTGGCTAGAATTGAAAATGTTTTCAAGAATGTCAAATATTACACATCATGCAATGAAAGTTGCCTATACTATAATCCTGGAAAACGGTGCCGTAAAAGCGGTCGTCTAAATAAAATAATTCTCCGCTTGATTTACATGATCGCCGCTGACGTAATTTGCGGTCGAATGCGTCGCGCATTCCTTTTTTGGAGAGACCGCGTCCCATATGCGCAGGAAATCAGTTTTATAGTTTCTTTTCTGTTAGTAGACAGATTGTTTACAGGGTCACCCTAGTTCTCATTCTCAAATTTGGTCGCGATTGGTTGAGCCTATTTCACAAACATATATACACATAGAGATCGTAGAAAATCGATCTATATCGACAGTATTTGTGCATATTACAATATAAAAATAAAGAAGTTTCTATTTCTTATGTAATAATGTATATTTAATACTGGACTAATATCAAACTTTGCAGGATGATATGAAAGTTAAAAATCAAACATCAGCATTCCCCTATAACTTGCCATCTACAGTTAGCAATGAAAAATTGTTGATCAAATACAGTACCTTCATCTCCAGTTGAAAATCAAATTGAGTACATCACTTTTTGTTTTATTTTCAGGATTAAGCTGGACTACATCCAAAAGATGTTGCAGGATTATAACAGGAAAGTGCATACATCTAACAATAATAAGGATGATAAATACTAATAAAGGATGATAATTGAATCTTACCTAAAACCCAAACTGCTCAAGGAGCTGCCTGTAAATTTTAGGATGAATCAACTTTGTATGGATTAATTTTAAAAATCTGCAACATTAAAAACAATACACGTAAGGGTATAAATGACAGGCTTTTTATTTACAATTCAAGGCAATATTATGTACTCACATGACAATTACGAAAACATTGATTTTGTACAAGTCGTAAATGTACACCATCTCTTTTCTCAATCTCTCTCCTCCACACAAACTTATCCTCTCAACATAAACAATAATTATATTACTCTACAACAACAGATATAAACTAATCTATATAAAAAGAAATCAAAGGTTAATATATTTTGCTTTTTTTGTTGTAAAAAAAAAGGAGTTAATGTACGAAGAAAACAGAAACCTCACACTATATTATTTAAAAAAAAAACGTTATTACGCGGTTATTTATAATAAAAAATCTAAGTTATAATTTTTAGTTTTAGTTTCTTTTTTTGTGTTTTAGTTACTGGCATAATATAAGCTTCGAATATATTGGTCCATTATTTTTTAATAAATAACTGTGTTGTGTAAATAATATTGATTAACCTTAATTACTATGCGTTTTATTCTGTTATCACGGCCGATCTGATAATGTGAGGTGTTGTGCATACTCTCAATATAAAAACAATAATAATAATAATAATAAAAATATAATTTGCAGTTAAAATAAAAAATATATATAATATATTATTTGATTTGACACATTTGTTATTTATGTACAAGGAAAATAAAAAAATCTCAATAATTGATGATGAAAAGTGTGTGACATCACCACAAATAACACAATTAACCTGACATATGACAAGTTTCTTTAGATACTCAAATAAAATATTAATGTAAAATGTATTGTTGATTGATGTAATGTAAGCAGGTTTAAATCTGAGCTCAAAAAATTTAATTCACAGTTAATGCTTAAAGAAAATTTAAAAGTTTTATACATGACTCAATTTCCCTACAGATGATGTGTTTGAAAGTCTATATTTCTCGTATGACAATACGCGGTATAAGAAAAGTTAGACATGGTCTTAAAGAGGGAAAAAACAACTAATTAATTCAAGCCTGAAACTAATTATCCATCTGTTAAATATTATTGTAAATTAAAAATTGATGCAGGCTAATATTACAGTAATTTCAAATTATTTGTCAATCTTATTATTAATTATACCACTACTCTTCAATCAGCACTACATTTTTAATTGTAAAAACCAATAATCTAATTGACAAAATAATATTCGTATGCTCATATTCACAAGACAGGCTTTCGTAAATGCAAAACGGACCGTTTAATTATGACAACTGTTTTTAAGGTAAATGTTGAACAGATTAAATCCTTACCAGCCGAAATCGGCAGATATTATTTTTAACCCAGGACATAGTGAGAACAGGGTTAAGAATATTACACGGCTTGTTTTGGAAGTGTAATTTGTGAAATACGTTTATGAATACGAGCATTAATCAAATAAGGAGCCATGAATTTGTGGTAGCAAATGTCAAATATCATGACGTCATTATTCATCACTTTCCCCATCAATTATACATATTAAAGTAAAAAGTAGTAGACAACAATATTATTTAAATAGACAATCATAACTTTGTACTTTCTATACAAGAAAAATAAATAAAAATAAAAACGGATCTCAGGTTAATCAGTATTTTAGCGTGATGCTTTTAATAAAACAGCGCTTGTAATTTTTTTTTGTTGGGTTTGCTTTAGTATTAATCATAAGCACGGATTGAAGGTGCGTTTTTATTTTGTCCTACAGTAAAAAACGTCGCAATCAAAAAATTCTCAAGATATAGTTTTTTTTTTTTTGGTTTATTATTTAAGGCCACTGTGTTGATATTGGAACTGCTTGTTCCCACTAATTAAGGATCACCTCATCAATTTTTAATTAGTCTACGAGATATGATTGTTCACGTCACTCATGTTGCTCTACTCCCTTGATCTGCGCTTTTATCATTCCAACTTTACCAGTGATCTAACGTTTAATTCAATAAAATCCAATCAAATATTGATCATTTTAAATATATTAATAATAAGAAATGCAAATTGAAGGGAATATAATTTTGCGTATAACAAGTATTATTTTGTTTTAACCGCTATTTAAAAATAAAACGGGTGTGTGACTGTTTAGTTTGAAACAATCAATGGTACTACGATTTTTTTTGTTACGTGTAAAAATACTTCAAAATCTCACTACTTATGTACATATTTTTACTTACAATATCGGCTACGGGTAAGCAATCGTTTCCACACAAAGAACGGGGATTTCTATATTATTGCTATTCTTTAAAATACATTCATAACAATTAACGATTTAAATAAAAACACAGGATTACAATTGCTTACTCGTAGTCAGAAAAATAAAATCTATTTACATGATTGGATCATCAGAAGATAAAATAAATATACATGTTTTTGCATGGTTATCAAATTGGGGGAATTTAAATATTAAAAATGCGCCCCCCGTCTGTCAAATATATAAAATTATATACATACACGGTCGCTTTTTTTTGTTGTGTGTGTGTTTTGATCAAGCGTTTGAAGGGTGGTTGGCGGGGGTGGTTTTGGGGTTGATGATGATGTGTATACGTTACCAGCTTCGCACAAACTCGAACTCTCCGGCGGTGTAGAAGGCCCGCACGACAAACAGAATCGCTTTCGCTATGCGTCGCATTATGTGCTACGTGCTTGCCGGCGACGAAGGCGCAGTGGGCCCGTTTATCTGTGGCACGTTTACATTGTAGGGGTGGTTCGAGTTGCACAACACTGTATACACGTTGTCCATTTTGCTCAGTTTCTCAAAAAACGGTATCAGGTCCAGCAGCTCCGTGTCCGACATATCGTCAAACCACGATGCAACAGGAACCTATTCAATTTGATTATTATTTATCCGATAATCATCCTTGCAATTATATAAAATAGTCTAGAACTTGGCATAAATTTAATCAAATGAGTACTCACTGCGTTATCTGGATGGAATATGTAGGAAGCTGGCGAATTATCAACGATGATGATCTGCTGCAATTCGCGGCCGAGCTTGTTGAGGTCCTTGACGTAGTTTCCCCGATGGAAGACGCAGCTTTCGCGGAACAAGCGCGCTCTAAAGACGCCCCATTTGTCGAGCAGATCTGCCACGGGGTCGGCATACTTGGCTAGTGATGCTGTGAAGAGCACGCACTCATAGAGCTCGCCCATACGCTTGAGAAACTCGTCGACGTAGGGCCGCTTCAACACGAACACTTGGTGGACGGTGCCGTCGATCTCGACGGGCACGATGAAGTCTGCGTTACTGATAGGCTACAGATTTCAAATTTTTATATATAACGTTAATTTATTCCAAATTAACGACTACTGGTCTATTTCTAGTTTGTAATTGGTAATCAATTACCAATTGTCCTATTGTATCTCTAATAGAATATTATACATAATTAGATTATAATTTTAAGCTGGTACAGGAGCGCATTTTTGACGTCACAAGCGAGTTTATTATTATTAAGGGCCGGTCTACAATTGACGTTAACTGAAGAATAAGGCTATTCGTGGAATAAGTTTGAGATATGAACGCTAATATCTCAAACTTATTCTACGAATAGCCTTACTTATTCTCCGGTTAAATGTCAATTGTAGAATCGGCTCTAAGTCACAACAATCCGTAAATATTTTTGGGCATTAAGGGGGGAAAAAAGCGGAATGGTGCAAATTGTACCAACATTTCATCCCCGTCCGCGGAGATCGGTAGCCATCCTTCCACCATATTATATAAGAATGTACAATGAATGTAGTTAAGAAGTAATAGTTCATTTCATGTAGTAAACGTTTCTTGTGAGCGTCTTCATCTACGTTTGACAAGTCCCGTATTGATTAATGTAGTAATGAAGTAGTTAAATAGTTCTATATGTATTTACTCCGGCATTTCAACTTCATGAGGTGTTATATTCAATCAACAATACTTTACTAATATTTCTATACTCTAGTTCCTCTTTATAAAGTTCCAAACTGTTATTAACTTACTTTAAAACTGCTGTGAACTAACGTTTCATCCAAATCAATCACCATGCATTTCTTGTGCATGTCCTGGTGGCGGACTGGGGGCAACAGGAATCGTGGTGATTCCGACTCGTAGGCGACGTCCCGCGATTCAAACTGCTGAGCATTCTGACCCTTATCCCGTTTCCGGCCGATGCAGCACAGTAGGGATCGTAGGAAACCCTGCTTCTCTTTCTTCTTTTGGCCCGCACTCTCCTGTACATCCTGCTCGCCATTTGGAAGTGCCCCTGAACACCAGAAAGAGGCACATATTAACAACAAATTTAAAACTACAATGCATGTTGTTGAATGTGAGTAAGAGAAGTTTATGCAACTTCCTGGGAGTGCTTGATATAAACACAATTAGATTAAAATGTGGTAATTGTTGGATAATTGTATGTGGGTAATTGCAATTTGATTGAATAGACTTGTGCATGTATTTTGTTTGCTTCAGCTGGCCGTAAAAGTTTATGGTGGGTAATTTATGGTTCCATGATTCTACATTAAATCAAAAAATCAGCTGACCACAGAATTCACTTCTCAGTCACTTCTATATTAATGTGTAATTACATAATACTTGGATTTAATATGATTAAAGTTATTATTATTATTAAGTAGTTTAGATATTATATAATAAAAAATATTGCTTACAGTTTGTATAGCAAGCAACACATAAGTCATTAATCATTAAACCATCTGGCTTCTGTTCAGCTTATATGAGTATAATATTTTTGGTGATGGGGCCTTCAATGATCTTACTTATACATATACAAATAATCTCTTCTTATGGTGCTCCAACAGATTGTTCTGGTAGAAATGGCTTCGACCAATAAATGCTGGCATACTTGCTGTTGGATTTACTTGAATTTGTTATCAGCATATAATAACTATTTAAGACAGTTTTTTTAATTCAAATAACAGTTTGAACATATAACATGTCACAGATATAATTTGACAACAGTGACATGTGACAAAAGTTACATTCATTTATTCAACTTTGGGGGATTCTTTAAGGTGCATTCATATGGACCAAATGATATTATATTGAATATTGGATTGTTACAGCATCTACTTTGTGATAATTCATTTTAACGAATAAATAAAACGATTTTTATATTTCTTTTTTTATTACACTTTAGTTAAACTAGTTTTGGGTAAGCTTTCAAGCTCCTCCAATAACAATAAAATAGTTTCAAAATTGCTAGAGGTTCAGTTAGCTCTATCTAAATATAGTGTTGGAACCTATATGGACACAGTGGATGAAAACCTGCAAATGTACACAAGGCACTCATTCTAGCAGTAACGATATTCATATGTAAGCAAACCTTCAGAGGAACCATGAGGCCCACAAGACCCACTGCAGACGATTAGCAAGTTGCAACAGAAATAGCAAAACCACACAAAGTAAGGTGGGTTATAAACAAATACTGGCTGTTTAAATGGTCAGGAGTGGTTGGGATATACCATATCTTACCACAGAAAGGACAGGACATTCTTGTCCCACAATTGTGCAAAATATTCAGAGCTAGCATAACTTTACATACAGCAGAGGTGCTAGAAGGCCAAACTCATCTTGCTACAAAAGGTGAGAAGAATGAATGACTATACGACCAAGTTTCAGGTAGAAATAGTGGCTATACAACACTGTGCAAGGGAAGAGCAGAGACACAAAATAACTAATACATGAATAGTCATATATACTAACAGCCAAATGAAAATAAAAGCAATCACAACCACAGAAGTTAAGTTCTGGCTATTTTTAGGCAGCCAGCAGAGCCTTGGTAAGCTAAGTAGACTCTAGCAATAATAGGAGCAGACAAACTTGCCCAAGAAGGCACATAAAAAGCTTTAATCAGCCCAGAGCCCTAGTGTTCACACAATCACACACATTCATGGAAAAATGGATGGCAATAGTCTCAGGACTGGTGGATAAACCAGCCAGGGCAGAGGCATGCAAAATAATTAATAATAAGGCTGAAGCCTCAAATTTACAAATGACTGACTAACCCAAAACAAGAAAACCATCAGAATGATAAGAGCCTTCTATCAGGCCACTGCAGGCTTAACAAGCACATAGCATGGATTGGCCTGGCAAAAGAATCCCTATGTAGCTTCTGCCAGAAATAGGAAGAAACTGCAGAGCATATACTCTGCCACTATGAGGCACTATGTACAGTACAGTCCAATGAATTTGGAATAACAAACCATGACCATTCCTATATATGATAGAACCAACATTAAGCTTTGCAATATGCTAGCCAGGACAGATCTCATAGTTCTTTAAGGCATGTTGGGAACCACAAAAGCTCTACAGGGTGCACAGTGGTGCAGATCCTGGACAGGGGTGACTGTCCAGAACCTACACCACTGTGCCCCCTGTAAAGCTTTTGTGGTTCTTACAGTAAACTAATCCAGTAGATCTATATGCATAACAATTGTTTTTCCATCAGATATTTATATAATAAAAATTGACTATGCCTGTGCAATGGGTGAATCAAGTAGTTTAAAGTCTAAAGCAGTTAGTCCTAAGCTCGAATTAAAGAGATGGGTGTGATGAAAGAACCTCAGAACAAGAAATAAAATCTCTCTTTCAAAAGGTCCATGATATAAATGCACATTACTGGTAATTTGGTTGTCAAAAGTGACATTTGAATAGCGAAATAGAATTATGACATTCATTTGCTTTTATATCAACCTACCAATTAAGATACCTTACACGATCAATAATACTGTCAATATTTAAGAATAATGACAGTATTATAGTAGGATAACATGTTTAAAATGTTCATTATTCTAAAATATTGTCAGTTTTACATACCATGTAAGGTATAGTAATGATGGAATGAAGAGAATACTGATGTTTATTCAGATAATTGATTACTCGATAAATATTGAAGGAGGATTCAAGCAAATACTGATGGTTCTAGGATTGACAGTATTATTGACTATGTAAGGTGCCTTATAGAAACACAAGTAAAATTTAAAATTAAATTTGTAAGAACCAAACATATAATGTAATAGACCTGGCACTAGTAAAATTTTGTGATTATAGGTCAGTATTCAAATATTTAGACAGGATTCTGAAGCAATTGGAATTTGTATTGGAATTCTAATTGGTTTCAGTGCAACAAGACCATAAGGTCCACTTGCTGACATACAATTAAACAACAATTAAAAACGCATGTTGTTGTAGTAGTAGGCCAGTTATTGAAAAATGTGAAAGCTATCCCAAAGAACTGACAGTTCACCTCTGGGCAAAAGAGGTCACACAGGTGTGGAATGTTTGCCCATTTGCATAGATCGCGGGCCCGCGGTCGCGAATAAAAGGGCCGCGCTCGCATTGCCGGACGCGCATATTTGCTGGGAATTAAAAAAACCGATTATCCAATCCCAGGGCCGCGGCCTCAAGGTTAGCGGGTCCAGGCGCCGCGCGCTTTTGTTTACCTATCCCGCGAAACACATAACACTCACGCCTACGCCGCCGCCGCGCCCCCAAAACCCTAGCACATCCACGGGGGGCGGCCAACCCCACTTCAAACCCGCAATCTGTCATTGTTATTTACCTTTTTCGGGTGGATAACTGTTCAACTGTTCGTCGTCGCGTGACACTTGTGTAATAATGGACGAAGCGTCCATTTATTCATTTGTTTCTGCCCGCCGTCCGTGATTAATCCGGCTCCTGCGATTGCGACACAGCGGACACTCACACACCGCGCGATACGGAACTTTTTAAAAACACCTTCGCAAAATGGCAGATGCTGCTTATATTTTTGGTGTCGCCATATTGTTGTCGCACGCGTGCCTGCTTTATCGGCGTCGCGTCACAACTGTCATCGCACGCGCGGCGCCAAATTCAAACTGACACGGGTTTTCTTGGACTTTCACTTTGCGGGCGGACTCCCGTCACGGCGTTGGCGCACACGTGGAATTTACGTTAGCGTCACACTGTAAACAACAACAAGCATGTTCGCAGCAAACAAAAATATTATTTAAAACGGGACTGATGTTTAGAATCATTTCCATGAATACATTTTAATTAAAGCGCGTATAAAATGTTTTGAAAAAGGGGCAGTGGGTTTTTTTCTCATATACTAACCAACTACCAATAAGAATATTTGTCGCTAATTTAATAATTATGGTATGTTTTTAATATTTGTCACTTGCAATTTACTACTAACTTTGTGATACTTACTAAAAATACCAATTGTTTTATACTACATTCTCCAGAAACTAGAATATATCTATCTTTTCCATATGAAATGTATGACAATTATCACCCACAATAAGAATTATATCAGATTCCTGATTGATATACTTACATTTTTACATTACTTATATTATTTTCAGAAAATGACATTGAAACTTACCACCTATCTACCTGGATTGGAATTGGATCAGGATAGTAGGATGCAACTAGTTCTAAAACAATTTGAGGCTCATGACATCTACTGGGGGAGTGGTTTGGTAAAACTATAACCTGTAAACATAAAATATATATTTTTATATTGCAGTACACATAATAATGGGCAGTATATCAGGTACTAAAAGAAGAAATAAATATTAAAAAGTATTAACATATATAAAGGTTCTAGAATATATGTAACAATTGTAAAATAATGACTTGATTGATTTTTGCCTTACTTGATACTTACTAGACTTGAGTGTTTTGTTCTATCACATTCACCTCTAAAACACGCGCACACGATCCACTAGCGGATATGCCTACAATTATTTACAAGATTGCTACTGGACCAAACCAAATAAATATTGCCATATGATATGTTTACGAGATTGTTAGCTTCTCCTGTAGTATCTGCTGGTAGCACGCTTTGAGGGTGGTGAACATGATGCCCAGCTCGCCACTCTCCAGACTAGGCTCCATGAAATCCTCCACGAAATCCAGCTCGGAGCCGAGTTGCAGGATACGCGCGCGCACTACAACATATAAGAAAACCGGCAGTAAATCGTCCATGTTCCACCGGTAGTTTTGTCCGAGCTGCTCTTGCACAGCTTCCGTCATCTTCTTGAATGTCTGTCTTATCACTACAAGCTTTTCCATTGGGGAAAATGTCGTTTTCAGCTGCTGGAGGGTCTCAACTGCTTCCACAAATGTTTGATCTTTTATTGTTCTGGCGGGAGACACTGCTAGTTGCTGGTCGGTAGTTTCCGATTTCAAAAACTTTCTGAAAGTTACATTGTATATTAAGGAATATTTAGTTGATGTCATTTTATGTACAATATGAAAAAGTCTCTAGTGACGTCAAAGATCAACAAAAGAACTTACTGATCAACATAAAGGAATGCCATTAGGGTGCAATCAGGTTGCTTGTTCCATTCCAACAGTCTCTTCCAGTACTGCGCATCTTGCTGCTTGTTTCGTAACGTGTACAACGTAAACAGCGATAAATGCACCTTTGGTAGAATTATGGGGTATAGAAGTGCTTGACAACTGATGACTTCACTGGAAAAATCACAGGAGTTTATAAAGTCATTTCAATAAATATAATTAACCTTTCTTCGTCTTTTGCATCCATCCTAAGTTCCTTGCCGTAATTAGGTAGCGCAGGAAACAACAACCTCACGATATCGTAAAGTCGTTTGGTTATCGAATGCAGTTCAGTGACTGCATGTAGCAGAAGTAATGGGTGAGCTCTAGACCCATAAGCTGCTGTATAAGCGACTGTGATTTCGCCCAGCAGAGATCCCAATGGGTGGTAAGAACACTCAAATGCCTGCACAAACCCAGATAACATAATGAGGTATTTCTAATGATTAACAATAGATGTATTAATATAGACAGTTTAAATGGCAGTATAAAAAGACCTTTATTTGGTATAACCACAACAATATAATATAAAAATGGTGTGGCCAATATGTACTTACATTTAATAAATATTGTTTCACCTCCAGATATGCCTCTCCATCCAAACTATCCTTCCCAAACTGTGGAATTGTATCCAAATGATTCAAACTATTCTCCAGTGCATTGGCCTTATTCTTCTTAGCAGTCCCCTGAGCTGTATTCGAAATAATCACAGCCACATACTGCCAGATTTTCTGAGTATCAGGCGTCTTGCCGTTCGTTTTGCCAGTAATTTCAGGCACCCCCAACAGCTGGTAGCAGTGCCTAAATAGCCCCTTCCATTTTTGACCAACAGGCGTGCAATAGGTACCGAATGTTTTCGGAATCACTTCCGTTTCCGGATTACTGGGCTTCGACAGTGAGAACGTTCCATTGGAGATTTTAATACCCTCATTCCAAGAGCCAGTTAGGGAGCCCTCGATCATGTGACCGGATTTAAGGGTGAGTGTACCTTTACCGCTGAGTATGCCTGTGCCTTTGAAATCACCTTCGTAGTGCGTACCATCATCCAAGATCATTACACCATGACCCTTAAAAAATAATAGTATTTATAAGAGAAGGTTCAGCTTTAGTTTACTAACTACTAAAAGTGCCATCTTAGGAATTGTAAGGGCTCTAGGCGATGGGTATTTAATGATTTTAATTTGTATATGTATATTTGGTTAGCTTTGATCACAGTTGTTTACATTATGTCATACCTTGGTAGTTCACAGCCCTACCTTCCATCCTTTACTTATCAATAAATATTTTGGAAATGAATATAAGGGTTCAAATTATATTTACTATATGTGTTGGATAGTGCAATTGCGTTGTTTATACTTACAGTTAAAACATCTTGATTAAAAACTCCTTCATAATAAATCCCTTCTGAAGTTACAATCAGCCCATTGCCGTGTTTCTTATTATCGGACCAATTCCCCAGATACTTCTCGCCAGTTAGAATGTCATCCATAATCCCATAACCATTTTTATTGCCAAACACCCAATCGCCAATATAAATAGACGCTGCATTCGCCATAAAATGGCCTTGTCGTAAAAATCCATGACCATGTGGCAGCCCATCCTTGAAATACCCTTTATAAACATCTCCATTCGCATATTTAAAAATTCCAAATCCATTCTGCTGGTTATCCTTCCATTGTCCCTCATAGGTGCCTTTATTGGGTTCCTCCAGTCGCCCAAACCCATGCATCTGGTTATTATTAAACTGTCCCGTGTAAACCCTCGCATCAGGCCACTCAAGTCTACCAGAACCATGCATCTTCCCATTTAACCACCTGCCCGAGTACTTAGAATCCTTATAAACCCCATTTTTAACATACGTGTAACTAGCGCTTCGCACAACTGGCGGTTGGTGCGCATTAAACTTGCCTAAAGATATTTTAATAGCATTTTGCAACGCGTGAAACCAATCAACTTTAAGCTCAGGTTCTGTCGTGTACAACTCAATCGCCTCCTCAGGCATCCTCAAACTAATCTGATATTGGTTGTTAGCAGTATCCTGCTGCGGTTCCACCCAAATAGTGTTCAAATCATGCACATTCGGCGTAGAACCATTCATATGGATAAACACGTCGGTTAACAAAATAAACCAGTGCGTTGAAAAACGACTACCGTTTTGCAAATAAATCGGAAAATTATGGCTCTCCCTAATCAACCTCCTCGCAGACGACTTCAATTGTTCAATAACTTTGCCAGAGTTCGACCAAAAATCTTTAGTCATCTCCGCGTCTTTCCTCTTAGCCTCTTGCTCCTCAATAAGCAGCGTCCATTTCGAAAGGATGTCATGCCGCATTTTCGGCGAATGCTTCATGAACAGGTGAATGAAGCCCTCGTAAAATGATAAGCGGTTGAGGGGTTTCATTAGAAGGAAATGCACGATATGTTCGTCAGCCTTTTTCTCCTTCTTGAGATTGGGATCGGTTAATTTGTATAAACATACTGGAATGTCGATGAGTTTCGAGATGACATTGCAACCGCCCAGACTAATAATACTGTGTAGAGTATTCAAGTAGTTTTTATAAATGAACAGATGCTCTTCTATGTATTTCACCATAATAATATCACATTCGGAGATCAGTTTATTGCTAAAGTCTATTAATGATTTGATGTTTGCGGCTGTGAACTGGAGGAGTTCTACGTAGCAGCGGCAGAGGCGTTCGTATAAGTTTGAGTCGGGGGATGAAATGTTTTTCTTTTGTAGCTGTTTTATGAGGTTGACATGTACTAGGAGCATTTCTTCTAGGTTTTTTTGTTCGAGCACGAGGTTTTCGGTTATGAAATTATTGCAGCATGGAGCGTTTAGCAGGGTGTACTGTTTGCTGGAGAGCAAATAGTTGGTGAGCTTTTCTTCTCGGATCTCGCTCATTTCGAGTTCGTTTGGATTATTCGTGGGGGTGGTATTGCTTACGTAGAGATTCAAAACGACGTCGCTTGCGTTTTTTCCTATGAACTTCATTTCATCTTTGCTGGTGAGCAGGGTCGTGTGGAAAGTACCACAGGCAATGTCTTTTATTCGTTCATTTGGATGCGCTTGGAACACACGCGGGGAACTTTGATCGATACTGCATTCTATGGTAACTTGGTGGAAGTCGTTGCGACCCCACAGGAATGCCCGGCCGTCTAATGTGAGGATACCAGCATGGTAGCTTTGAACGGACACCTTTTGGGCGCCCACATTTGATAATTTTGTTATTATCATCGGACGCTCTCGTTTTATTATGTCGCCCACTCCTATAAAAAATAAATTATTCTTGTGCAGACACAAGTTTCAAAAGGAATACAATGGAAAATATATGTTGTGTATCCTTCATGCTAGATTTTGATCGTTTTACATTAGACAATTTCTTGAATCAGTTGTCACGTCAAAGTCAAAATGTAAATGAAGAATACTTGAACAAAATGGAGGAGGAGACAGCAAAAGAAATAAAATCACGAAGAATACAATGGTTTGGACATTCGCTAAGCAGATATGGCACACTAAGTAGTAAGAGGAATGATGGAATGCATACCAAGGGAAAACAGAAGACCAAGAACAAGGTGGTGTGGACCTAATAAAGGTTCAAAACTGAAGAGAAAAAGTACAAAAACAGGAAATAATTGAGTAAGATAGTGAAAAAGCAAATATACATAAATAACTATAAGAAATACGGAAGAATACTTTCAAAACAATGAGAATTAAGGAATTTCGGTAAACGAACGGCCAAAACCCCCCGGGGATGTGTAGCCAACTGAAAAATATCATAAAACAACTACAAGAAATTGTCTTGTCTAAAATGAGGTTTAATATGTACATGCAGGCCTTTCAGAGAAACTGAGAGGCTCTGGGCAATTTATTGATTAATTACCCTTAAAAGTATAAATCTCACTCAAAACTATGCACACCAGATTTTAGTCCCCTAAAAGTGAGGCTTGGACAACCATCTTTCTGACTTCCCCACTTTACTGATGGTCCCCTACCTACATGTATTATGTAAATAAGAAAAGTGATTTAAAATTGCCAAAAACTAGCCTAGAGATAAGGTGAAATGGGCTACACAATGTTATGAATTAAACAAAAGAAGAATAAACTCAAAATAAAATGAAAACATAACTAAAATTTAAATCTATATAGTTTACCATTGAATAAAGCTGTTTTTCCTTTAATGAAATGCATGAAAAAATGTAAATTACCATCAGGCTTACAAACCTATGCATAGTTTTTTTTTAATGAGATAACAATGATGATTAATGACTTCATCATGGCATTAAAAAAACTATGCAAAAGTGTGTAAGCCTGATGGTAATTTATATTTTTTCATACATTGAATAATACATTAGTCCTTTAATGAAATAACAAAATGTAAATTACCATCAGCCTTACAAACTTATACATAATTTTTGTTTTAATGAATGATGAATTAATTAATGCAGAATTTAAAATCTACACTCACCTAATTGTCCATGAATAATATTCCCCCAGGTCCAAACCTCACAATTCACCAAATTCCAACCATTCCTAAGAATACCATTGCACCTCTCCTGGATACCATGCTCTGTGAAATCCTTCTCTGAAGTGCCCTGACTGAATGACCACATAAATTCATCTTTAGAGGTGACTCGTGGCAACTGAAACTCTGCAATATTTTCCAGCGCATCGTTATTTTCCGAGCTACCACTCACATGTCTGGATAATGTCACAACTTTATCACCAACAGTTTTAACACCTTCATAGACCAAACTAGCCATACTAGTCACATTTTCCTTAATAATCCTTGTTGGCTTCTCAGTGCACTCCACTAAATACTCCTCACCAGCTGATGACATCCATGAGAACTGTCGACTGAGAAACTCTTTTGCAGCCTCTGTGTTTCTAAATATAATATTCTTTTCAGATTTCAACTGAGAACCTTCTAAATCATTCTCTAAACACCTTTTAGTGTCATTTGAACTTATACTATCATTTTTGCTACTTGTTGAAGTTGTCTCAATATCATAACTAACAGGTATAGGAACACCTAATGGGCATGTATCTGATAAAGAGTTTTGTGATATGGGTGATGTTAGTTGAGAGGTAGAAAGACAGTGAGGGCATGTTGATACAAACACATCCTCCTCACAATCATCACTATCAGTATCCTCATTAACTATTTGCTTACTTACTATTGCTATTGCAAAATCATTGCCTACATTACATGTGTATACAAATCTATGATCAAAGAATGTAACTTTTTTGGGGTTTGTACTATTAATTCCAATCTGATGCATATTGCCTGAAGCCCATAGCTGACCATTTTCAGTTATATAAAGACTTCCATAAATGCCTATAGCTATTTGTTCAACTTTCATTTTAAATCGAGCTCCGGTATGTCCATGAAAACATGTCTTAGACTCCTCAATCAGCATAATTTCACTGATCAATTCCACAGCATCGGTATAAGTAAATACCTTTCCATTTGTATCAACAACATACAAAATCCCTCCACAACAATCAATATCCCGTAATTTGAAACCATCCACCAATTTTAATTGCAGAAAATCTTCTTCGATGCAACCATGGTAGAAGTTACTGTTAGTTGTTAACAAATACAGGTGGTTATCAATGTTACACATTTTCTTCACTGTTTCATTTGAAAGTCCTGCCACTCTCACCTCACTGGTGCCATCCCAGATATGTAAAGCATCCATTGCACTATTTTATTTATATAGGGCTAACTAAATACTAAATGGTCGGAATCTCCCATTTTCCAGGAGAGACTGACAGAACTGTCATCTCATACACACACAATCAGCTGATTGTCAACATCGCCAAAAGTTTATCGCCAGTCTCCCAGACGGGTTTGTGTAAATAATGCATAGTTTGTTTATGTAAATATTTTTAACAAATAATTGTCTGATAACGCATTGTGTTTTTTACAATTATTAAATGAAAAATCATCAATGGCGTGCGAATCCATTCAATCAATAATACACATTAGTTTTAGCTGAAATTAATAGTATTAGGGGACTTAATTACAGTAAAGTAATGTTGTTTTATGTAAATTTTATACATAAATTAGCTTACACTGAAAGGTAAAAGACAAATAGATAATATATGTATATAGAAATGTAAATGTGCATTTTTACATACTTAAATCATCTGAAAATCTTACAATTTATGTGATTACCAGGTGAAACTTCCGTCGTTCGACGGGGTTTAGGGAATCAATTGTTAAAGAGTGAATTTGTAAGACTAACTTGATGGGCGGTCGTAGTTAATACGTATATTAACTATTGTACATAAGTAGCTGATGAAATGCTTTTTGCTCGACGAATAATTAATTTTTATTATTTCTCGTAATATGACGATAGATATGTGCATAATAACTTGATTAAATTAATACATTTTGTGACACAGTACACAGTTGTAATCTTAACAACAACTTAACTAAATCATATTGAAATGTTTTACAATTTATTACATACTATGTACAAGATTTCGTTTAATGTTGTTATTACATTGAGTTATAAAACACTTCTCAATCAACAGTAAAGTATTAATAATGCAATCAATAGTAAAAAATCAATTTTATGACTAGGCTATGTCTTATTAATTCTTGATAATTATAGGAGCACAGTTTTATATTCCGTTTAAACAATTATTGTATTTTAAAAGAGCGTTAAAATAAATCAAAATCGACTCACCAAGTTGTTTTTAGTGGCAAATTTTGAATACATTAAATTAAGCATAGGTTACTGTTGTTGTTTTTATCAAATAATTTACTTTCACAATTAAATGTAAGATGGCGTTAGTAGTTCTAACCGCCAATAATTTTATAACCTCATTTGCAGGTTATATTTTTACATAATTTCTACCAGTACTGCTTTAGTATAGTCTTCTGTACATTAAACTTGAGGTTTTAAATTTGTAAGGTAAAATGTCGAAAAAGACGATAACTTTCGTGACGGGCAACGCGAAAAAACTGGAGGAAGTCGTTAAAATCCTAGGCAACAGCTTCCCGCATCCACTAGTGAATAAAGCAATTGATTTACCTGAACTACAAGGTGAATTAGAAACCATTTCCCGCCTGAAATGTCTAGAGGCACACAAGCAAGTCCAAGGTCCTGTTATTGTAGAGGATACAGCTCTTTGTTTTAAGGCTATGAAAGGGTTGCCAGGGCCTTACATTAAGTGGTTTTTGGACAAACTAGGACCTGATGGGCTGCACAAGATGTTGGCTGGGTATGAGGATAAGTCTGCTGAGGCAATATGTACCTTGGCATACTATTCAGGGGATGGTGAGGTGCAGCTGTTCCAAGGCATCACTCAAGGGGAGATTGTAGAGCCTAGGGGGCCTAGAGATTTTGGATGGGATCCCTGTTTTCAACCAGAAGGTTATGAAGTCACTTATGCTGAAATGCCAAAAGAAGAAAAGAATAAGATTTCTCATAGATATAGGGCTGTGAAGATGCTTCAGGAGCATTTTGTAGGAGATAAACTAATTTAATCTTTCTTAAAAGATAGAATTGTGATATTCTTAAAGATCAATGTAAAAATATAAAATTTGTTTAATATTTTTGTATGATTAACATTTTTTTAACCTATGGGTATAATAAAACCTTGATATCCTAAGTAAACAGAGCCGTAAATGCGGACGTTTGTTATGTCGATTACACACCACAAATATGTAATTGAAAAACTTTGGTTTTGTAGATGGTAATTTTTCAATTCAAACACGTAATATCTAATATAATCGCCTTATATCTAGACAACCAGAATACTTAGTGATCAATGGTTTGAAAATATGAATAGAGCTGCTCAATTACTATAATATAACATCAGTAGACTATTCAAATTCCAAAGTCACTATTGAAAAAAGTTACAAAGTATAGAGGTGTGCAGGTACACCGTGGTTTTTCATTCATTGTAAAAAAAAACTGGCGATATGTTGCACCATCATGAACCGCTTTCGTTTACTGTTCGGGAGCTATTTCGGGCTGTTCCAAGCTAGGTAAGACCAGCCCAGAACCACTCCCGAACGAAAGCGCTATGATATAGCTAACAGCCGTCTGAACGTAATGCCGAAAACTAGATGTTCGTATCTCTTTTCGTTTTCGAGATACGCCTATTTAAAGATACTTTAGAAAAGAGGCGTGTAACAAAGTATTGGATTTTAGAAAAATGATCCATTTCTGCCTTCCCTTTTTATGTTCAAATCCCAAATTAATGTAAAAATGCAAGAAAAAAATGCATCAACTAAATATTTTGTTGTAAACGCGTAAAATTGTACCTATTTTCACAGCTGTAACCTTAAACTACAAACCATTATATCTCCTATTGTATTAATGTAATATTGCGCAATTTTCTATAATTCTAACAATTTCACTGATAAGCCTTACGTATCTGTGAAATTGTTAGAATTCACAGACAACTGCAAAAAATAGTTTAGTGCGGTACTCAAATCGCTTGAAATGATGAAAGAATAAAGTTTGGTTTGTCTTCAACTTCTCTCCCATCTTATGTTCGCATAGTTCTGTTAAATTAAAACAGACTTGTTGTAGTTCAATAATACCAAACCTCTGTATCCATATAAAATATTATGCAAACAAAGGCGGCAGGGTAAGTAATTCAAGACCACTCAAACTATGCCCTTTCACTATTTCATACGACTAAGGGCCAGTTCTACAATTGATATTTAATTGGAAAACAAGGCTATTCGTGGAAGAAGTTTGAGATATTGGCATAAATATCTCAAACTTATTCCATAAATAGCCTTATTCTCTGGTTAAATGACAATTGTAGAACCAGCCCTAAGAGTACTTTCACACGAAGACGCTAGTATGCGATACCGTGTATGCTAAGTCAAACACTTTAAAGGTGCTGGTCTTATTTGGGACAACCCTTGAGATGGCATCACAAGTAAAATATCTAGGAATTATTCCAGATAGCAAACTAGACTGGAGACAGCACTTCAGAACAAAGACAGCAATCAAGGCCTTCTGGCATTGTCGCAGGGCACATGGGGATTATCACCTCATGACCCTCGTGATCCTGTGGATGTATACCGCCGTAAGAACGTCCGAACTAGCTACAGCACTATTAAAATTGCAGCAAATACAACGTATGGTATGGTATGATTTAACTGTTGCCGCAGGTATGGAGGCAATGATAGGTCTCCAGCTACCAGAATACCAGCAGACTTTTCTCCTAATCTTAGCCTCACTAGAGTCCCAGTCGTCACTGGCCTGGCAAAGGACGCGTAGCATCGCTCACATGGCTGGACCTATTCGGGGCATAGTAGATTGGGCTTACTCCGCGTCGTCTATAGGTGTGTCGCAGTAGATCAATCAATTAAGGTTGGCGTTTTCAAATTTAGGCGTGTATGCTGGATACTAGTTTTACATTGTAGGCAATGCGAGCATTCATACGCAGATACTTTAGTCTCTTTAGCGTCCATCGCATCAGCATACCATCGTCTTCGTGTGAAAATAGTTTTACATTACATTGAAATTATCCGCTGTGAGATATTTAAAATATTTACGAAAGTATTATTATACAGTAATGGGCTGCAAACAAAGGCTGCCATATAAATAAGTGAGGGGATAATAATAATTTTTGTTATCAGTTCTATACTATCGGTGATTTATTGATTACACGCTTTTTTCGTGATAAACTAAATTGAGGGCTTTTACTAAAAAATCAAACAGATTAGATAAGCAAACGTGTGATCTTTTCGGCAGAATTGATCGAGCTAGGGTGTCAGTTAGTATGACAAAATAATGAAAGTGCAAGAAGATGGCCGCTAATATATCATTGGTATGTTAAATTGATAAACGAATTTCTTACACCCTGTGTGAATTTGTTAGTTGAATTAAATTGTATCATCACATTTGAATGATAAATTATTTCAATTTAGAGTTTTGTAAAAGTTGATAATTTACACCTATTTCATTTACTTACTTTTTTATTTATTAATAAAAGAAATTGCCCGCAAATTTACTTATTGCACGAAAACAATTAACTAAAGAAAATTGAATTGGATATAAATATAATATTAAATTTTTTTATAATATATAATTTTGTATCCTGATCGCCTAGTGAATAAATTTGTCACATTACTGCCAAGTATGTAAATTGGTTTATGGATGTTTTTACTTTATATTTATTTTTTATGTATATAATTTTATTGTTGTTGTTCTTCATGAGCATTGTATATTGGAGGGTTTCTGTATTTGCTTGAGTTGTCATGCTAAATAAAGGTGTTTTTTTTTTACTTTTTATTGTTACAAGTCACTTACAACAATATGTTAATTTTGAAAATGGTCTTAATCATAAAAATTTCCTCATAAGCTACACAAAATTTTTTACAATAATAAATAATGTTTTCTTTACAATATTTTCAGAAATATTTTATTATGTAGTATACAAATATTTTTTAATTTATACACGCTCAAATCTTTAAATATCTCTAAATGACAAGTATATGAATAAGACCAATTTCATAATCACCGGCACATATACCTGCAGGTTGTTAACATTAGCAGGTTCCAACAATAGGTGAGTGTGAAAGAAAATATGCAGGCGCGACCTAGGTTTTCAAGTTACGTGTATCAGTGAAAAAGTTTATTTGAGACAAGCTATCAGAGTAGTCAATTATATTGCACAGAGAACATAATAAGACATATTTAATTATATATTTCTCTAGTGAATTAAAATTAAATTCCATAAGACCTGAAGCGTGATAAGGATAAACTCCTTTTTTATGCTCAATATGACACAGACTACGTCTGTACCAACTAGATCATTGAGCTGGTTTTCTGCTATTTGTTATTAATATTATTATTTACTCCCAGGGAGATTACATATGGGCGCAGCCCGCCACCGATGGGGAGTTCGTGGTGCCCATCGGAGGCAAGGTGGTGGCAATAGAGTCGAAAAGGATACTCATCCAAACGGACACGGATAGTGAATTTTTCGTGTCCCACCAGCAGGTTGTAAAACAAATGCACAGTACATCAATTAAGGGTGTAGATGATATGATCTGTTTGGGCGACCTGCAAGAGTATTCGATATTGCGAAATTTGGAACTGCGATACCTTAGCAAGTTAATATATGTGAGTAAAACCAAGAAACTGGGGACTAGACTTTTACCTTTCCAAATTTTTGGAAAACATTTGAGTGAGTCTATTATTCGTGAATCAAGAGTAGTCATTTTCTCAGAGTTGCACATGTAGAAATGTAATTACGTTTGTATTCGGTTTGTTTAATTCGTTGGTGTCAACTCACCATGTAAGGTTTGAAAACGAACGTAAATACAAGTGCATATTTTAAACGAAACAGCGAGCAAGATGCGTAATAAGATCACATAACTACGAATTATATTTTGGGGTAATTTCTAATAGAACATGAAAAACACCGTTTTCTAAAATCCAAAATCGTCATGTTTTTTCCGCGCCACACTTCCAAATTGTCGCCAAATGAGCATTTCAGAAATGTGTATTCACGAAGTATCTAAAAAACCAAAAGAGGTTCTAGTTTTCAGCATTTGATTCAGAACGAAGCATGCAACGGATATATGGTACACAATTTCAATTAGCTATAACTTTTCAGACATACACGGGTACTATGTTGGTAGCTATAAACCCGTACGAGTTCTTGCCAATTTACACGAATGCTCTAATTAAAGAATACAAAGATAGAAAGTTGGGAGACCTGCCGCCACACATATTTGCTATTGGAGATAACAGTTACACCAATATGAAGACTACTCAGAAAGATCAATGCGTTGTAATAAGGTAAGAATTGGAAGCCAAAAGAGTTCTTCAAATAATTATTGCCTTACCATTAAATATGTGATTATGTCTATACCTATGGCGTTAATTACGAAGTTTGTTTTCAACACTATGCACCGAATTGGCGTATAATTTACGCATGTTAATAGAGACACTTTATTCTTTGGACCTTTTTGTAAGAGTTCTCGCTGCGTCAATACAATTTGTTGTTGCCTCTGAAACTTATTTTCTCACGTATTGATGACCATAATTCGTTGTTATAGAACGTAGACTATAAAAATGGTAATCAATTTTTATATTCTACGTTCTATAACAACGAATTATGGTCATCAATACGTGAGAAAATAAGTTTCAGAGGCAACAACAAATTGTATTGACGCAGCGAGAAGCTCGACTCCTAGTCTTTATTGATGGCAGTTTGAATGCTCGTTGTTACATTGACCACATTCTGGAAACTGTTATATTACAATTTAACTAACTCAAATTTAGTGACTGTCAGATTAAAATACGCCTTAAAAGTAGTAAAAGCTTAAGATTAGAGATTGTTTTCTCTAGGCATCATAATACATAATTGGCTGTTTCGTATGATAATCTATGCTATACCATATTAAATTGTACGAAAATTGAATAAAATTTTCAAATATAATGTTTATTGTAGCGGTGAAAGTGGTGCTGGCAAAACGGAAAGCACCAAATTAATCCTGCAATATCTCGCAGCAGTGAGCGGTAAGCACTCCTGGATAGAGCAACAAATCCTCGAAGCAAACCCTATCCTAGAAGCCTTCGGAAACGCAAAAACCGTCCGCAACGACAACTCGTCTCGATTTGGTAAATACATAGACATCCATTTCAAAAAAGACGGCACAATTCAGGGCGCCAAAATAGACCAATACCTCCTTGAAAAGAGCCGACTAGTATCCCTAAACGAAGGCGAACGCAACTACCACATATTCTACAGCCTCCTAGCAGGACTAACAAAAGAAGAACGCAAAAAGCTAGACCTCACCGACGCCTCACACTACCAATATCTAAACGCGGGCAAAAGCCTCACATGCACCGGCCGAAACGAAGTATCCGAATTCGCAGACATTAAAAACGCAATGAAAGTGCTAAATTTCACAGAGGAAGAAATTTGGGGGGTGTTCACCCTACTAGCCGCCATCCTGCATCTGGGCAACATCAAATTTAAAGGCTCCACCGTCAACAATATAGAAACTTCGGAAATATCAGATGCGAACCTAGTCGCAAAAATTGCTGATATGCTCGGTACGAACAAGCAAGAAATCACCAGGGCTTTAACTAAAAAAACATTCGTTGCAAGTGGGGAGCGCGTTACCCAAGAACTCTCCAAAGCCCAAGCGAATGACGCCAAAGATGCGTTCGTGAAAGGGATCTACGGCAAGCTTTTTATACTACTTGTCGACAAAATCAACGTCGCGATCAATCAGAGCGCATCCAGCAAGAGGTGCTCGATTGGGGTGCTGGATATTTTCGGGTTTGAGAACTTCAACGTGAACAGCTTCGAGCAGCTGTGTATAAATTACGCAAATGAAAATTTACAGCAGTTCTTCGTACAACACATCTTCAAAATGGAGCAGGATTATTATACGCAGGAGGGTATTAATTGGAAGAATATCTCGTTTGTTGATAACCAAGTGGTATTAGATATGATCGGGATGAAGAAATTGAATGTTATGAGTTTGGTGGATGATGAGACAAAGTTCCCGAAGGGCACGGATTATACGATGCTAACGAAATTGCACGGGCAGCATGGGGGGAACGAGAATTATATTAAGACCAAGTCGGATATGCAGCCGGTGTTTGGCATCAGGCATTTTGCTGGGGCTGTTATGTATCAAATTTCAGGTTTGTACGATATTATTCATTAATATTTGTTAAACTAACACTTTAAACGTAACCGATGTCGAAAGCACGTCACACAGTATGTCTATTCTATATTTCACATATATAAGTGTGAATCTACATATCTAGATTTGCTAATTGATGTGGTGCCGCCAGATGGCGTTTAACTTTCCTCCTAGGGGATTAGTTGTATCATATTCTATATTTGTTTAAAGAGATGTATTTAAACGTTTGACGAGTGTTATAGAACGAAATATTAAAACAAAAATATTAACCGTGAATGATAATTTTTAGGATTTTTGGAGAAGAACCGAGATTCATTTAGTGCCGACCTAAAACAACTAGTCCGTGCCAGTCAAAACACTATGTTGCGAACAATGTTTGCTAATGAAGTGCCTGACGAATCAGGAAGGAGGAATATAACTTTATCATCGCAGTTTCGAACTTCATTGGATGTTTTAATGAAGAACTTAAACACATGTCATCCATTCTTTATAAGGTGCATCAAACCAAATGAATATAAAAAGCCTATGGTAAGTTAACAGTTTTAATTTTAAAGGCTTGAAAGAAGCTTCCATATTTACAATAGAAGTGGTTCGTTTTTAAATTATTCCTTAAACATTTACGACATATGATTTTCTTTCTAAGCCTACTCTGACCTTATGAAATCTCATGTAACTGAATATAATCTCAAAGAATTTTTCGCATCATTTTTGAAATTCCATTTATGACTAAGTGCTACAGAAACAAAGCAGATGTATTTTATATTTTTTTAGCAACTATATACTATCTACTTTATAAATATCCTTTAGGTATTTGAGCGATCTCTATGCGTGCGCCAGCTGCGCTACTCGGGCATGATGGAAACAGCCCGAATCCGCCAAGCTGGCTATCCTATCAGGCATACATACAAAGATTTCGTAGTCAGATTCCGTTTCCTATGCACGAACATACCGCCAGCCACTAGAACGGATTGCAAAGAGGCCACGAAAAAAATTTGTGTGGTTGTCTTGAAAACCGGAGCAGATTACCAATTTGGGCACACAAGACTATTCATAAAAGAGAACGATAATCAGCTATTAGAGTTGCGACGTCGGGAGGTGCTCGCTAAATACGTGACCCTCCGCCAGGAGTTCATTAGAGGGTGGATTTACAGAAGGCGGTTTTTGAAATTACGCGCTGCAACGGTGGTTTTCCAGAAGTATTGGCGAGCTAGAGGTTTACGTTCTAGATTTTTGAGAATACGTAATGGCTACCATCGGTTACAAGCTATGATAAGATCACGACAACAAACCCATAATTATAGCGTTATGTATAAGAGTATTGTTAAGCTGAATGTTGCTGCTAAAGGCTACTACATACGGAATATGAGTAAACTAGGAAAAATCGTACAAGCAGTTCGTTTGAAGCACCTAGAAGAAAATGAGCTTAAACGGAGTGGAAATAAAAACTATAGCCATGCTAGTGAGATTAACATGCAGAAACGATTGGCTGCTTTGGATATGGAGTATGAGGTGACTACGGAAGTTAAAGAGGACACACAAGCAGCTCAAATGGTTACTGATATGTTTGGGTTTTTGGATAATTCTGATACGCCCAAACAATCCACTGATCAGGAGGAAAAAAAGTTTTTGGTAAGAAAATACGAGACATTGATCATGTGTAGGTCTTGAATGATATTAAATTTTTTATAATAATTATTTTTGGGTGAATACTTCTTAACCTTTCAATCCTATTAAAATAAAATAAGTATTATTAAACGTACTGATGTGTACAACATATTATTATTATATTAACTGGGCTACTGGTCCGGCTATAGGCTGTGTCCCTCAAGTATTTATTGTACAACATATAAATTAGTTTGATTAGTCAGTCAAACTTACTAGCAGAATGCAGCAATATAACGCTTTATTTTTGACTCATTCGAATCAGTACACAACAAAAGTTATGATATGTTGTACAAAATAGGTCCTTTAAAGATACTTAAAAGTGCTTCACAATGTCGTGAATCATTTCGAGATTTTTTTTTTCATAAACTATGCAGGGAAATGACAAACAACTTATACTACTTGATAAAAATCTTTATTTTTGGCTCTAAATCTTATTTTGTAAGAATTGATATGCATATTTCGTAGTTCCAGAATGTTGTAGGTCATCAAATCTTACATACTTCAGATATTAATTATACATACTTTTTAACCACTTCGTTCCAAGTTGCATGTTCAGGACAACAAATTACAACGAGATAAATAACTTGTATTTCTGTGATTACTAACGTTGTCCAAATAGGGTTCCTATCTAATGAACCGAGATGAAAAAAATTGTATAATCTCTCAACGCGCGTTTTGTGATATCGGTCGCCTTTAATCAAATTGAACTGAGATAAAAAAATGTTAGATATAATAATGTTATTGCTCTAATAACAACGAATTTAAGGGCATCAATAAAATCTTAATTATTTAGAATCTTCTACAAACTAAGGACAAGCCAGTTTTACCAGCTACTGTTTACGAGGACGACCTGTCGCAGTATACTTTTCAAAAATATGCCTCGACATATTTTCATCCATCCGCCAACGACTATTATTCACGAAAACAACTGAAGAGCTCTCTTCACAGAGAGCTGCCCACCCCCGATGATGTGATTGCAGCCCAAGCTCTCTGGATTACCATTTTAAGATTTATGGGAGACCTGCCCGAACCCCAAATTGAAACTAAATCCAACACCCCCATTATGACGACGGTTATTGAGACTGTTAGCAGAAGTTTCGCGAACAGAAAGGAATATCAGGTGAGCGATAATAGAGATATTACATTATAATATATACATATATCGAAAACAACCTTGGTTTTAATAATTGATATTTGGTGTTTTTAGGATATATTACGTCAGGAAAAAATGCAATCCACTATGAGTAAAATAGATAGGAGAAAGTATATCAGTATGACCTTAAAACGTAAAGACAAGCTGCTAGAAGACGTACGTCAAGGTTTGGTTGAAGACAATTATACAGCCGAAACATACGGAAAGTGGAGCAATAGCAGACGTAAAAACTTCGAGAAGTTACACTTCATTATAGGACATGGTATCTTACGACCAGAATTAAGGTTTGTTCCTGTTTAAGATTTATTAAAGTTTTTCTTTCCTATGCTTGTCAGCTGATATAAAAGTTAACAATATCAAATGAAGTCTAAACCTAAATATATTTTTTTTATAACAGAGATGAAATCTTCTGTCAACTCTGTAAACAACTAACCAGTAACCCAAACGCCCCGTCACACGCAAAAGGCTGGATTCTACTATCCCTCTGTGTGGGCTGTTTCCCACCCTCCGAGCGTTTCATCAACTACCTGCGCGCATTCATACGATCTGGCCCTCCGGGGTACGCGCCCTACTGTGAGAACCGCCTTAACAGGACCTTCAAAAACGGCGCACGAACCCAACCACCCAGTTGGCTAGAGCTACATGCAACCAAAAACAAGGACCCAATAACCGTCCAAGTAACATTCATGGATAAACAAACCCAGGACATAGTAGTGGACTCGTCGACAACCGCTGAAGAGGTGTGCGAACAAATTGCAACCACACTAAACATTGTGGACACATTCGGTTTCTCACTATTCATAACATCCTGTGACAAATTAATGTCATTAGGCAGCGAGGCGGATCATTTAATGGACGCGATTTCGCAGTGTGAGCAGTACGCTAAAGAATTAGGCAAATCAGAACGTTCAAGGCCCTGGAGGTTGTTTTACAGAAAAGAAATATTCACTCCATGGGATGAACCCTCCGTGGACCCAACAGCCATCAATCTAATCTACCACCAAATAATAAGCGGTATTAAACATGGCGAATACCGTTGTCCAACAGAATCCGACACAGCTGTACTAATCTCCCAACAATACTACATCGACAACGGCACTCAAATAGACCCACAAACACTACACGCGAGTATCGGAGACTACACACCATCCTACTTAACCCAGCGTGAAAACCTTAACGCATGGGAGAACAAAATTATAGACGCATTTAACAAGAGTACAAGCGTGCGCAATAGAAAATCCCCGATTAACGTAAAAGAAGATATCGTTAAATATGCTAAACTAACTTGGCCGATACTTTTCTCAAAATTCTATGAAGCGATTAAAATTTCAGGACCCGACCTCCCGAAAAACAACATGATCATAGCTGTAAACTGGACGGGCATATATTTCATCGACGACCAAGAACAAATCCTTCTGGAACTCACCTATAGCGAGGTGACATACGTAGGCTACGAATATAAACCGAAATCCCAACTACACAATTTCACACTAAACACAATCAATAAAGAAGAGTACGTCTTCCAAAGCCCTGAAGCCAAAAGCGTTTATAATCTAATACAGTCCCTACTAGATGGATTAATAAAACGATCAATATTTGCGGTTGGCATACAGGATTACAAACATCCGAGTGAAAATCCTTCATTTCTGGCATTCAAACGGGGCGATTTAATAGTATTAAGGCATGCGCTGTTTGGAGAATCGCAAACGTGGTTAACTGGGGAGTGTGCAGGTAGAAACGGGGATTTTCCAGCGGATTATATTAAAATTTTGCCGACCCTCCAACAGCCAGCTAACGAAATACTAAAATCCTTCAAAAAAGAAGGTGCGTTTGAGAGGGTGCAGACCAAAAATGTCATGACGACGCTTCAACGGATGAAACTACACACGTTAGCTCATTATGCCGATGAGAATTTTAGGGCGGGACGCAGGATGACTACCAGCCGACAGACTACGGTTCTCACAGCGGCTCGTAGGAATTCTAAAGAGGAGCTATGGAAGTACTCAAATGAGCCTATTCATCAACCGCTATTGCAAGCGGTGTTGGGTGATTTAGATGCTGCAAAGGGGGCTGTTGAGATTTTTACGGCTATCCTAAAATATATGGGCGATTTACCAGCGGCTAAACCGAAAGTTAGTAATGAGTACACTGATATAGTTTTTGGGATGGCTTTAAAGAGCGATTTATTAAAGGATGAAGTTTATTGCCAAATTATGCGGCAACTGACTTTTAACAGACTATCTCTCAGCGAGGAACGTGGTTGGGATTTAATGTACTTGGCTACGGGGTTGTTTGCATGTAGTGAACCGCTTATGGTTGAGCTTATTAAGTTTTTAAAGTCCAGAACGCATCCGGTGGCTGAGGCTTGTATTAAGCGGCTGCAAAGGACGCAGAAGGTTGGACCGAGGAAATTCCCGCCGTACTCTATTGAGGTCGAGTCGATACAGCATAGGTCTATACAGATTTATCACAAGATTTATTTCCCGGATGATACGGATGAGGCTTTTGAGGTGGACTCGTTGACGAAGGCGCAGGATATTTGTAAGGCGATTGCTGATCGACTCGAGTTGCGGTCAGTTGAGGGATTCAGTTTGGTTTTGATGATTACTGATAAGGCGTTTTCGATTCCGGATGACTACTTTTTCTACGACTTTCTGTATGAGGTGTTCAATTGGATTAAACAGACTAGGCCTTCTTGGAATAGTAAGTAGATTAAAATAATATTTGTTGATAAATATATTTCTAAAATCATTCAGCCTGAACTATGAGGGTTGTAAAGAAAGTATATGGAACAACGTTGCCACTACTTTCTTTACAACCCTATTGTATATAAGAATGTTTGATTTGAAACAGTTTGAAGTTTAGGCCACTGAGCTGGGTTCAAATAATTATGATCACAATATTGAGAAATGAATAAACAACAAACAATTTGTTTTGTTTGTTTAATATTTCATCAACCATTTGCGATTTATAAAATTATCACGCAGTTAATAAGATTTTCAACTAAATTTTTTAATGAATTAATAAACTTACACACATGTTGCCACATCATATAAAGTACAAAATAAGTAAAGAATTGATTTGAGAAGGAATTTTGTACTTAAAAGTAGATTATTTTTATAATCTGCTTACATTTATAATTTTGTGCAACTTATTCTTGATTATTAAATATCTCACAACGAGTGTGCGAAAAATAAACATTTTAAGATTTAAATATTGTTAAATACACCATATCACATCTTCTAACTCAGTTGTCTTCGTAACATATTTTTGATTGTAATCTGTATTGTTTTATGTTTAGATGCATCCCCAGTTTTAGCCCAATACCAAGTATTCTTTATGAAAAAGCTATGGGTGAACGCTGTGATTGGGAAAGACGAACGTGCTGATAGTATTTTTTACTTCTACCAAGAATTCCCTAAATATCTTCGCGGCTATCATAAATGCTCTATCCCAGATGCCGTCAAAATAGCGGCTTTGATTTTGCGCGTCAAGTACGATGGCAGAACTGTTTTAGGGCAGATCGGAAATGCATTAAAAGAGATAATTCCGATGGATTTGTTGAAGGCCAAGAGTAGTTCGGATTGGAAGAAAATGATTACACTCGCGTATAATGCTAATGGGGAGCTTAGTGTGGAGGAGGCGCAGACCAGGTTTCTGAAGACTATATATGAATGGCCCACGTTCGGATCGGCTTTCTTTGAGGTCAAGCAGACGTCAGACAGGAGTTATCCGGATATTGTGATTATTGCGATTAATAGAAACGGAGTGCATATCATTCATCCACAAACAAAGGTAAGTAGTGTGAAATTATATTAATTTATGAATTATGCCTATACAGGAATACTTTCATGGTTGTTTTAAATGATTTGTAACTGAGGCATGGTTCGACAATAATTGAAACATTTAGAGCAGACGAAGTTTACATATGACAATGCCGCGTCTAATTTACGTATTAATTTACAATTTTGTTTTGTTTCAGGATATTTTGATGACTTATGACTTCGCGGAATTGAACAATTGGTCATCGGGTAACACCTATTTCCATCTAACTGTAGGGAATATTATGAGAAAAACCAAGTTCCTCTGCGAAACATCGCAGGGTTACAAAATGGACGATTTGCTGTCTTCTTATGCAGATTATATCAATAAGTCTGCTGTTAAGACAGATGTCTATGATTTTATGTAAGAATAGTTTTATAAGTTTCAACTTGGGATAAAGTGAAGATTATTTATTGCTTTAGAATTAATAATTTGTTACAAATTAAACTTAAAAGTGGCGTGGTACAGGAATTTATTTTAAATATTCGTATTCTAAGCTAAATACAAGTTTAAAGTCTGCATCTGTTGGTGATTTTCAACTTATGTCCTTCTTCCTAAATGCGTGAGAAAGTATAACAAATAAAGTAAAGTATCAAAAATATCACTGGACGTCTAAAATTAATGTTAAATCAGAATTTAAAATATTTCTCAAACACCATTTGAGTAAAAGATTCCTGGCGCTAGGGCCAGCTCAACACGGTAAGCAAATTAAGCAACGCATCGGGGCGCCATCACATTGGGAGCCCTCCCTTGTTCAGTTTCTTTGTTTTGGTAATATTATAACAACTATATCTCATTAAATTGTTATTGATATTGATCTATGGGAAAGAGATTTCTATTATATATTTCAAATAGGGTGCTAAACTGAAAGTTGCATTTGAGACATCAAGTGACTAGCAATGAAGAAAGAATCTAAAATTCTTACGGTGCATCACCATGGGATCATCGAAATGGCTGATAGCGTGTATATGTATATATTATAAGCATGAATATCATTAAACGAATTTAAATCGTGAATTGTCCGTGGTGTACGCGTACGTTCTAATGGGGGTAGCCTTAGCATTTGCATATGCGAGGACAGAAGAGAAGGTGGGCTAGGAAGAAAGTCAGCTTTAATTTTTTGACTTGTTTAGTTAAGATCAAGTGTAAGATTTGGGTTAAAAATGCTAATAAAAGTTGGAATGCATCATAATCCGTGGGCAACTAATGTTAATTAGTTGCACGTAGGTTGGATTCCTATAGTTAACACCCGTTTTGAATGTATAAATATTTAAGAAAGGTAAAATTTAAGTAAGAATAAATTGAAATTGATTTCAATATACAATACCTACTGTAACAATAGTTATTCCATTCACTATTTCATACTACAGAGCACTAAAACACTGGTTGCATTAAACAGTTTCGTAAAAGGCACCTTACACTGTTAATAATACTGTCATTTCTAATACTGTCAGTATTTGCTTCAATAAGGCACCTTACACGGTCAATAATACTGTCAGTCCTAGTACTGTCAGTATTTGCTTTAATCCTCCTTTTATATTTTTCAAGTAATCAATTATCCGGCTAAACATCAGTATTCTCTTGATTTCTTCATTACTATACCTTACACGATCAGTAATATTGGCAATATTTTAGAATAATGAATATTTTAAACATGTTATCGTACAGTAATACTGTCATTATTCTAAAATATTGACAGTAATATTGATCGTGTAAGGCGCCTTATTCATCCTTCAATATTTATCCACCAATCAATTATACGGATAAACATCAGAATTCTCTTCATTTCATCATTACTATACCTTACACGATCAGTAATTCTGTCAATATTTTAGAATAAAGATAATTTTAAACATAATAGAGTAATATTGCCATTATTCTAAAATATTGACAGTATTACTGACCGGGTAAGGTGCCTTTAAAAGCAGTAGTGGCATCATTTTCACTCGTAATAAACATTTAATGATTGTTGTTTCCTTGAGAGCGGAATAGCTACCAATAATTGATTGTTTTTCTACAATATAATGCGGTATGCTTCTCCCTACTTAAAATTATATTAATTGTGAACGATTGTGGTTCCGTATAAATGGCGGCGCGGCTGCCTATCACACATATAATCAATTTTGTTAAAATCTGTGCTTTCGCAGCACCGTTTCACTAGGAAACTAGTTAGTTGTGTAAATACTTAATTATCTAACTACTCACCTCAGTTATAGCACACAATTCACACATTTTTTAATGAAATCAACCGCACACAGTTCAACATCGGCCATCTTGAATCAGACGATAAAACAATTTTGTTTCCCCGCCGGCCATATTAAAATGTCAAACAAAACAGCAGCTTTAAATATTACATAATATTTATTGAAATTAATTCAGTCATATAATTTGTGTGTTACTAAAATTCTAAAAGTAAGTCTTCTTAAACAGTCATGCACTTTCCATAGTACTTCATGTCGACCTGCGGGATCTCGATCTGGAGATGGTGGCCGTCGTACAGCATGTGCAATCCAAAGTGGTGGGTGATGATGGCGACGACATTGGTCTGCTCGATCCAGTCGTAATGGAACCAGTCTTCAGTATGGTAAGCTACATCGCCGGTTAACTTCTTGCCGTCGACGATAAAATCGTAAATCTTGCCGTTGGGGATGATTTCCAAAACATGGGCGTCGTGCATGAATTTGACAGCCTGGAATTTATAATTTAACAGTTAACTTGATATTTAACGCCTTCTGTAGCACCCCCAAATCCCTAAACACCATATATAAAAAATATAACTTACAATTTTGTCCGTGCCTTCAATCTTCTTAGCCCAAGCTCCATGTTTGGCATCAGTTTCAACATCTCCCAAGAACATCGTCCACTCAGTGGGCAGTTTGAATTTGGTTTCTTCCCATTTACGGCCGTAGAACACATCATCGCGGACCAAGCATCCCTGAGTCAATCCAACGTAGTGCATGAACCTGAACAGCTTATTGTAGTGGAGGTTGTCGGGCTGTGGGCTGAATGGCACCCACTTGTTCCTTGGGATTCCGGTGAATTTAAACAGGTTGTCTGGGGTGTACAAAAGTACATCAGCAACATGTCCATTCATTGGGTACTCTACAATCATTTTCAGGTTATCAGCCTCTAGTTGGATAGTGGGTTCATCAACGTAGCTGTAGTAAGGCATGTAGGTGTGTTTCACCCAGTCAAACCAATACCTCCAGGTGTTCTTGAAGTATTTTGGGATGTTTTGCATTTTAACATCGTAGATGTATTTACGAAGCGAGCTATGTGCCATGTAGCATTCAAGTGATTGTTGCTCGTGAATATCAGACCACATCATCTCCTCGCATTCTTCGTACATATGTTTGTTCTCTTTCTGTTCACCAGAACGTTCAGCAGTTACGCTTAAATCCATAACAGTATCTTCCGGCAAGCACTTGCCTTCAGCGGATTGACTCATACCTACATTCAGTTTACCCTGGTAACCTTCAACACTCCACTTCTTAATGCCATCCAGACATACCTTAAAGTCCTTCTGTCCTGGAATCAACCTAGTCATTTGCATCTTCATTGTGTTAACCTTATGCCCTTCACTCATATCAACTATCGCATTCATATCCCATGTCTTAACACTCTTTTCCTGGTTTTTAATAGCATAAGTAGCGCGCATGTTGTACTTAGCACCTGGCCATAAGAACATCTCTCCCTTTTTGTATTCAGCATTCAAACGCATGCTGATATCAATATTGGTTACTGGGTAGACCGTGCTGGGTTCATACAAACGCAATATACCATTAGTATTAGCAGTTGGTTGGAAGAACAAGTACAAGTTCCAGTGGAAGTGCCTCAAAAGGAATTTCCCGATAATAGTTTGATAATGTTCATCGGACCTCATCGCAAGCCAATCATGTACTTGATGGAGAGACCTGTTGGAAACATAACGCTCGCTATCGAAAATCTTCAGCACCTTACGGTATCCAATGTTAGAATCATCTTCGTCTTGAAGAGTGTACTCGTGTCTGAATTTATCGCCATGGGTAACCACAACGAAGTTCAAGCATGTCGGATTGCTTTGTTTTAAGGTGTCATGCTGCATGTCATCCTTAACGAACACCATGGTGGTGACGTGGCTTCTAAGTCCCATGCGATCCAATTCATTTCCGTGTCGTTTCAAAGACAGTTTCATGCTGTGCTGTTGTGGGTTGAAAACGAGATCGAAGTACATTGGTATAACTTGATCGTAGCTGTGGTATTTGTTAATGCCTTGCCATACATCAGTGATTGGATTGTAGAAGGATAATCCAATTCTACCATGCGCCCAAATCTTCAAACTGTTATTAAAATGATATGTTACCATTTTATTAACAATCTCCTTAGTCATTTTGTAATCAAAGTAGTACACTTTAGGGAAATACTTTTGTAAAACAGCAGGGAAACCCATTTCAGTAGGCATCATCACAGTTGTAGCCAGAGGATAATTGATATGGAAGTAACGTTTTACATAGTTAACCTGTTGTTCTCCTTGCCAGAACTGCAAGAACTCAATCAACTGCATCATGTTCTTGTTATCGAAATTCTTTACCATCACAACTTGATCGTTTTGTGCCATTATGAATGTTAGTTTGAAGTTGTTGTTCTTTGGAATGTTTGAGTACATTTTGAGGACGGTGTCCATGTTGAAGAGCTTGTTGGGGTTCTTCAGGTCGATTTTAAGGTCGTCAAAGAATGAGCCTTCTAAACCTTCAACGCGGAACATGAAGCTGTATGGGGTGACCATTATGCCGTTGATTTTGTGACTGATTGAAACCGTGAAGAGCTTCTCGGATTCGAAGGGAGCCTCAACGAACATCCAGTTAATACCTTGTCCAAAACCGTACTTGGTGTCCATATAGTCAATGTTGTAGATGCCAGTGAGACTGTACTGTTCGGGTCTTTGTGTGTATGCAAGGATTTGTTTGAGACGCAGCCTGTAGTGTTGGCAAATAGTGGTCATTTCGGAAACGGTTTGTAGGTATTTGTAGTGGAATTGGTAGAAGAAGATGTTTTCTTCCTTTTGCATCATCCAGTAGATGTTGACGAGACGTGGGATAGTGGGTTGGGATTCCATGATTAGGAAGTAGGCGGCAACACGGGCAGTTGTTGATAGTTTGGTGTTGGTCATGATTGGCCAGTACAGTTCCATGATTGTATCTTCATTACGAAGAGCGACGGGGCTTAAAGCAATTGATGTCATTAGAGTTTTGAAGTCATTGCTCCATAAATCTCCCTTCTTGCCGGGCATTAGTAGATCCTTGATGTGTTCCATCCTGGTGTTGTGCATTGCGAATAAATATACGTTCCTCATGTCTTCCTCAGTGGATTGCATTAATTCGGTGAAGAATGTATCTACATACTTCTTGTAGTATTCCTCTCCAGGGTAATGTTCCATGTTTTCTAATGTGTGGAACATGTTGCGTTCGTGGTCATGAGTATGCTCTTCAATAGCCCACTTGTGAGTGTATTGTTCATGTCTTTGGATAGCTTTGTGAATCAAAGTTGAGAAACTTAGGATAGCAGCTCTGCGCACGTCAGGACTTACAGATGTTCCCCATTCGAGCATTTGAGCGCAATCATCTACTAATTCTTTAGTGGGGTATTTAACGTTGAAAGGCATCATCTCAAGCATTTCAATAGCTAGCATATCCTTAACCTTTTTCTCTTTAACTAACATCATGATTTGTTTGAATGCTGGATGCGTTCCCACCAGAGGTAGCATATGGTAGTAAATGTGTAAGTAATCCTTTGATAAATCATCAGTCTTTTGGATCAAAGTATCGTAAATTTTTTGTAAATGAGGGAGGTCCAAGTAGTGCATCAGTCGGGTCAAACGGTTAATAAGTTGGCCTTGTTTAACATCAGGAGTTTCAGCAGTCAGGTGGTTTACTTTAATGTACTCCATGACTTCTTGCATCATTTTCTCTACGGCGGGCATGAGTGTGTCTATTGACCATTTACGTCTACCATTAGTAATGTCTGGGAGTGGTTTAGTGAGATCAGCCATTGTATCCATATAGTAGGCGAGACCGTTGTGGTATTTCTCTCCATCGACTACCATCTGAATCTTTAAAGCTTCCAATGAGACGAATTCGAAAGTTTGGTTCATCCAGATATGGTAGGCTTCCGCTTGAGCTTCAAATGGATGGAAGTAAATTCCTCCAGTGCCTTCAATGTATGCTAGAATATATATATCGTCTTTCTTGATGATTTTGTAGGTTCTTTGGCTATCCATCGTCATGGGTTCATCGGAACGACTTGCAGTCCAATCAACATTAAGGTTGGACATCAAATGGGTGTACATATGTAGGGTGGAATGAGGTTCGCACATTTTTTCAATGCGTAGATTATTGGCATCTAACGGCATGACGTTATAGTAGGTCTTGCCCATTCCATATAAAGTGTTTTCGAAAGTGTGGAAGGCATAAGGGCGCTGTGGTGCCAGTGTGAGTTGTTCCATATCCAACTGCAAGTGGGAGGCAATAGCTTTCTTGATGTTGATGGTGTATTGGTCTTCTTTCTCACCCGTGGAGATACCCATGACTTTTCCGTGGGTGTCGTAGACCACCCTGAAAGGCTTTTGCAAGTCGTCGAGCTCAGCTGGAACGGGCATCATTTTGCCCTCGTACTCATGCCATTCGTCGAACTTTCCGTTGTATGTTTTGTGTTTTAAGTCGGAAAGACGCATGATGGTGGAGTTGGCGTCGCTTTGGATGTGCATCGTACCTTCGAGGAGGAAAGCGGAGGCGAATGAGGCTGGGAGGTGGGTGCCTGATCTGATGAGACCCCGGTATTCGTAGGTAACCTCCATGCCATTAGGGATGAGACTGTGGATTGCATTGGCCGTAGCGAACGCTGCTAATACTGAAAAGGAAGGAAATTGTTACATTATTGTTTAAGGTTTGTCTTCTTGAAAATTTTGATATTATGAGGCTCAATATTGATTTTAATTCTGTTTTAATAATTGCTAAATATCTTTTGTATACCCAAAAACTGACGTCCAATATTTTCCGACTACCGACAGAGGTCTTTTGTGAATAGTCAGCCATAGCGGCGCCCTGGGGGTGTATGAATATAGCGATCGACAGACCTTCACTATTATAGCGAATGGTATCGATTTTTGGCCCTTCGCGTCGTGAACACTGATCGCTATCTTTGATAGAACTAAAAACTAAGTTTTGAGCTAACGCGTTTAGTCCATCGCTATAAAACTAAACGTTATAGCGCATAGTGATAACGATCGCTCAAAAATTGCACCCCTGGGCTTTTATTTTTACTCTTCGAAGACATTTATGAATGAAAAAATCGAATTCTTGCCAGATTAAATCATCTTTGCCAGCAGGATTGCCCTCGAATTACATAAGATCCTGTATTTTGTAATATTCATGTCATAATTATTTTCGAGATCTTTCTATATGGCGCTAAACGAAGTTGCAAGTTGCGTCGGGCAGTGGACCCTGAGCCGGCTATGTGTTGGCCAACATTTGTGCATATTGGGTACTAAATGAATCTATGTAGATTTATATGATAGCTATATAGTAATAACTAATGGAAATTTACTTTAACTTGCTAAAAATCGAATGTTATCTTGAACTTGGTCAAACTTAATTAGAAATAGATTTACATTAATTAAAATGAACAGAACGTAATCTAGGATTCAATTTGATTTTCTACATCTTGGGAAATAATTTATAGGGTTCATAATTAGAAAAAAAACATTGAATTATTTTATGGCTGTGTTGTATAAAGGCGTGATAACTGTAGCCCATGATTATATATAATTCACTGATAGTTGTTGCATAAATTGTTGTTAATTTTGCATTCCATACCATCATTTATACTAGATAATGCCGCTTTATATATATATATATCAAAATTCTTAAAAGTGAAGTTAAGTTTATATAAGCCTGCCTGTTTTCATATATAGATATAAGACGTAATCTTATTTGAACACTCGTTTATTAATTAATCTATTAATTTACTATAGGATTATATTTTGTTGTTACTCACATAGCAGCGCGGTTGATTTGAAGCCCATGATTGACCACTGTCCGTCTTGGAACTGACTTCTCCAACCACGACCTGCGCTTTTAAATGGTTTTCCTATCAGCAAATTAGTACTGATAACTGTTGTTGCTAACTTAGATGCACACGAAAATATTTACAACATAACTTTCAGGATAATGGCGTGCAGATAGCCCTCCTGACCTACGTATTTTTATTGCATCAGGCACCTTAGAGCGTAACACATCTTTTGTATTTTTCTGTGAGATTAAAGATTTTTACTCATGACCTCCGCTTTAAATTAATTGGTTAGCGAATAAAATATTGAATCCAATTAGTAGTACATCGTCGATAATCCAGACGTTACACATCCGGACCGTCGATAATTCGGATTCGATTCTGTCGAAAAAAAATCATGCAATTATGTACATATAGTACAGAATTTTTTCTGTATGTAATTTTGCTTCACACTAATAGTTTTATTCATCCGCTCCACTTCTGTTACCATCAGTGTGAATTATGAACGAGTGTAGCAAGTTTTTTTTTACATTGTATAGAAATACAATTAAAATGATGCCACTTACAAAGGCATTTATTTTTTTAATTATAACATAATACATATGACAATAACATTAATTTTTTTATAAAAATGGTGTGGTGTTTTTGTTCAAAATCACAGTGGATTCTCAGCCAAGGAGCATGTGGGGCCTTAGGCATTGTTTTCCTGTACCGGGTTTTGAGCGGCCCGTCCTCTTTGTAAAGAAAATAAAAGTTTATCCCTATACATAGTTAAATATTTTTTGTGAGGGCCAGACAAGGCAAAAACTTGAACCCTACATATTTATCTATGCTATGATCCGGCCCTGGTAACACATACTTTGTGATATTAACAACAATTTCATGCATAGATGGGACATTTACACATATTCTAGTTGTTTGATATATGAAGGATTCAAGTGGAAATAAATTAGATAATAATATAGTGCAATTTCGCTACTAAACCAAAATTTCCATTACATAATCGTTCTTAATTATCATTGTTCGATTTGAACTTGAACTCTCCAGTCGATATAACATAACAAATAACATATGATAGCCCTATTTAACGAACAAAACAAAATTCAAGAATGTTTACTTTATGCATTTTATACATGTTTATGATTATTTATCTATACAAACAGTTTAATCATAATGAGTAACGAGTATTAATATTTAAAAAAAATAGATTAACATAATTATAAATTAGATTATAACGAAAATGCTAGAATCCGGATCAATTCTTACAGATAATTTCTGAAAAACATAATTTTTGTTCATGTTTGTTCCTGATATAAGTACTTAGGTGTGGTAATTGATTTTGTAACTTGGATCATTCTACTTTCGAAAATAAAAAGTTATGATCGAATAACTATAACTAGATAACGTACTAATAATATTTCAATTGTTTACAATTTCTTGTTTATTTCTAAATGTTTTATAGTACATTTTGTTGGAAAAAAAATAGTTAGAAAGATAATTCAAGATAATTTAAGTGAGGAGCAGTGATATTTCTTATTATTTCTAATATGATCAACAATGTATTGGAGGATCCTCTGGATTATTATAAAACTGACCGAGATTATATATACACTATACACTATACCGGTGTTTCTCAAATATTTTAGTCCGCGACTCCCTTTTGCATTTAAAAATTTCAGTTACCTCCTGAAGAATGTGTATGTGTAGAAATGATCTGTACTATTTTTTTTGTGCGGCCCCCTATACATTTTTTTCGCGACCCCCACTTTGAGACTCACTGCGCTATATACTATATAAAATTATTAAATTTACTATAAACATTTACAATCTAGTCTACGACCAATGAACAATTTTTTCGATCCTAACTTTATGGTCGTTTTAGACAAGACAATTTCTTAGCTCAAAAGTTGTTCAAGAAAAGAATTCATATATCCTCCTTCCATAAAATTTGTCTTTGACAAATAGAAAGCTTTATATTTTTCCATTCTATCTACCATCCAATTCAATATTTCAAATCATTTGCTTTATGATATGAGACAATTTAGATTGTCTCGCATCTTGACTAAACTTTTGAGTCAAGAAATTGTCTTGTCTAAAACGACCTTTACAGAGCAACTTTTGTATCCTTCTAGTGATTTCTCTATGGTATCGGCAATTCTATGATTGATAGTAGAATGTTTTGACCTGAATCCAAACTGATGATTTGGAATAAGATTTATATATATATATATATATATATATATATATATATATATATATATATATTAGTCTTTTATATATATATATATATATATATATATATATATATATACATTTCCTAATTACTATTTTATTTATCTAAAAACGCGTTCATAAAGCGGCAATTTTATAAGCGAAACTACAAAAGTCTCACATAGTTCACCCTTTTTCTTTATTTCCCGTCTAAAAATTACAATATTCACAGCTAAATAATCCACCATTGCAATATATTTAATTTTAAATATGGCGCGCATTTCAAAGTTCCACAACAATGGCGCTGTGCGCAGTCCGATTTTCAGCGCACGCGCTCTTCGCCGGACGCCATTTGTCAGTGAGTTTATTCTGTAAGGGTGAGTTACGTTCATTTACCGCAGCAAATTTACGATTAAACAACCCCCGCAATCGCTAAACATCTGGCTAACGCGTTCGCAGCAAACGGGCGGTCAGTTTGTGCATATTGTGAATCTGATCCGCGTCCCGCAAATACCGAATCGAACGTGTAAAACACTCCGCCGCGACGGCCACCCGTTTGTACAGGGCGTGCGTCAGGATTTTAAAATGTCCGCATTTGAAATCGTTGCAAACGTAAGGAAATTAAGCTCAGGCTGTTTGGTAGTTTACTTTTTGCAATCGTTTTTGTACGGCCGCACCGTTTGTTCCGTTTTGATTTAATTGCACGGACGCCATCCGGTTTTGTTTTATAGCGTCTGTTGTTTCGTTGCAGATTTAATCGATAACCGGGGAGAAAGCATTGGTGAGAATTTCGGTGCCTCCGGTGATGGAGTCGCTGAACGTTGATTTGGTGACGAACGCCCTGAATTTTCACGGGCAACAGTTTCAGAAGATTTGGGAGTGTGAGCGCGGTGAGCAGGAGTTCTCGAAGGTCAGCTTCGACCTGCACACCCGGCGCAGCAAGCATCTCGCTTTCCAGGACCGCGCCAAGCGGCTCAAGCTGCAGCAGTTCATCGCCAAGAAGGCTGATCTGCTCTTTTCCAAGGACGTCCTTGTCCGGACCGATCTGCTCGAGGAGGCCGCCATATCGGAGGACATGTATGCGATCATGCCCTCGCTGGAGACTTATTTGAATGTAGATAAGCAGAGCAGGATGAAGTATTTCCGAGAGGTAAGAATTTTTAATTATTTAAAATCATACAATTTTATGTAATGTATATCTCATATATATATGATATAATTAGCTGTAAAGTCTTTATTTTATATTGATATATGATTTTTTAACCGCAAATTCATGGCAGCAAAAACTATTAATTTTTAATTAATTAATTAACATTATTTTGCTGCCTAAGCAGCAACACCACATATTTAAAATTTTATTTGAGGTTGACAGGAGACAAAAACTGATTATAATTATGATTCAAATGTTAAAAGTTTTCTTTGAGTTAAAGGCACCTTACATGGTCAATAATTTGGTCAATCCTAGTACTGTCAGTATATGATTCAATCCTCCTTTTATTTATCAAGTAATCTATTACCTGGATAAACATCAGTATTCTCTTCATTCCATCATTACTATAACTTACACGATAAGTAATACAGGCAATATTTTAGAATCATAAACATTTTAAACATATTATTGTATGGTAATACTGTCATTATTCTAAAATATTGACAATATTATTGATCATGTAAGGTGCCTTTCTGCTGTAAAAGGCATCTTTATTATTTGATCAGCTGATTTAATTAAAATGATATTATTTCAGTCACTTCTATAATAATACATGATTTTTAATGTATTTTTATATATCCACTGGCCTTTTTTTATCACAGTGTGGTGTAAAGGTTTGAAATTTCTATTATTTTATAAATTTTTTCCATTCTCTTCTATTTATTGCCATTCTTTTGCTTCCTTCCAGTTTTTTCCTTTCCTTTCTAATAGTTCGGATATAGTTTAATCACAGTTTTTTTTCTTGGTCTTCCTTTTTTCTTGTTTTTGATTTTTGTTTTCCATATTCTTTTGGCTGGTGCTATCTCTGCCATCCTAATTATGTGTCCCCACTATCCTAATTGTCATTCCTGCACATCCTAATTGTCTTTCCTGCACATCCTAATTGTCTTTCCTCCACATTAATGTATTTTTAAGGAATAAATAGTATAACATTGGCCTTATAGTCATGTATATGATCAAAAAACAAATGTTATGCAAACAAATTCCATCCTAAATGTAGTTCATTTTCTGCCACCATCTACTGGCTTGAATTACCAATACCCAAGGTTTAACTAGCTATATGTTAAAAGTTTGTTATACATTATTATGAAAGGAACTACTATTTATGTGATAAACTGTGCAAACAATAACAAAGATCAACTCAGCTAGTTTGATGAAACTTCACATTATATTAACCCTCTAATTCCCAACTATGCCTTAAGGCATAGTATGTGTAATTGCATGTAACAATGCATTCAAACATTGTATAGCTTCAATGCTTCAATGTGGGCATAGCTTTAGCAGGTGTTCCAAGTGACAGTATACTGATAGCCAACATTTGAATACAGATTCATTCATCAGAGGTCTTCAATTATATAATGGACAATTTTGTGTAATGATAAAAAGGGCATTACAGGATTATTGTTGCAAAAAATTGGGTGTACCTTCCTTTATGTTGTGTTTTGGATGACTGTATATTGCTGAGAATAAAGATATGGCAGCATATTTATCATTTATATATAGGTATTTGTAGCTAGTTTTTCTTCCATTCAATTACTATCATTGTAGCATAAATAGAAGTTTTTGATATTTTTAGTATGTATATAATAATCATGTAATTATAAAATGAATAATTGTTTATGAATAATTATTTTCATATTAATACTATTTTCTAATACTGTAACTGAAATCTAACATGTATTTACTGGTATGTTCATCATGTCTTGAACAAGGTAGATATGAATAGACATCAGCAATACAGATAGGGTTTTTATATTTTGCAAATACTTTACTTAAGTTTTTAATTAATATTATTTCAAGGCAAATTTGTTTAAAATGTCAGCTAAATCATCTTTTATTTGAAAACATCAGCTAAATCATCTTTTATTTGAAATGGTTAATTATGGTGCCTTTGGGTAGCAATATTAGAGTGAAAGTGAACATTCTGTTTAACAGAACAAATAATATTTCAAGTTAGCTTTGACATCTAAAGCTCATGTCATTAATTTTACTTCTGTCAATATTATTATGAACACTCTTGTAGAACGAAGGCAGAAAAAAGAGTTATTAATACATTCTAAACTCTATAACAAGGTCCAAACCAACAATTATCCACTAGTTGCCAAGTTTATGAAAAAATATGCAAAACTATCTGTTTGTGATCCCAAAAATATTGCTAAAATCAAACATGATCAAGTAATTGGAAATGTTAACACCAAGTTGAAGGTATTTTACTTTTTAACACAGTTATAGTTGACTTTAGCTAGTAAATTATATGAGTGATTGAGGTGATGGGTATCCTATCTGGTAGCTGACAATGAACTACAAACTAGTAGAAGATATGTGTGTAAATATTGGTTATATTCATCATATACATGATTATATATTGACAACTGTCATAACTTTACCAAAACAGTTTTTTGATAAATGCAATAGTTCTAGTAGTTTACCATTAAGTATAATGTTATCTATTTTTTGTTTAAATAATAATTTGGTTTATTCTAAACGCAAAAAACGATTATAGAAGCGTTAAAACAATAATTAAAACCTAAAAATTCATTTTGGAAGTATATTTCATCTTTGTTTGGCACTCACACTATAAGCCTGATTTTGTCCTAGGTATCTTTTAAACTTAGCTGTTAGCCTACACTAAAAGGTAAAAGGCAAATAGATAATATATATATATCTAACTATATATGATTAAAATCAAATTTCAATTGACATTTTTTCAGGCATTCATTAATCAATTTCTAATCCATGATTCAAATGTCACTTTGATATATTTAGACTCGATTGTATAAAGCAGATAACTCTCAAGTTAATTTCCAATATGTCGCCTTTGACAACTTTGACACATAATGAGACATTGTCATATAAAAATAGACATACATGATGCTATGAAATGTAAAGTTAACAATAATTTATGCAACATCCAACAATATAATCACAGATTATAATGCATAAAATTAAAATTTTGAATTCTGTTACTTTTTTACCTACAGAGCAATATGTAACATGCTAAGTGAGGTAATTTTTGTTTGTATTTTTTTTCTTACAGAATGTGAAAGTAGGAAACCTACTATTAGGAACGATTATGAGCAAGACACAATCTGGGATGATGCTCAAGGTGCTGTGCACAACAGGTGCTGGACTGCCAGTACATTACTTTGCTGATATAAATCTTAAGGTAAATAATCAAATATGAAATTTGATTAAACATTTGTTTTTTTTTTTTTGCAAAATCTATTAAGATTTCATTAGCCATGTTTTGTAATCCTCATTCAGAGAGCTGTTGGGATTCTTCTATTATTATGTTTATTATATCCACAATTGATGAGTTGCTTTAATTCTGCAATTTTGAATATTATTCTTTATTATTTAATTCTGCTTTTATATATATGATACACAGGATTGTTGAATCGCCTGTAAATCCGATTTTTTTTACCATTTGTCCGCAGGCATTTTGTCCTGTAGCAAATATAATACCCGCCGTAGATCGCAAAGGTGTAAGCCGCAGCTATATGATGAATGATTCCGTGTGCTGCGAGGTATTGGAAGTAATCGCCGACACGGATAGAATAATGTGCGGCATGAAGGGCACGACAAGAGAGCCCACCGATCCGGAACATCGACCGGCGTTGGGACTTATAAGTGCGGACGATTTTCCACTGGCCTACAAGTAAGTAGTGTGATTGCAATCCGAATAAATCCGACATTTATGTTCAGCTTTACACGTTTGCTCGAGTGTGCTGGAATGGTTATTTTTGTTGCCTTTAGTTCACACAAAAATAGTAAAGAATAAATGGATAATTGGAATAATTGGAAACATTTGAAGAAGAGTTTGAAACTGAGAATTCTTGTATAAAAAAATGTTTTTATCCGTAGGTGGCTAAACACATAAAAATAATCCTAGAGTAAGATTTGTGCGTTATTCTTACAGACATAATCAAACTCAAAAAATCATACCTGCCAAATAAAAATGTATAATTTTGCACAAGTGTAGTAGCACACCGATATATGAATAGCCCTTGTGCATTTATCATTTAATTATCCACGATTGAACAGGTGAGAGGCAATGATTTTTAAATGAAAATGGTCTATATTTAACTTTACCAATACCTTTGTGTTTCCATAATTTTAAAGTTTGCATATTTTTCGCAGTACTGATGAAATCCTGAAATTATAAAAGTAAATCATGTAGTACAATGTCAAGCCCCTGGACAGTATAATCATTTATTGTTGTATAAAAAGGAGATTTCGTGTAATACAAAAACACATACAATTTTTATCTACGTTTTATAAAAAAGCTATAAAACATTTTACAAAATGCAGGATCTGAATGGGACGTAAAACCTTTAATTTATTTTCGTTTTGGTATGTATACTTATTACAACGTTTGCAAAAAAACTATTACTGTTTGTGAATCTGGTTTTAAAGAAAACACGCCGCAATCAATAAAAAGGGAAGAGTCCGTATTAGAATTGGAGAATGTGAGAGACATCAACTCAATAAAATGGTGAAATATTGGAAACTCGAATGGTACTGACTTTGTCTTAACAGACCAAGAAGAAACTGTACATAGACGCCAGATTCACAAACATCTTTTAGGTGTCACAATGGATGATTTAAATGTTGCATTCATTTATTTATTGCCTCCAATTAACGACTCAATATAATATGGTTGCTTGTTATTTGTGGTTACAGGAAAGCACTCGAACACAAAAATGAAACCTATGACACGGTGCTTGAGAAGAGTGTTGGGTTCAACAATCCCAATAACATTTCACACTTATCAGCTCAATTGGGAATTGATGATCCGCACTGCAGTAATATATCAATGTTACGGTAATAAAATAACAACAACCACTCTTTGCGTATATTTAATCTTTTTTATTATTTACTCCAATCAGTGCTAGGTTTCCCGAAAATGAGTACGCGGATGAATTACGACAACAGCAAGCTAGTAAGTGGGCTTATAGTAACGTGGCGGATGGAATTGATCATTTTAAGGCAGGGCGTCATACTGAAGCATTCCAATGTCTTAACAAAGCTCTCAATATAGATCCCAAAAATGTTGAAGGCTTGGTCGCTAGAGGCGCGCTATACGCAAACAGTGGTAACTTCCAAAAAGCCATCGAGGATTTCGAAACGGCCCTCAAATTGAACCCCAACCACGCGAATGCTCGTAAGTATATGGGTGAAACTTTGGTAGCTTTAGGAAGGAGTTACGAGGAGGAAAACAAATTCGATGAAGCCAAAAAAGCATATCAAAGCTGTTTGACTATAATCCCATTCCATGAGGAGGCACAGAATAGTTTGGAGTTTTTAAAAACTAAAGTACAACCACCGAAGAATTTAATTGAACCCGGCGAGTTGCTCTTGCCAAATCTATCCGCTAATAAATCCACTGCGGGTGTAAATGACGCGCTCAAACAACTCCTTAAAGGCGAGGAGGAGGAGAAAAAGGACAAAAAAAAGAAAAAGAAAGGAAAGAAGCGGAAAAGTCGTAGGCGTTCCAGTTCAACATCAAGCTCTAGCTCATCGGGCAGTAATGATAGTTCCAGCAGCTCCTCATCCAGCAGCAGCGAATCCAGCTCAAGTTCTGGTGATTCAGATTTTAAGAAACGCAAGAAGCACCGGTCACGTTCAAGGAGAGAGAAGCAGAGCTCTTTGTCCCCACTTAGCAAACGTATGGCTATGATGGATCCCGCTCATGATACCCCAACCAACTACCAATTCAACAAACCGGCCACTGCAGCCACTCTGGAGTTCTCATTAGAACGCCCCAAATCCGACAATGATAGCTATGAAGCCAAGTTGCGCACTTTCCTCGAGCAGACTAAAGGTGATACCGATTACGAGGACAAGGTAAGGAAATTTTTAGAGGAAAGCGCCAAGTGGAAAAAGGAAAAGAAGGATGATAAAAAGAAAAAAAAGAAGAAGGACAAGAAGTCCAAGAAAGATAGCAAAAAGAAGCGCAAGGATAAGAAGTTGAAACGGAAATTGGATGAGTACGAACTGCGCGATGCTTTGAAGAAAGAGTTGGGTATTAAAGATAGTAAACGCGCCAGCAGTAGCAAGAAACATGGTTTAAATTCAGAGGATGAAGATTACCTTTTACAGAAGGTTGGATATAATAAAAGGTTTGTTGGTTTTTGTTTTGTTTAGTATCTGTGGGCTTATATATGTTTTGTTTATAGACTTTTGGACAGTTATCCTGACTTGGACGAGTTGGAGAATAAGCTGAAGGCATATTATGCTTTAGAAAAGGAAGCTAAAAGGTTAGAACACTATTTATTACAAACCAAACTGTTTGAAAGTTGTTAAGGAAATTTGTACATGTATAGTGTGAAAGTGAATAGTGGATTTAACATACAATTTCTCGTTTTTCTCAAAATTCCTTAGCAACTTTAGCAATTTTATTCCCATAAAGCTACAAAACAGTCTAGTAATATTTTTATTGTCATGTTCGCAATAAATGAAGAGTCGCGTAGAAAAGTCGTGGTGGACACATTTTTGTTTTTGTGTTGTATGAATGTTGTGTAGCTTTGTGGGAATAAATAGGTCCTAAGTATTAATTCAACAATTCCTATATTAATATATAAAATATTTTCCAAATTATCATTTCAATAATTGTTCACTAATAACAATGTACAAGTTTCTAGCACACATGTGGTGCTGCAGGTCATCCTTTACTCATCTGTACCTTGTTTAGACTATATTAATATTTTACAGTAACATGTGTTGTGGTAACTGCATTTCCCTTGCCTGCAGTGTCCTAAATACATAAAACAGTTTGGAATTAAATTTTATAATTTATGTGTAGTTTTGTTAGAAGCAACAGTGATATGAGCGAGAGTCCAAAGAGATCGATAGGATCGCCTTCACCGACAAGGGAGCAAAAGGCACGTCAGGCTGTTGCTGAGGCGGCTGCCTCCGCCTCAACCAGTGGAGCGCCACAAAAGTGGAAAATGCAAATCGGCGGAGCTTCCACCAGCGCTTCTCGATTCAAGCGCAAGCAACAAGATAAGGATGAGTGGCAGGATGATACAATACATGACTTGCACAATAAAAACGGCGAGCATTCCCTGCAGGAGATTTTAAAGAAGCCACCGCCGCCACTACCACCGATGCCCGTGGACAAAAACATGTCGGTCAGGAAGGTGATGTCCATGAAGGAGCCCCCGCCGAAAAAACTTGAAATGGAGCTTCCTAAGAAGAAGCTGCCGCTGACTAAAAACCCGATTCCACAGGGGCAGGTGGTGCTTGATAAGTTTGGCAATTTCAGGTTGGTGACGCCGCCGAAAAGTATCCCACCTTTACCACCAGGCGCGCCTCCTAAAGGATACGGTATGTGGTGATTGTTGACCGAAAAAGGTTTGGTTTGATTCTTATGTTTTCAGATGGACGTGGTAAACCTCCAGAGCCTCCAGGTAGGCCCAGATCCGATAGTAGGTCCCCGCGACGCACACGATCCCACTCGCGTAACAAGTACAGCCGCTCTAGGTCTTCAAGCGGATCACGATCGCGGTCTAGGAGTTATCGCAGTCGTTCCCGCTCCTACTACAGCAGATCACGGTCCCGTTCCGGATCGTACTATTCGCGAAGCCGCTCTCGTTCCCGATCATATTCTGGCGATAGACGGAGGCATCGCCGTGGCGGTTTCAGGGGGAGGTTTAATGACAGGGGCACTTATTATAAACCGCGTTTCCAAAATCCTAGGAATAATTACCAGAGGGGTGGACGTGGGGGAGGGGCTTATTATGGTAGGGATAGGTACAATGACAGGGATTACAGGGGTGGACGAGGTGGTGGCAGGTTCTTTAACAATAGAGGTAGGCGGCCAAGGGGTAGGTTCCAAAGGGGAGGAGGTTACAGGGATCATAGAGATCGCAGGTACGATAGGAGCAGGTCAAGGGATCGCAGTAGGTCATACAGTGGAAGCAGGGAAAGGGACACATCTCCTGTTGAACGTGATCCTATTAAGAAGGTATAATATAAATATTTGGTGTAAGCACCCACTACTACTTTCTGAACAAATTTATGAAATTACAATGATTTAGCTCAAATACTGTCTAGTTTATTTAAAATGATAAATTCCAAAGTTGGTAATGATACATTGAGATATTTACTACTACACTTTTATATCATACACAACTATAGATACATATATATAATAAAGGGTGGTCAAGTGACTTAAACTTCGCTTAGTGAAAAACAATTGGCAGTGATATTTGGCTTCAGGCTCCAAGGCAGGAACTCTGGCTTTAGTGCTAGAATAAATTAATTAATTTTAAAATCCTATCATGTGCTAATAGGATTTTTCATCTCTATAATTTGTGCTTTGTTTGTTTCAGCATGATGAGAAGGAAAAGACTAACAAGTATTTGGATAATGAGGTGGAACAGCCTATCAGACATGAAGGTCCACTGTCAGAGGGTGAAGATAGGGATGATTACACCAGTGAAAAATATGTCGATAGAGAAGCCTATGATGGAAAATGGGCGGACAAGGGTGACGGGGGCGGCGGTGGTGGTAGTAGTGGTGTTGATAAAGCCGCCAGTTCAATCCCATCTGAAACGAATATTGAAGAAATGGATAAGTTCCTTACAAAAGTAAAAAAGGAAAAGAAAGAGGAGATGCTGGATAGGAATAAGGATATCATCAAGCCGAAAGCTTAGTAGTAAGTAACTAGATAACAACTATTCACATGCCTATAAAATGGTTTCAATTATCCAATATGAATAACCCTTGTATTATATATTCTTTTTCTGTATTACATATTAATTTTCTGAAAAACATAATTTTTTTGTCCATACACTTTTATGGATTTAATGTATAGATTTTAAATTGTATAAATCATTTACTGAGAATAAATGGTACTTGTCGTGAGATAAATGATTTATTACCAATGATATCTTTATGTTCATTTCAATCACCTTCCCTCTATATATATAATGCATGTGCTGGTAGATTATCACCTCATAAATTGCCAGTTATATACTGATAAACATATGTCCATTACACTTCATTTCCTAATAGTACACCCCAGTGTGGTAATAAAGATTGCTATCTAATAGTGTGGTGATTGTTTTGTGTGAAACAACGTCAATAGCTACCGGAAAAACTTATCTGCCTGCAAATTGAGTTAAACTGAGATAAACGCAATGTATAATGTATGTTAAATTGAGATAAACAAGTATTAATTACTTTTGATATATGGGGATTGTTACAAATTAATGTGCACAGTTTAATAAGGTATGGTGGTAAACATATGTATAGTTTTCTTAAGTAATTGGTCACAAACATTCATCAGAAGGTTAATAGCTATGAATGTACCTAAATACAATAATTATTACTACTTATGTCTGCTGTGTGTAGTAGGCATGGTTGTGATGAGCACAAAGGTGTTGGATTATAGGAAGTATCATTCTAATTAATTCTTTCAGTATTCATTAAATAAAAAAAATTGAATATAATGAAGAGGGATGCTAAAATATAAGTTTCACGAGGCAGCCTCTCACCCACACAGTGCTCCTGAAATATAATAAATTAATATACACATCTTTTTGTGGGCAGCACAATTTTTGAGTCTAAATTCAATATTAATTTCATAATAATTTGTTCAGTAAGTAAAATGTATTTATTTCTAGTTTGAAATAAATTGGTGTAGAATAATTAAGATGAAAAATTATATTTAATTGGCATAATGTAAGTGTGCATGAACCGCAATTAACTACAATGTCCTATTTGTATATTTTTTGCGAATAAATGTATATTTATTAATATAATTGAATCAAACAATCGTTTTTGTTTAAATTAGTTGCTAAAAATAGCGACTGTTTTGACCAAAATTTTGATATATAACGATCTCTCCTATTGGTCCAGCCGGCCAGCGCCGTCCAATTACAGCGCGTGTTTCATATGAGTTATTTATTAGCAACACTGTCTTGTTTTGTGGTGAGTGGCGTCATTTAGTGGTGTTGCTAACAATATTTATGTTTTTTGAGTGTTTTAACGCGAGGCCATTATTTTGGAGGGCTTTCTCTTGGAGGATACATTGGGTAAGTCGTGGGGGTTGTTAATTTCGTGTGTAATATCTCTGTAAAAAGTAGATTTGAATGTGCACAATTTCATGTAGTAATAGTATTTTTCTAATGTATGTGTATGTAGCGTCTTATTAGAGTTATCAGGTAGTACTGTTTATTATATTTTATTAAAGATACTTCGAAAACTCGGGGTATTATTGAACTTGATTATGTAATGTGATCAACATTTCGATTTTGGAAATTGTTGAAAATGAGGTTATGTTGGACATTGGTATTTATCCGATTTGTTAGTAAATTGCCAGATTTGGGTTAATGTCTAGCACAGGATACACTTTCTAGTAAGTTTAATTATTTGATGAAGAGTTTTTACCAATATTTGAGCTTGCTTGAATATAATCTTACTTAACTTATTGTTATGGTGCATCCGAGACTAAGCAATTTATTTGTACATAAAATAAGAAACCGAGTTGACAGAAACAATAGGTTTTTGTACTACTAAATGGCAGTAGTACAAAAACCATTGATTCAGATGACTCTTTATGTACAAATAATTTGCATAGTCTCGAATGCTAAAAGAAACAATAGGTTTTTGTACTATTACCATTTAGTTGTACAAAAACCTATTGTTTCTGTTGACTCAGCCGTTGAGCATCTGCATCACCTAGGTATGTAGATGTAACTGCAGAAATTACAAGGATTGAATTGTACCACTGATTGACAACTGACAAAGATGTTTCCTATAACTATATATAATGATATGTAAATCAGGATAGCTTTTTGCTGAAATCTTGTTACGAAGAAACAATTATTTATATTTCTAACAATGTGATAATCTACAATCACCCTTGTTTATAATAGTTAATTATGTCTAACATCTGCTTATGTTTCTGTTTATCTGAAGAGTGGGTGAATAAAGTTCTACAACCCCATCTTGTAGAAAAACAACTTTATTCGCCCACTCTTTAGATAAACAGAAACATGCTACATTTAATAACCAGATGTTGGACATCATTAACTATTACAAATTATTAAAAACAAGGGTGATCATAAATGATCACATTGTTAGGAATATAAATAATTGTTTCTTCGTAATAAGATTTCAGCAAAAAGCTACCCTGATTTACATCATTATATATAGTTATAGGAAACTTCTTTGTTGTCAGTTGTCAATCAGTGGTACAATTCAATCCTTGTAATTTCTGCAGTTACACTTACATACTTAGGTGCTGCAGATGCTCAACCCCTGAGTCAACAGAAACAATAGTTTTTGTACTACTAAATGGTAGTAGTACAAAAACCTATTATTTCTTTTTGCATTTGAGACTATGCAATTTATTTGTACATAGAGAGTAAAGTTTTCCTTTTTTAATCAATAGATGTATTTCGCTGACTGTTTTCAAGCTTCAGCTGGATTACTTGAAAAACATGTTACCAATTAATCACATGAAGAGTACAATGAATAAACAATATTTATTTATATTTTATCATTATGTGATTAATCTGTAAAATGTTAGTAGATGTTGTAGAATCCTGCTGAAGGCCAAAATAGTGAGTAAAAGATATCTATTGATTAAAAAGGAAATGCTCATTTCCCCCTTCTTGTAAACCCAGATATGGTTGTATACAAATTGTGTAGCACTTCACATATTTCTTTAGTCATCGGATTAGCTTGCAAATGGCCAGAGCTTAGCTGAAAATATTTGCAAAGTCTCAATAAACAAATGATTAAAACTCATTTTATTTATAATGAATTATCACAAAGTAAAAGCTGGAAAAATCCAATATTGAAACAATTTACTGAAATTGTACAATTATTTTCAATCTAATTGTTTATTGTGACAAAATAAGAAATAAATAATTTTAAAAACCTATATTTTGCATAACCCTTACATAAAAATCAACTCAAGAATATAACTCTCAACCCTTGTACTATTTATTCCCTCACCCATTTCATATCCCACCAGTCTTTTGCAAATTTCCACGCCCTTTCGTCACCTTTCTGCAATCTTTCATCCACTCTGATTTTACACCCTCACATTCGGTGCTTAGATGTACTACACAGTTTACACGTCCCTTATCGTTGCACCATACACACTTTCTTTCCTCTCTTCTGACCCGCACCTCGCTCTTGCCAGGCACAAGTTTTCCTCGCTGCCCCACCCATCTTGCAATGCACAATTTGTCCTCGCTGGTCCATCCGCCCCTGGCTAAGTAGCTCAGAGGTTTCCCCCGCATTTCATAGGCAGAGTTGTGCGAGCTCTCAGCCATCCTCACTTATCTTTCTAGCCACTCAACACCCCTCCTTATCTCAATATGTTGGTAAGGCACGTAATTAATAAACGTTTCCTTCAATGTTGATGCATTTTTGTTTCCACAATAGGTCTTTAAATACATTTTCTAGCGACAGGATGAGATTGTGCCTCCTTGTCTGACACTGTCGTGGCAGGGATTTTGCTAGTAGCCTATTCTTCATCCATTTTGACATGTAGTATAGTATGCTCATAGATTACTTTAAACTCAATACGTGGTTCGATCCCTTCGAGCATAGCTCATGATTCGACGGAGTCTAAAGCTTTTCGGTAATTTTAATCTTCTTTAGCCTGTTGTTGCCCACTTCTGGACATTAGCCTCTTTTATACTCTTCTACGCGGTCTTATTCTTGACTACTAGTTATTTCGGTCCGGCAACCAATATCGTCCGTCTATCTTTTCTGGGCCATCCTGCGCTCCGGATCGATATTCTTGGTCTCTACCCGGATTGTCCATTTCGATAGGTTCCACCCAGCTCCACTTAAGGTTTGAGAAACGTAGTATAACATCTTCAACGCCAGGATTTCGTCGTTTCTGAAGTGGTCTTCCCTTATGCTTGTGTCTAGCATCGTGCGTTGCATGGCTCTTTAACAGATTCTCAGTTTCTCGGCTGATATTATTGTAAGGGTGGTAGTTTCTAGACCGTACGTCTTACAGTAAGAATACATTGGTTGGAGACTACTCGTTTTAAACCACATGGTTCTATTTTTAAGAAGGTGTCCTACCAAAGGCTGCTCAACTAATTTTTATTCTACGTGTGTTTCCGCAGTCTGGTTATCCTTCCCAAGTCTAACGTCTTGACCTAGATATACGTACTTAGCTACGTTTTCTACGACTTGACCTTCTACACTAATAGCTATCTCAGTTTGGCTCATGATTTTGGTGTTTTTGACGTTCATTTTCAAACCAACTTCCTTGGGTGCTGCGTTTAGTTGGAGAAGCATAGTTTTTAGTTCGCTGATATCTGCGGTGAGTAGGATAATATCGCCTGCGAAGCGAATATGGTTTAGATGTGTTCCATCTACCAATGAAGATGGAAAACATCTATACCATCTTGGCTTCACGGACCCTTTTAGCCAAGTCTAGTTTTTTAAAGACATCCTCATCGACAGCTTCGATGAGATGGTGTCACCCTGTCTCTCCCTTCTTCTGTTCTTCTTCTTGTGGTGCCGTCTCCCATCGGAGGTTGGCAATCATCATGGCGATTCTAATCTTTGACGCTACAGCTCTAAATAGTCCGACCGATGTTTGTCCGTACCATTCTCTAAGGTTCTTTAACCATGAGGTTCTGCGATGCCCAATGCTTCTTCTTCCTTGTCTTTTTCCTTGCATGATCAGTTGGAGAATATCTCTCTCCCCGGGTGATGTGTCCCAAGTACTCTAGCTTTCGTGTTTTGATCGTAAGGATCAGTTCCTTTTCTTTATGCATTCTTCGCATGACTTCTTCGTTGTTTACTAGGTCCGTCCAGGATATCTTGAGCATGCGGCGATAGAGACACATCTCAAATGACTCTAGTTTTTTAATGTTATTTTTCTTTAATGTCCATGCTTCCATCCCATATAGTAGTGTTGAAAAAATGTAACAGCGAATTATTCGGACTCTCAAGGCTAGATTGAGATTTCTATTTGAGAAAAGATTTTTCATTTTGACGAAAATTGCTCTTGCGATTTCTATACGTTTGTTCACTTCTATGGTTTGGCCATTATTGTCTTCAATACGTGTTCCTAAGTATTGTAGCTTCTAACTGTTTCGATTGTGGTGTTGTTTACTAGTATTGTTGGTATATTATTAACATTGGTTTTATTTACAACCATAAATTAATTTTCTTCAGATTCATTTCTTCTGTTGGAGACATCTGTTATCTAATTTCATTTGTATCGTGGTGGCGTTATCATACATATTAATGAGTAGGTTAGTAATCCGGTGTCTTTTGTAATCTACGAAGGCCATATGTAGTAGGATATTGGATATTGTGTATTTTTAGATGAGCTGTGCTTGAATCTGATCGGTTGTGCTTAGTTAAGCTTTCAGTATAAGCGTTAGCGATTTTGTAAATTTCACTTTATTACCCAGTGTCTTTGGATTGTTTTTAAACCATCGATAGTTTGACGTCTATCAATAGTTCTTCTTCGATAGTGCTCATCATTATAGCGATCACACCTATAAATACAAATTTAAACACAGTTTTTATTACGGCTGAAAATAATTAAGGTCTGTTTAATTCCTCCATTAGGACAACTTGATTCTAGGTATCTTAACGATTTTATTTTATTCCATATACTGTAAACTGTGTACTGTTTTATTTCCTGACCATCTCTGTCCACCTTCTCGTCCCAGATGTTCAGGTTGTCGAACATTATTTTTGTTCTTAGTACCATATAAATCTATTACATTTCTTTATCATTGTCGTTGTGCACAAAATCCGGCACCTGTTCCTGCACCGCGTCGCATCGCTTTATACACAAAAATCTGTATACACACGCGACACAATGGGAAGAGAGGGCCGCGGACCAAATACAATTCGTAAACAAAAAGTAATAAAACCGCGCGCGGTTTTCTTTTGTGGCGCGTTTCCTTCTCTTCTCGCGCGGATTAAAAGTTTATTATGTGGGAAGTGCGCATTGTTTGGGGGGGGAGTAATATCGATACACCCACGCAAAACAGTTTTCTGTGTATCGACTGGGCCGCGCACAATGTAGGCCGCGATTAAATGGTGAATAGCCATTGTTGGGGATCCGCGGGTGTCCGCATTCATATGGGGAAGACGTGCCCTCGAACCACAACAGTCGGACAGACGAGTCGTCAGCTACAGCCCCCCGCTCGTTATTATCGATGCGATCCGAACAATTACACGGGGGTGGGCGCAAGTGGCGACTTTTGTTCGCACGACAGGTCCGAGCGCGCGAGCTCACCTGTGCCTTTTCACAAAGGGGGAGTGCATTCCCCTCTGGTGTAATTAGTGTGGCGATTGAGAATACAGATTTTAATTTGTTTTGGATATAATTGCTGATGTGTACTATCGAATCAAAACTATTGACTAATAAAAAAACTATTTATATCAAGTAAAATCAGCGCAATGACTCGATGTCTTGGAAAAACTAGTGATTGTTTTCAAACTTACTAATATAAGCGTGCAGTAATGTAAATTAGTTTGTAAACCTATTAAAGTAATTAACATATGAAAAGAAAAATTTCTATGTTTTATCCCTATAATATAAAAACCAAGACAATGTTTTGAAGCCGACCGACCTGTCATTTATGACTTTTCTGCTGTCAGTGCATGTTGTGACAATTTTTATTACTGCTGTTTTGTTCGATAATGGGAACAAATACAGAGCGATAGTTGGATAGTTGCGTTTATTGTTAACTACTTAATGTCGTTTTAGACAAGACAATTTCTTAGCTCAAAAGTTGTACAAGAAATGAATTAATATATCCTCCTCCCATACAATTTGTCCTTGACAAATAGAACGCGTTATATTTTTACATTCGATCTATTATCCAATTCAATATTTTAAATAATTTGCTATATGTTACGAGACAATTTAGATTGTCTCGCATCTTAACTAACTTTTGAGTCAAGAAATTGTCTTGTCTAAAACGACCTTTAGAAGTTGCAACTGCGCAGTTAGAAGAATAATGAGAAGAAGCAAATCGCACTATATTACGTTTTGGTAATATTTTGAGAGGAAAGGTTTTGTAATATTAATATTTACATATTCATACAATCGTTTCGACCCTGCGTATTTCCTGTCCTAACCTGAAGGGTGCCCACCAGGTTTATTCTCTTTATTTCCTGCTCTTGGCTATTCCCCATCGAAACTCACTCGTTGTCCCATTGGTCTGCCTGTTCTATTTCCTGACCATCTATGTCCACCTTCTTGTCTCAGGTTTTCAGGTTGTCCCACATTATTTTTGTTTTGACTGTAAAAGTATCACGGTACTGTTGTTCCAATTACCTGGGATTACACTGGCTAGTGTTTACTAAAGACTTAGTACAAATTCACAAATCGCACCATAAGAAAATTATAGGCGTAATCCCACCCTTAGAATTACAGTCATCCATCATCATCCAACAGCCTGTTTCGTCCACTATAGGACACTTTTCTTCAAAATAACATAAGGATAAAATAATTAAGAATTCTTTTAATTACATTAAAATTCCTATGGTGCAGTCTCCAAGTCATCACCCTCTATATTATTCCATTATCTATTGTTCTTCATCAACAATTGACTAGATTGAGGGTAGTGTTGGTCAGTAGTATGTCGCATAGTAGTTTAATCGAATGACAAAGCGTTTAAGCGGGCACATTAAGCGAGGGGCGGCGTGGGCCGGCTGCTAAAAAGAATGCACGCGACAATTAAATATTTAATTGGACAAACGGAGAGATAATTCCGGCGGCGGACGCATGCGTCCGCGTTGGCGGCGACCGGTGGCACCTCTTCGCCAGCGCGCTGGCAGTGCTGCGCCAGGTCCGCGGGCGGCGGGTTCGCGCCGCTCCACGACGCTTCCCACACCGCCACGCGCCGTCAACGCAGCAAGCGCGCAGAAAACAAACGAGTTGAAAACAACGCGAGTATTACAATAATTAAGCGTGAAGTGTTGCTTGAGAGATACACAATGATGGATTTAATTGGATTATGTATTTAGTACGAATTTTGTTTGGTAAGCTTTCTGGTGTTGCTTGCATGTTTTTGTTGTGTAAAAATAACAAATTTACTTGAAACACTTTTAGTAGTGCAGCATGACTTATTTTCTCGTTTCTAAATCAAAAACAACTTTAGCCCGGGTTGTATAAACGCAGGTTAATTTCATTACTGAGTCAATTTTTAATCCGTCATTCAAATGTCACTTTGGACAACTTTGATATATTAATCTATGATACAATATGTAAAGAGAGGTATGTGAAGGTATAATAGACTATGTTAACAACAATTTATGCACCATTTATTATTAATTTTTTATAACATTTGAAAACTTTTTATGTTTTTTAGCCCAAGGGCTTTTCCACATGTTAAGGGGGAAGCTCAGAGGAGTTTAATCACCCAATATTTACCTTAACTTCACAGAAAACCTCTGGTGTGCAAGCTGATTCGCGAAATTCTGCCTATAATGTAGTTTGAACTTTCGGCCTCCAATTCTCGGTATGAGGCGGACGGCGACTCTAACCGGCCACTGAGCTAGGTTATTAAAAATATCTCTTACAATAAATTAGAAAGTATGTTAAGGAAATACTAATAATTTTCATTGCATGATAACATTAAAAATGTTACAAACAAAAGGTCTGAATATTTAGCACCAGCTATTGTTTCTTCTCCAATCAAAAATACTAATAATATGGTTATATAATATTAAGGCTGAGTTGTTATATAGGCTAGATATAACAACTCAGCCTTAATATTTAAAAAAAGTATGTTTCTTACAATATTAGATGTCATTAATATCTCACACTGATACATTGACGGGCACAATCGATAGAGGTTAAAATATCGAACAAAAAACTATTGATAGTTTGATAATCATCCACTTAAAATAGTCGACAGTCTCTGATATGGATTAAAAAAACTGTTGGTAGACCAATATCATCGAATAAACTTACCACGGTCTTCAAAGAGGAAGTTGTTTTTTCTCAGTTAAACTTGCAGTATAGTCAGCGTAGTGATTTTTCACATCCTGGCACCATTATCAACAGTGTTTTCGAGGAAATCTGGTAGTACAGTCTGTAGCGATTATAGGAATTTCACACATTCATCATTTGCGGGGCAAGCGTAGTTTTCCCTTAAAAAGTAGTGATGTTTTTAGATAAGCTGACTGTACAGTTTCATGTATTTCAGTTTTGGTTCGAATTTTTCAATAGCCTGATAGTTTTTCGACTATCGATAGTTCGATACTTTTATTCGATAAATGCACCTTACACGGTCAATAATACAGTCAGTCCTAGTACTGATAGTATTTGCTTCAATCCTCCTTTTATATTTATCAAGTAATCAATTATTCGGATGAACATCAGTATTCTCTTCATTCCTTTATTACTATACCTTACATGATTAGTAATACTGGAAAATTTTAGAATAATGAACATTTTAAACATGTAATCGTACAGTAATAGTGTTATTATTCTAAAATATTGACAGTATTATTGATCGTGTAAGGTGCCTTATAGAGTTACTAGTTCAATTTGATTTTATTTGCATGCATTTCCTGTACTATAGAAGGATGATTTTTAGTTTTCTAATAGCACTATGTATAGGAATCTAATAATGTGATCGCGATATTTTAGAGAATAACAATTTTGATATATAATAGCGTTTCAGATACAATTAATGCAAGTAACATTTTAATATTTATTTTCATAATTATCTCGAAATCTCCTGCCTAATTAAAAAATGTAACTAATTCCGCGCACTTTAGTCCTACTGGTATCTACAGTGCCTTTCGTTTATCACTCTGGGGTGGTACGGGCTGGCTTATTGTTTCTTCTTCTATTTGCCGCTTCCGATGCGCATAATTCTATCTCGGCCCTTACAACCGGCGGCGTACGACCGCAAGACCTGAGCGATACTGCACGCCGCCCCCGTGGCTAGCAATGATAAACCATGCTAAACGAAAGCGCCTTATATAACAGAAAGATATATTTTTTCTTCGAAATGTTCGTTTATATCGATTTAATATTATTATTTGAAATACTTTGTTGTTTTCAATTACCGAACCAATCCGCCGAATAAAAAGTTATACCCTTGATGGGACTCGAACCCACAATCCCCGGCTTAGGAGGCCGATGCCTTATCCATTAGGCCACAAGGGCTGCTTACTTTTAACATATACGTAAACTTCTTTCTATTTCAAGTTAATTATATTTGATTTGATTTAATTTTGATTGTATACCTTTCGTTATTAGAAAAGAATGCTAACCGTTTTTACTTTTTTTTACACTTAAAATTGTGGTTGGTTTGGGCCACCCCACTACCCTTGCTCATATATTTATTTACATGAGTCAACACACTATTACGAATTGTTTAAATAATGTAAATGTATTACCCATGGTCCATACCATCTAAACCAGTGTTTATCAATCTTTTTGGTCCCCGATCTTCTTTTGCACTTACAAAATTTCAAAGGACCGCCTAAAGAATGGGTAAAAGTAGAATAGCATCCCGAATGATCTGTAATGAATGGTTTTGCGAATATTTTTATTCCCACAATCACTATTTCAAAGGAAAAAAATAAAAAAGACCTTTATTATACACAAAAATACATACAACTCCTTTCTATCAAATTTCAAATACAAAAAAAATACAGTAAAATAACATATACAGATCACCTACCTTTCTTGCCACTTAATATCCCTCAATCCATCCAAAGTTCCTAGGATTCCCCTTCCTCTCAGCTACCCATACTCATACCCACTCTTTCTTACATTCTTCCTCTATGCTTTTTCCATCCACTCTTAGTTCTAACTCTTACACCTCATCCATACCTCCTATACTAGTTTTTTCTTACCCAAATCCTGCAATATTGGTTCAAACTTCAAACTTCAAAGGGCCGGTCCTAGCGGCGCCAAATTTAGGGGCGGCGTTAAGTTAAATTGTTTACCTTGAATATAAAGGTAAGCTAAACAACCATATTTTATGGGTTGGTTCCTTTCTGCAGAAAGGTGTCCAATTATTCTTCGCTTCCATTTCAGCTCTTCCACTCTACCCCTCCTACCCCTGTTCCTAAACATCATCGATTTGGGCTTTTCCACATTCACTACTAACCCCCTCCTTTCCTTTCCATTATTTCCAACATCTCTTGTATATCTTCCACACTCTTTGCCACATTATGACGGCATACACCAACATCCACATATTGGTTCTACCCACCACTACCCCTATTTCAACGACTTGAACTCTGCAACACATTATTTCCCTAAATTTCTTACATAAAAGCATTAATTAATAAAATTGATATAATAATAATAATTACATGCGGATGTAATGTATTGTAACGAACATCAGGGTAGTGTTAAACTTGTGAATGGGTATAGTTTGGTTGGTGTAATCCACCCGAGAGAATGGCTGCGGTGGTCTTTCTAGGATAGTTTTATTGAATGAATACAGAGGTTTTATATAGTGTTACACCTCCAGAAATATTGTTATCCCATTCACAAATGTGTGTTTCAAGACCAATTTTGAAATACACCCTCAACGCGAATTCGAACTTACAGCACCCATTTTCGCAATGACATCACAATAAAAACATAAATGACAGGTTGGTCGGCATCAAAACATTGACTTGTATTTCATATATAAGGATTATGATAAACTTGATTGTTGTTATGCTTGCCTATGAATGAAGTGTTTATACGTGTCAAAAAGTAATGCAGTAATGGTTAGTATTCTTTTCTAATAACGGGCCGGATAAAATTTGAAAATTAATTTGTTTTCGTTGAATATAATTAACTTGAATTATAAACACATGTACATATATCCCAAAAACAAGCAGCCCTTGTGGCCTAATGGATAAGGCATCGGCCTCCTAAGCCGGGGATTGTGGGTTCGAGTCCCATCAAGGGTACAACTTTTTATTTGTATTTGAGTATCGGTTCGGTAGTTGAATAATAGACAAATATCTCGAGTTATTTGAATTGGTAGCGGGAATAATGTTGTAAGTTGGTTAGCTTTGTAGGAGGGCGCGAAACCTTCAACGTTATTCCACAAAGATAATGCTGTTTTTGGATGCCGAGAGCTAACGCATTCTTTATGGACAGAGTTGAACTAATAGTCATGGATATAAGCTGTAGAGACGTTATACCACTGAAAAAAAAACGAAATCCAACATACAACGTTATTCCCGCCACCCATTCATTTAAACAATGTAAAATCTCTGTATCCATTGGAAAAAAACTGTGTGAGGCAACTGCCCATCTTAAAAAAACTATGCGAGCAATACGGTGTACTCTTTGCTCAATTCTATAGTATAAGCCTGAATCAATTAATTCATTAATTTTATTGAATCATAAAAAGTACCTGAGTTCAAGTCGTTTCAAATACTAAACGGGCCGTTTGGTTGCTTTGGCCCCGCGAAACCCACCATTGCTCGCATAGTTTTATTCAATGGATTTTTTACATTATTCAAACAACTCCAGAAATAATGTTACCCTATTGACAAAACTATGCGATCTTAGAGGGATTGGCGTCTGTTTCAAGACCATCCAAATCGTGCCCATTCACCATTTTAAGTGATTTCGACATCAAATTATTTTTATAAGTTTTTATGATTCAATCAATTTTATTGATTAATTATGCCGTGATTCAGAGAGAATTGACAAATAACAGTGTAGTGCAGAGCTCAAGTAGATTGAGATACTTAAATGCCTACTCTACACGATTTTTCAGAATTGTCTACGATTTAATAAATTCACTTGATTAATCTATTTTGTAACTAACCACAGTATGTATAAGTTACCAACAACGATCATTATATCGTTGTTGGCAACTTATACATACTGTGACATCACACTTCATTAGTAAAGTTCAAATTCATCTAATCTTTATTACCACGTTAACTGCCGCGGTCATTTTTGGAAAAGGATGCCTAGATTATATCCAGCGCCGGAATTACCCACTTTGAGGCATTTTTCCTTCCTACCATAAGAAATGGAGGAGACAATAAACTTTTTTTACATTTTTTTAAATGGAAGAAATGACCCATAAAAAACCGGGTCCTAGACATTTGTCTATTGTATGATTCGGCCCTGATTATTACATATCCATTAATTCACTGATTGTTTAAACATTTGACCTGGCGAGTGTCGCTTTGGGGGCATTTCCGTTTCCGATTACTCCCTGCGGGGAAAAAAAACTGCGAATCTATTTAAACACGTGTTGGGGAAGTCAGCGAAGCGTTGAGGTGTCAATTCCTAAACAGCTGTCGCGTGCGCTCTCCTCCAATTTCGGCACCCCATTAACGGAGTCACACCCTCCGTGTAAACACGCGGCCGCATCATCATCAACATCAGCACTCCCCGTTGCCGCGCACTACCCCCCCAACCAACGCGCGCTATCATTGTTTCACCGCCGTTCCGGTGGCGGCGTTTCCGAAAACCGCGGATCACCGACCCAAATTGATTCCACCCGCATTAAAACCGTTCATCGGCAGATTTATTATGATTTTTACTTCCTCCCGCAAATAGCGCTCGAGCAGCCCCCACCGCCGCACGCGGGGGCTGCGGCAGATAACATAATAATATATTGATAAGGCAGCCAGTGGCCGCGACCTAACTACAATGGCTTATGAAAATGGTCCAGCGGTCTCTTTGTTAACGTCCATTGTCATATGAGCCATTACAGAAGTCGCATCGGCCCGCGTCTATTGACAGCAGAATGGCGCAAGAATGAGGTTCGCATTGTCGAAACGTTGTCATGGATAAAAATGATGATTTCCAGGCAACGTGCGCTGAAATGTAACGGGCGAGGGGTTTTTATTTTATTATTTAATGTTGGGGTCTCCCATCATATCCTAGTGCTGTCTGTGTGTGTACGAAAGATTCTAGTGGCCCTTCTGTCATATGTACTGAATTTTCTTTGAAATCAGCACTTAAAATCTGGCATACATGCACTTGAGCACATCAGTAATTGCTCAAATGCTAAATTCTTTTCATTTTTTACTTGATTTACTAAAACTCATCTAATCAATCGTAAAGTAATCTTAATATGTCAGGTTTTGCCCTATTCTCCTAAATTCAACTAGTTATTTTCATAAATAAATAAAAAATATCTTGCAAATAAATAAACTACAATAAAATATTATAAAAATAAATTATTAATGCCCGTAATCACCATCCCATAAACTTTATATGTCCCATAAGCTATTGAATGTATAAATTAAAAATATCATCATGACAGAAATGGTCAAAATAAATTTCAACACATTGAATAGCGCTTGTGATTGGAGCTTTAATGACACATTTTCTTTAATTTTGCATTGTTACCAATAGAGCCAATCTAAAGTAACTACATTCCCTAGATACTTTATTTATTGTTGCTATAACAACGGATATTTATGGGATGAATAGCTATTGATAGATATAGAATGTTGGTGAATACGGGAGTAACCCCCTATTCACCGACGTTCCATAAATCTATCAATAGCTATTGAACCCATAAGTATTCGTTGTTATAGCAACAATAAATACATTATCTAGGGAATGTAGTTACTTTAGATTCCCTCTATTGCAAACACTGAATAATTAAACAAAAGGTGTCATCAAAGCTCCAATCGCAATTGCTATTCAAGGTGTTTGACATTTGTTTTGGCATATTCTGTCACAATGACGTTGTTAATTTATCCATTCAGTAGCTTATGGGACCTATAAAGTTTATGGAATGTTGGTGAATACGGGCATAAGTGGTGCAAACTAAGCATTGTGCTATGTTTTTGGCATGGCATCACGGCCATTTGAGTCCTCCGCTTGCATACTTCTTTCATCCGCCCTGTTTCGTCATGCAAAACTATCTGTTTTACTTCAGTACATGTACTAATAAGGTGAACTAATAGTTTCTTTCTGTTTCCACATATCCTACAAGCTATCCCTCTCGTTCCTACATCTAAATCTGGAAATCGTTCTTCTGTCATACAGTGTCTCCGTCAGCTATACATATCCATTCTTGATTTTTTTAAGTGAAAAAGGTGGTCGTGTAACGAAAACTTAGAGAAACACTGTTAAACAAAGCGTGAACTAACCTAACCAAAGACAAATGAAATGTTTGCATAAGATTCTAGTTCACTAGAACAGCACACGGCGCTACAAGTCAACCTTACTTATCATATATCATATATTATCATATTACATGATCTATTTTGGAATTCAAATATGTAATTTGATTTTTCTTTTAGAAATCCTTCGTGGATTACAAATATAAACGCAAACTAGTTACCACACACATAGTCATTATGAAAACATCCCCGCATCGCCGCCGACTTTGTTGTAATTGTAAGAGAGCGTAATTTGAGAACAGGCAGCAAACTCGCCGCCCCCCGTATCTTTACTTCATTGTAACAATGTTTTGTCTTGTCACAATGGCCAGACAATACTGACCACACAAACACAGCGGCCATCTTTGCGGGGGCCATTGTTGCCGCCACAATGAACTAGTGTCGTGCGATTGTTTGCGCTCATCGCACAGAAACAAATGAAGAACGGAAACAACCGGTTCGGCTTCCATTATTAAGCAATATATACACGCGGGCCCATCTTTTGTCCGCGCACTAATTTCATATCCAGACTAATTACAAAATTTAGAGCGTGGAAAATTTTATTTCGGCCCCTAGCGTATTGTTATTTACTTTGCAACAAAGGCGGGCGCGGCGCGGAGCTAACGAATTTATTCCCGAATACATGCCGCGGATTATGCTGCTCCAGACTAGCTTCGGATTTGTATAATCTTTCCTTTATTCGATTGCTGGAAGCGACAATGCGACATTTCGGTGTGCCAATGCAAGACGTTACGCTTAAACAATGGTGGCGAACAAACAGGAAAAACTCTCCTCAATTGTCGCGCGTTCGGCGAAATAAAAGAGGTGGGATCATAAAGGCGCGCGCTCGGGCTTGGGGGGCGGCGGTTCGGGGGTTAGATGTGTATGCCGGAATGATAAAAGCGGCCGGCACAAACATACAATGCGAATGAAGAGGGCTTTTGTTTGATAAGTTCAGGCGATGGGGACTGCTGCTGGACACGAGCTGGTCGATCGCTATATTTATTAGTTTTCGTTCAAATTTATTTCGCCATGAATCAATAAAATTTATAATGCCACTGATTAAAGCTGTTTATATTATAAAGTAAGTAATTAAAGAGTTGAAAGAATGTCGAGTAAGCGAGTGGTACAAACTTTTGAATAACTTTCGAAAGTTCGAAACCAATTTTGAACTAACGGGAAACCATAGTTATGATAGACTTTTTAGAATAAAATATTAAAATATCTGTTTTATAAAATCATCATTTTAAAAAACGGAAGCTGTTGTAGATATCTCTTTTCGTTTTCACGCCACAACCCCACCAAATACATAAAAATTGCTCGAAACAGCCATTGGTGATCATGTATTGACATCTGATTTTTTTGTTTACCCATATCTAATTTACAGTGGCGAAAGACATTTACATCACTTTTTAAAAAATGGTTTCATTGAAATACTAAATTTTTTTTTTTTAATTTCTACCACACATTTTGAAGATTTCGCTTAGAGTATTAATGAATTGAGACAAATTTTACAAAACAACAACTTTCGCCACTTTCGATGCGCATAATTCTACCTCGGCCCTTACAACCGGCGGCACACGAACGGCAAGGCTTGAGCGATACTGCACTCCACGGGGGCGACTAGCAATGCTAAACCATGCTAAACGAAAGCGCCTTTGCTTAAATAACTGTCTCGCAACGATGACGCATACTGCTAATTAAAGTTCTAATTTTATCTTGGCCGATATCTTCCCAATTTTTTTTAAATTTTTGTCTAAGCTCTTGTTTGTTTGGGCGACGAGGAAGTGTTCTAAGTCGTCTGCTCATCTTGTTTTATTATATATTTATTAAGGTCGGGACTTCTAGCTGGCCATCGCATAGTGCTGATGTTTATGATGGTGATAACGATCGCTCAAAAATTGCACCCCTGGCCGTCTATACACACGCATTCGTTAATTTGTTTTACCCTACTTAAGTATGGAAATAAATATTGATGTGAATGTCGTTTAGTGGTGGCTTTTACAGATTAACGCAGTTAGTTTGTTATAGAAGATTATTTTAAATAAAAAAAATATCGGATAGTTAACATTCGTATGTCACCAGCCCTTGTGGCCTAATGGATAAGGCATCGGCCTCCTAAGCCGGGGATTGTGGGTTCGAGTCCCATCAAGGGTAAACTTTTTGAAACTAGTCGAAACTTCTACTCTAGATGGTATAAACGCGGATTAATTCATAAAACGACATATGTAAACATTGATATGCATTAAGTTAACAAAAATGTATGCAACATCTATCAATGTATTACCTGGAATCACAGCCTACCGTTACCTCGCCTTTATATAATTCTTGGGATATGCTTGTTCGTACTTTTGCCTCATTTTAACAATTTAAGATAAAGTTTTTAATTTATTAAAAGTACCGAGACAGTGATATTTATTGTACCTCTCGCTATTCACCTAGTGAGGTTACACTAATTATAATAAAATATTTTATAAGAAGTAATCAATTAGGATGTTGTGTGAAACAAAATAATTATTTACTTTAAGAATGTATACGTAGTGTAATCGGAAAACTATCTAATTTTTATGCAAATTCTCTTTCTTAGGTCCTCACTCAGACCAATAAATAAATTTATTTATTAGTCTGAGGGTCCTCATGATAACTTTTTTCGCCAAAAGCTTATCCATACTAACATATGACAATAACCACTTGCAAAGATTAGTGTTAAAACATATCGTATTTTTTTTTCGAAAACGTAGCTCAAAAGGTTATCACAGACATCATCAGAAATGTTTCAGAATTGCCCACAAAGTATATGTAATGTTGTATTATCAAGTAATCATTAAATTAATGTTTCTCTATAAAACTCTCCGGTGGGAATCTAACTCACGCTTCCTGCTTTAGCGGCCATGGTATTTTGTAGTAAAGACAATAAATAGAGTATGTATATTTGTTAATCTGTGTTTTTTATTATTATAATTAAAAATATAATTTTATTTGCTAAAAAATATGTACCCCTGGTGGGACTCGAACCCACAATCCCCGGCTTAGGAGGCCGATGCCTTATCCATTAGGCCACAGGGGCTGTGGCGAAAAGCATTTGGTGCGCACATTTAAGAAACACATGGTTTGTTGATATAATGGTAATTATAATAATAATTCTTTATATCATCATACATCATTATAACATGAGCATAATAATATCTGATCTCAGAATTTATATTTGTTGTTCGACTTTTATGTATGCGGTTAGTTAGGCGAGATTATTGGTCGAATCAGCACTTTTACAAAGCAAATGCATAACTACAGCAGTGATACCACACTGCCGAGCCGTCGAGGAGTTGTACACTCACAACTCCTCGAAGGCTATACTCAGTTCAACAAAGTCTCTAGGATAATTTTTTTGTGGACAGTTTGTCAGGTGTTGGTGCTCACACCTGACAAACTGTCCACAAAAACGACTTTCCGAATTACATGACATATTTCATTTTCAACTTTGTCTGCTTTTTTAATATTTTTCATATTTTGATATTTACTTACATTTTCCTTAATTTTTCCCTTTTTGTCACATTTTCCCACATTTTTTTCCATTTGTCTATATTTTCCCAAAATGTTCAGCATTTTCACAAATTTTTCCACATTTTCACATTTATAATACAACAAACCCCCTAGGAGGAACGTTAAACGCCATCTGGCGGCACCACATCAATTAGCAATGACACCCATATATTACCATATGGGTGTGCATTGTTAATTGATGTCAACAACGTCAACATGTTCATGCCATCAGGATCACCAGATGGCCAGATAGCGTTCTACTTTCCTCCTAGGGGGTTAGTTGTATCATATTTGTATATAACCACTCGAGATATTGTGTGAATTCATCCTCACTAGCTGAGCTACACTGATGAGATCTAATAAGATCGAAATCTAGATATGTAGATTGCTAAGAGGTAGGTTCACACTTTGTTCACAGAAATACACACACATATATACACACACAAACAGACATCGCAAAATTCGGTTTATTTCAGCGATTTTAGCCATAAAACGTAACAAACATAGACGTTTTTTGTTTCTAAATTCTTCACGACAAAAATACCTTTCTTCTAGTGTAGTTTTTGTTTCCGGAAAGTTATCGTATATTTTTTATAATAATCGGGGTCTAGACATTTCTCTTATTTTTCTTATGGTCCTGCTCTGACTACAATTCTTTAGACACTTAACGAAAGCTTCCTTGACCCAAATTCCATTCTTTTCCAACTATTCGTAATATTATTTAACATTTTATATTATCATCTGGTAATATGTTAGAAATTATTTGGTATATTTAGAAAACATATTCAGCGATACTTATTGAAAGTAGTATATAAACTATTATGTTACAAACATGTGGTATGAGTATTTATTCGTTTCGTGAATCACAAATATATATTACTCTCCCCGTCACAATTGCACCCGATGCGGCTGGCGTCGCTCGCGTTTTCCGCGTAAATTTATATGTAGCACTTATACATGCGAGCGCTCTCAAAATATTTCGACTTCGCCTCGACAAACTGGCTTCTTTAGAAAATGTTATGAATAAGAGTAAATTGTAGCCACAATGGCGTCTTTGAAAATCCCCTTGAATATAGCGTTAATTTCGAATAGACTGCGCAAAGGGAAATATCAAAAAATGTATTTCGCACAACCCGGCGCGCCGTTCTCTTATACACACACACACACACATACACACGCTCATACAAACATAAATAGACGGCGGCGTCGCGGCGCACGCACACGATCGACGTATGCAAATTCACACTTCAACAGGTTTTGATTGTCTATTGTGTGCGATCATGGTGTTTGATAGGGAGACGACGAATTTATATGTTTCAAGTGGTTACTCAGATTTATTTATTAACGAATGTTCGGTTTAAATATGTGTGTGAATTTACTTTTCATATCGATACGTGGGGACAAACATATACCATTTAGAGATTTATGGGACTTCTTTCGAGATTTTCTCCCAGAAACTGCATTTTATTCACTGCATTGATTCTATTTCTTACTGTTGTGTATTGTTTTTTTTGTTTGTTAGGTATGCTTTTCGTTCTTACGCTGCTAATGCTTTGACCTCTACAGTGAAAATCCTAAATCCATGTGCCTCCTGTGGTTACTAGTGTATATTTTGACAAATTTTGTAAAATTGTATCACTGTCGAGTTAATTTCCAATTGACAATTTAAACGTGTAGCTAAACTATCGCACCTCCTTTATTCACTCTCTATTAGACATGCAAATCTTTCATCCATCAAACACGCATACAACATTTTCTCTGAACTTCCTCACACTATCATACATCACACTATCAAACACATGTGAAAATCTGGTTAGGGAAGAGGTTGCGATTGGAGACTCACGATGTCAATCTGATTTGGAATGGACGGCCGACCTGTGCGGTGCAAATCTGCAGTCTCATTGCAACTGTCCTATAGGGCAACGCATTCTCGCCATTGACATAACGTAATTCTAGATAACATTCAGATCCATTTTTCTTATGGGAAATCACGATTTTAATTTTTTTTAATATATAGTTTTCATCATCAATTTTAATTTTGTAAACATGCTTTAGAGCGATCATAACGATACAGCAACAACCCCATTTAACTGAATCGACTGTTTAAAAGCTAGTAAAATTTGCTGATGATAATATTTAAAGAATGTAATGCAATTTAACTTGTAAATTCTATTTCTATCTATGTTGCCACTATACTTTATTTACAACCCTCGTATTTCAAGCGTACGTATAGAAAGTTAAGTGGAAAAGCAGAAATAGATACTATCTATCTGAAATTTCTTGCTTCTTAAATTTAATGTCTTATATATTTTATATACTAAATACATACAATTTATTATTGATATAACTCTAAAATAAATTTCCTATTTTATTTCAACATAAACCACCTTAATTAATAAATTAATTCTTCAGTAATCTAACATGTATTTTTTTTGTTACAGGTAAGCCTTATTAATAATTAATTAATAACATTATTGAGTTTCCTACTGCCCATCACTTGAAACCAATTGAATTTGGAATATAGCTGCTTTTTAAATAGGGGTAAGTCTTAAAACTAAACAATTTTACTTGTGGCAGTTTGATGCTTTGAACATATTAGAATAATTTCAATATTGTTTGTTTTTAATGGTGTGTAAGCGAAAATATCTTAAAAGTAACCCTATTTTATTTCTAATAGTTTGAATGTTTGTAACCTAGAAAAAGATTAGAATAATTCACAATGAAATGGACATGCAACGTTGGTGGGGCAACTGCGCGCTTAAAAAAGTCCCCCCGTCTCTTTTGCATACCGTTTGAAAAGCGTGTCCTTTATTTACACAATTATACAGAAGTGACTTCTTTTATGCGGCATTCACGGCCGGTGCATTCGGCTATTCTTTCAGTTCCATTGTGAGCGCGGGCGCGCGGGCATTGTGTATTGTTGCCAGCTTCCTTCACTATGTGGCCGATGAAATGACTTTTTTATATCCATTATACTTTTGTGTATATGAGACCATTGTCTTTTGTGTATTTTCTAAGATTTTTCATGCAGACTCGCGAATAACAAAAAAAGTGTATACGTATTATACCTACCGCGCGTTATATTATATTATTAATGAGGTCGAGTTATTTTATATAATATATTCTAACTCTAATATCATTCCACACAGTTTCTCATTGAACGCAACCAAATGCCTTAGTGCTATCCACAAAGCATTCTGATCTTGAATTCTCTTGATTGAATATATTGATGAGCGTTCAGTATTTATATCCTGGGCCCAGGGCTACGTTCAGAAACAGTGAAAACAGACGCTTCGATTAATAAAAGCGTGTTCTAGTTATTTCGACAACGTTCAGAAATCAGTAGAAACACGGTCCGACTGTTTAGTCCTAGCCGTTCAGGAAGATTTGTAAAGTCATTCTACAAAAAAAGATCCCACCAGATTCCACTTTGGATGGCAGTATATTATTGTTTCTTGATATGTTCTCAAAGCGGCAATAGTCAAAATATAGCTGCGGTTACCAACGAGTTTAAAAAAAACTTCTATTTTTATAGGGCTATTAGCCCAAAGACTTTTCCGCTGGTAAAGGAAGAAGCTCAGAGGAGTCTAATCACCCGGTATTTACCTTAACTTACACAAAAAAACTTTGAAAGGTGATTTTTTTTTTATTAGAGGTCGTTGTAGAAGCCCACGGTTTCTTTTCTTGACTTTTCTTGACTGACACCGGGTGCTTAGATACTATCACATGAAATATTAGATTACATTCTAGTTACACTGTTAATATCTTGTCGTTACCATAGGTGATGTGTTCTATGTTTCTCTCATATTCCTTTTGTATTAGTCTTACGCCGGATTTTGTTCATACATTTTTTGCTTTTCTACTGTATGCCAGCACCTTGTGTTTTGCCTTAGCCTTTCTTCTTCGTTTCTGATAAAGAGCAGAAATTTGTAGTGTGTCATTTCAATTAGCTCCTGTTGTTTTGTGTTGTATGAGATTGTGTTCCCAGATGCAAATCGTACTATGTTTCTTTTCCAAAATCGTTTTTTCCTGTTTCTCGCGTTGTCGTTTTTCTCCGTTCCATGATTCGAGACGTCTTTGTTAGTTCTGTGAGCAGTCTTTTGGGTTTTACATCTACCTATAGTGTAGCCGGTCCCAAAAAGAAGAGGGTCATTAGGTGAGGCTAGCAAGGTTGCTAATCCTCCTTTTTCCGGGCTTGGGACCGGCTACCCTACTCTGGGTCTACTCAATCCACCTCAGAGCAGTACAAGCGGAGTTAAATTAATATACATTTTCTTTGTACATACGATATAGATGATCTTTATGGATTTTTGTATTGTGATTGAACGCATTAACGCACACAACAGAAAAAAACTTTCCGTTTATATGCTAATGTCCTGTCGATGAATAGCGGTCGCACACAAAACCCGTCCATAATTAAAATGTATATTCGAATATAAATAAGTCTGTAAGGGCGGTCGGGTTTTTTTTTTGTTGGAAAAAGTGCTCGCCGGGGAAAATCATTATCGACATTCATTTGTTGTGATATGTATTGTTTACCGGGGAACCTCTATATGTCATCGTGCACTCAAATTAATACACAATGGCCGCGGCGAGAGCGCTTTGTTATCCCGCCGCATTGTGTCGCTGTCAATTAACCTGCATTGAACGACTATTCTGAAATATCCAAGACAATGCGCGGCGGCGGCCTCGCCTCGCCCGCACTAAATAATAATCTATTGATAATCTGCATTGCAACAAATTCGAGCGCGCCGATCCCGCATTTCTATATAATTCATTACGTTTTCAATTGTATGAAGCCCGCTAGCACCGCCGCCGCCGCCCCCCGCGCGTGCACTCTCGAACGCTAACAACAAATCAATTCATTCGCGCGACGCAATTTTAAATTTTCACCGGTCGCACACGCACAAAAAAGTGTACGTTAATAATTCAATAAAAGGCATAAACGAAACAAATTGTTCTGATAAAAATATTACAGCTACCACCGCCACTGCTCAATGCGCCCGCATTTTTTTTTTGGTGACCGCGCCGGGCTTGAATATATTTTTGTTGTGTAGGAAATCAATTTTTACATTAATAACTGCCTCAAATTTGTGTTAGGTGATTTTGTATGGGTTTAGACTAGTGGTTTCACAAATATTTTTATAAATTTTGCTATAAAAAAAAGGTTTCAGGATACAATATTTAAAAAATACAGTATATAAATCACTATACGTCTCAAACTTAAGCTACCTTATATATATATATATATATATATATATATATATATATATATATACGTGTTGTCTTTTAAAGTAAATCGTCCCAAAAAGTACCAAAAGACAACATATATGCGAGAGTTTTGGGTGACGACATGACAATATAATTGGAAATGATACAACTAACCCCTTAGGAGGAAAGTTAAACGCCATCTGGCAGCACCACATCAATTAACAATTCATACCCATATGGTAATAGCCGTCAACATTCTCATGCCATCAGGATCACCGAGTAGTGCCCTCTATGGAATAATATTCCAACAGAGTGCTTGAGATATCAGCACAAGGCCAATCTTATAAAAGATATATAAGTGTGAATCCACCTCCTAGTAATCTACATATCTAGATTTCGATCTTATTAGATCTCATCAGTGTAGCTCAGCTAGTGAGGATGAATTCACACAAAATATGCTGATATCTTAAGCACTCTATTGGAATATTATTCCATAGAGGGCACTACCCGGTGATCCTGATGACATGAGCATATTGACAGTTATTACCATATGGGTGCATTGCTAATTGATGTGGTGTCACCAGATGGCGTTTCCTCCTAGGGGGTTAGTTGTATCATTTTTGTATATAACCAATCGAGATATTTGTGAGTTCATCCTAACTAACTGAGCTATGCTGATAAGATCTAATAAGATCAAAATCTAGATATGTAGATTGCTAAGAGGTGGATTCACACTTATATATGTAGTATAATTTGACTTTGGACTGAAGTTTAGTTAGGCAATGAAGATAGTTAAATTTGCTCGCAAAAATCACCTTGAAATTTATTTGGTTAATCTAATTAAATAATGCATTATATTATTAGTAATAGTAATAGTGATTACATTCATTAAATTACATTAAAAAAAATGTCATTATAGTTATACATATAAATACACGATATTACCAATATTACATAGAAATAGTCATTCAAAACCGGTATCATTTTAATTATTTCCGGTTGAAATCGTTGTAATTATTATACATTAATAGTATTAATTACTTTTAAATATTTAAATATACTATATAATTTATTCTAAATATGCCAAATACATATACATTTCCATAATTTTTGCACGGTTGTTATGACAATCTATAACTTTGTATGATAAAGTAAAACAGAATACACCGGTTTCTAAGCAAGCGGGGAAACACACATGATCCAAGGGTGGAATGTCCTCTCTATAATCGAAGAGAAAATCAAAAGGAATCGTCTGTGGTCGTCCTCGTCCACAGCACATGCCTAATAGATTAATAATAATTGAGGTGGAGCGGGCGCAATGGGGAACTTAAACTAGCCATTATGCAATGCAATAATCAAGGCACCGGTTTATAAATGGGAAATGATGAACGTCCTATCTAATATGCACGGTGAATAGGTTCGGTTATTGTGAACGGGGATACAATAGGGACTGGCCGGTGCCCGGCGTCTGGGAAGGCATTCACGCGTTCACGTCCAGTTATCCTCTCCATTGCGACGCCTCCGATCCTTACAGGCCGGTCAAACGTGATTTGCCAATTACCCCCCTCGCTTTTAATTAGTGCCCCATTGTTTGCCGATATTCGAATTTAATAGCGCGTACGTGCAAAAAAAGAAGCGCTCGGTTTCCCCCCGGAGTCGCAGGGTGGAGGCGCGCCCGCGAACGCGCGCGCTGATTGAAACTTGTGTCAAACATTGTCCAGCGCTGAAAGGAGTCTAAAATGACTTCTTTGCATGTCACCATTGACAACAAAAGTTGCCTATTGTTTAGCTAAACAATACCATCATATCTCCTTGGTGATGAAAGGACGGCGTCTCTCTCGCGCGCGTCCCGCCGCCCCTGCGTCCGTCCTTTCCATTATCGCAGTCTCTTTATGTATGGCTCCATGCGGCATTCAGAACATAACAATGGGAAATGCGGTGACATTTTTATCGTGTGTACATAGAGGATAGAGAATCCGTTGCATGGATTCGCGATCATTGAATGTCACACGCTTTTGATGCTATCTCTTTATCTGTCCCATATGCAAATAATCATTAAAACTTTCTCGGCGTTTCCATTTTATTAATACATTTCCAATAATAATTTTCATATACATACACACACACAATAGAAAATTTCAACCCCATACCCGTTTCTATTTTTATATTTTAATGCTTTATTGGGAGAAAATATTTTTTTACCAGCTGGACTCAGATATACTGACAAACCGAATTAGATACAACTAATTCTAAGTATGAAAAAGTGTGTCATTTGATATCTTTTTACACTAAAAATATTCATTTAAGGCCCTCTTACTATGATGCTACACGACATTAACACAACATATACATATAATTATAGGCGCTTTCGTTTAGTATGGTTTATCATTGCTAGTCGCCCCCGCGGCGTGCAGTATCGCTCAGGTCTTGCGATCGTGCACCGCCGAGGTAGAATTATGCACATCGGAAGCGACAAATAGAACAAGAAACAATAAGCCCGTACCAGCCCAGAGTAATAAACGAAAGGCACTATTACAAGATAAATGTCCCGAACACGACACTACATTTAACACGAACGCCTTTGAATTAAAATAATCTTAATATAAACCAAAAAAAAGACCCTTTTTATTTCATTTATTTTAATATTTTAAATTGTAAATTATAATGTTAAGTAATGTAAATATAGCCTACACCGAAAGGTAAAAGGCAATAGATAATATATATATATATATATATATATATATATATATATATATATATATATATATATATATATATATATATATATATATATATATATATATATATTAATCTAATCATAAAATTCAATTTCACACTTCATCAACATCAGTGGTTCTGTAATATTATCAAATCGATATATTTATCTTTTATCATTTGAGGTATTGTATATTGTATTGATTAATTATCACCTTGATGTTCAACGTCATTACGTCTGCGTACCGATGGCTCTGCCGATCAACTTTTGCACATTTCTTAAGTGCTTAAACGGACGTGTAAATAGTTACTACTAAGTGCCTTTCGTTTATCACTCTGGGCTGGTACGGACTTATTGTTTCTTGTTCTATTTGCTGCTTCCGATGCGCATTATTCTACCTCGGCCCTTATAACCGGCGGCGCACGACCGCAAGACCTGAGCGATACTGCACGCCACGGCGACTAGCAATGATAAACCATGCTAAACGAAGGCGCCTCTAGTAGGCGCTACTACCACCACTCTATTCCAATTAGTGTAGTATTAATTTGGCATTAAATATTCATTGTATTGTATTTTAAATAGCATACTATTCTTGGTATAATGGATTCTTTTATAGACTACATTTGATAACTCTACACACGTGTACACTGTCTACGCTGGCATAAACATAAATAGTAACCTTCAGTGCATGACATGACTCAGTATACTATATTAAAAAAAATTAGTTAGATAATGGATATCGACAAAGTAATTATATTTATAGATGCGTTCGAAATAGTAAGGTGTGCGGGCCCCGTAAATTATTTCACCCCGTGTGGCGTGGTGGCCGCGTTAACGCGAACGCGACTACAACAATGGCAGTCTCGAAATAAAACACAAGATGAACAATGGGGTGTGTGGGCCATTAGTTCCCCCCCAACATGATTTGACGGCGTGTGTTTTCATTTACGGACGTATCCATATGGTTTCGAAAATTTATAACGTGCACTGGCCTATTCACGCCAGGTTTTGATTCATTAATTAGAAAACAAACAAAGACAGGTTTTTTTTCGGGAATCCTATTGCAAAAATAAAATGCGAATAAATTCGATATTGTCATATATAATATCCTCAGAGAACGGTCTATATTATTTTTGAAATCTTATTTTATATTATTATCCTTATATATATATATATATATATATATATATATATATATATATATATATATATATATAAAGGTTAAGACTGCGGGGATTTCACCTAGTTATTAAAATATGAGTGAATAAATTTCGCATAACTTATATATAACTATAATGATAAACACATTTTTTTAAACAATATATTTAGTTTTACGAATTTATTATAATGTGGCATTTACGTCTGTTATGGGCCATTCACAATAATTTATTTGTTCATCAAAGTAATGGGCCATTCACAATAAGCGCGGTAGTGGTAAGGTAGCGGTAAGCAATATTTTGCATGGCTATACAAATTCAAACGTTCAGAATTGGGCAGTAATGCTATGCGATAATTATGATAGATATAATTACATATGCTCTGCCATAGTTTTACTGCGCTGCTGTAAACGCCTGCATTTTTATACATGTGTGCAATTTCGCTTACCGCTACGTTACCCCTACCGCGCTTATTGTGAATGGCCCATTACTTTGTGGCATTGCTATATATTATGAAAAAATAAAGCCCAGATTTATATATGCAGTTAGGTCCTCTATAAGGAACTTTAAAGGACCTGCAAAAGACGATTGAAGATAAATTATACAACTAACCCCCTAAGAGGAAAGTCAAACACCATCTGGCGGCACCGCATCAATTAGCAATGCATACCCATATGGTAATAACCGCCAATATGCTTATGCCATCAGGATCACCGGGTAGTGCCCTCTATGAAATAATATTCCAACAGAGTGCTTGAGATATCAGCACAAAACCAATTTTGTAAAACATATATAAGTGTGAATTCACCTCTTAGTATTCATCCTCACTAGCTGAGCTACACTGATGAGATCTAATAAGATTGAAATCTAGATATGTAGATTGCTAAGTGGATTCACACTTATATATGTTTTACGCGATTGAAGAAACATTACAAATACTTCAACCTGAACTGGACAGCTTCTAAAGTAGTTGGAACTAGTATTTCAAAGCTTTCACTGCATCTTTACTCTGCTCGTCTATAGAAGACATAGAAGCTACATAATCAACCAAAAATTCTACTTTTACAAAGTAGTCTTCAATAAGGACGTATTTATTACAAACATATACACCAAAAGGAACTTTATCCTGAATATTGTCAGTATTTATTTCTGTGCTCGAAATGCAAGGTTGTTTTCGATGGAAGACCCTATTTCTATTGACAATAACTGAAAACTTTAGAACTAACATGTCAAAAAAATCTACGTTAAACCGGAATAGTAATTTACATTATTAGTGCAGGAAGGCAAGTTCCCCAAATGATCGAATAAGTTTACAGCACGAGCCGAAGGCTTGCATACATTCTCATATATATAAATACACATTCACATTGGTATCGAATTTTAATTTGGCAACACTAGTGCGGGAAGTAGCATTTCCCGCACCCAAATCAATGCAGGAAATGACTTGTCTTAGGACATGAGTACAAAAAGTTCATTATAAACGCAACATTACTGTAGCTGGTATTTTATATGAACAACGACAAAACCTGAAATCACTGGCCATTTTGTTATATTTTTTTTTAACAATTAACCATCTTAAATTACAAATTTAGTATAAAACCGGCGACATTTACCTGTTATAAACGCTACGAGCTAGAAAATATTAGCAAAATATTTAATTTCGCGTTTTAAATTCGTCTTTTTTTCGGATTTTGCGTTTAATTTAATTAATTATGCGGCTATTTGTTGTGGCTGAAGGGCACCACGATGACAACAATAAAAACTAATTTAATTGATTAATTGGATCGCGGGAAGTGCTCTTTCAGGAAGACGATTCTCTCCGCCCCAGAGAAGTACGGTTAAATATCTTTCGGCGTATTGTCAGAAATATCTTTTAGTAGTAGTTAAGAAAACAAACGAAAATTATTATTGCGTTAAACACACATTTGTCAATAATATGAACGGTATTATTAAACCAAAATTTTTTTCGATAGTCTAAATAAGTAAGATCCCTATACTTATGTTAAGAGATACGAGGTCGGTTAACTTAGGGGATTAAATTAAAAAGCAAAATATCTCGGCGATTCTAGACGCTTTCGTTTAGCATGGTTTATCATTGCTAGTCGCCCCCGTGGCGTGCAGTATCGCACAGGTCTTACGGTCGTGCGCCGCCGGTTGTAAGGGCCGAGGTAGCATCGGAAGCGGCCAATAGAACAAGAAACAATAAGCCCGTACCAGCCCAGAGTGATAAACGAAAAGCACTTCTAACCAACACAATATTAAAGCACTTTTTATGTGGAATCCAAAACGGTTACCAGACTTGCATACCATTGCAGAGGAACAGCCATCATCTTTTGTTTTTTATATAAACGCCATGTTGGATTTATACATTTTTGAGTATAACATTTTTTATAACGTTGTTGTTTTACATACGCGTGCTTATAGTTTAAATTTAATCCAAAATTATTCTTTTACGGGCAGAATATTTTAGAAACAAAGTTGTTTTTTTTTGAAACAACGAAAGAACAAACAAAAGAAAAATTGTCATTTCAATCGTAATTGGCGTTGATTTTTTTTACACCCTAATAAGAGTATGTTGAACTAATTCATCATGCCCTGTCGGACGGCAGGCATTTCAATTAGTATATAAATAATAGTAATGATTATTACGTGTAATAGATTTGCTAGAGTTAATATTAACTGGTAGCGATTGTCGTTATGTGAAAATTTATTTTTATAAAAACAGATGCATTCGCACGCGCGCCGGCTTAATAAAGCGCGTTCCCCGCGGGGGCGGCTCGAGATTTACAGCTTCCTGCCTGGAGACGGTGCAATTAGCTCGTGGCCCCGGCACATGTGGCGCTAGTGGCGCTGCTGCTGATAACAGCATGTTTGAAATGGCATTAAGCTTGCTTCTATAGTTCCATTATATGTATACAATACTGAATACAACACTATTGTATTCATTGTATGTTGTATTGTAGAATCTTTGTCCCTTTATAATATTCATCTGTTCACAAAAGCGCCACATCGCGAGTTATCTGGCGCGCCATTGATATTTTTAACGAGTGAAATGGAATTATTTACGTCTTCTGTGCGCATCTGAAAAGCAACCACTTAGAGATGACGGCTTTCTAATTATTTATCACATGAGATACTTAATTTTATATATGACAGCACCGGACAATATATTTCAGATTCAGATAAAATACTTATTCACTGTTATGTAATTGAATATGATATAATTTTAATGACTATACTAGCACAGATTTGTATGTTTGTATTATCGGTTTGTTATATACTTAACTTTAAACAGAATCTCATTTTTTCAATAATAAATTCTATACAATAATTATGTTATACATTATTTCATAAATAATATAATAATAATATATCACATAGACCTTGAATACCACTAGCCCAAGATGGGATGAACCATTCTCAAATCCTGAGGCGAAGACAGGAGGACACAACAGGAGAAGAAATAAATAATATACTATACAAAATACTATGTAAATATAGTTTATGAAAGAAATGTCACTTCACATTTTGAAAATTCATCAAAAATTCAGTTTATAAAATAAAAATCTCAAATTTATTTTGGTGATTTGCTAACATGTTCTAAATATAAATAGCAATTTTCATGAAAATTCCAGTACTATAATGAGATTTACAGCCAATATAGTAAAACTAGTTTATGAATAAATTGTCACTTAACATTTTGAAAATTCGTCAAAAATGTAGTTTATAAAATATAATTCTCAAAGTAATTTTGGTGATTTGCTAACATGTTCTAAATATAAATAGCAATTTTCATGCACATTCCGGTACTACAATGAGATTTACAGCCATTTTAATAAAACTAGTTTATGCAAGAAATGTCACTTCACATTTTGAAAATTCATCAAAAATTTAGTTTATAAAATATATTTCTCAAATTAATTACGGTGATTTGCTAACATGTTCTAAATACGATTAGCAATTTTCATGAAAATTCCAGTACTATAATGAGATTTACAGCCAATTTAGTAAAACTAGTTTATGAAAGAAATGTCACTTCACATTTTGAAAATTCATAAAAAATTTAGTTTATAAAATATAATTCTCAAATTAATTTTGGTGATTTGCTAACATGTTCTAAATATAATTAGCAATTTGCATGAACATTCCGGTATTATAATGAGATTTACAGCCAATTTAATAAAACTAGTTTATGAAAGAAATGTTACTTCACATTTTGAAAATTCATCAAAAATTTAGTTTATAAAATATAATTCTCAAATTAATTTTGGTGATTTGCTAACATGTTCTAAATATAATTAGCAATTTTCATGAACATTCCGGTACTATAATGAGATTTACAGCCAATTTAGTAAAACTAGTTTATGAAAGAAATGTCACTTCACATTTTGAAAATTCATCAAAAATTTAGTTTATAAAATATAATTCTCAAATTAATTTTGGAGATTTGCTAACATGACCTAAATATAATTAGCAATTTTCAAGAATATTCCGGTACTATAATGAGATTTACAGCCAATTTAGTAAAACTAGTTTATGACAGAAATGTTACTTCACATTTTGAAAATTCATCAAAAATTTAGTTTCTAAAATATAATTCTCAAATTAATTTTGGTGATTTGCAAACATGTTGTAAATATAATTAGCAATTTTAAATGAATATTCCGGTACTATAATGAGATTTACAGCCAATTTAGTAAAACTAGTTTATGAAAGAAATGTCACTTCACATTTTGAAAATTCATTAAAAATTTAGTTTATAAAATATAATTCTCAAATTAATTTTGGAGATTTGCTAACATGACCTAAATATAATTAGCAATTTTCAAGAATATTCCGGTACTATAATGAGATTTACAGCCAATTTAGTACAACTAGTTTATGAAAGAAATGTCACTTCACATTTTGAAAATTCATCAAAAATTTAGTTTATAGAATATAATTCTCAAATTAATTTTGGTGATTTGCTAACATGTTCTAAACATAAATAGCAATTTTCATGCACATTTCGATACTATAATGAGATTTACAGCCAATTTAATAAAACTAGTTTATGCAAGAAATGTCACTTCACTCCAAACAGGAGAAGAAATAAATAATATACTATACAAAATACTATGTAAATATAGATATTCTGTAACATGTATATTATAAAAGATTTGAGTAATTAAACATTTAAATGTTAAAAATTAAAACTGTTTGGTTTTATAATTACCATGCATCCCTTGTAGTTACGTAATATTTTTACTGGACTTTTGTTTATCTTCGATCAAAATATATTTTAAAGTCCTCGACAATAAAACATTTATTATGTCTAAACAGTGTTTGATTTAAGGTTAAAACATAACGTTTTGAATTATTTTAACCTTTTAGGGCCGGTTCTACAATTGACATTTAACTGGAGAATAAGGCTATTCGTGGAATAAGTTTGAGATTTTAAAGCCAATATCTCAAACTTATTCCACGAATAGTCTTATTCGCCAGTTAAATGTCAATTGTAAAACCGACCCTAATCAAACAATGTCTAGATGCTTTTATCTACGTGATTTTGCACAGATCAACAATATTATTTTTTTTATTAATAGTATGTAATAAGTACTAAAAGAACAATGAAAATCGAAATTACTAATTAAATAAATGGGCAAATTACGGCTTAAATGTAAAACCTCAATACAATTACATAATTTGCAGAATATAGACATGATTCCAATTTAATAGTATGTTTGCATAGAATCATATACACAGAACTGTTGATAGTAACTTGAGTTATGTTATTTTAAAATGTCAATACCATTTTGCACCTCACAAATTAAAAACAACCCTCGAAAAAAGCAATCGGCTCGCCTTGTGCCGGAGAGAGTGGTTTGCGGCGAGAGAGTGCATCGCACAATCGCGGCACAAAAGATAGACCACACAAAAAAAAATCGCGCGCGCGCGCCCGTATTGTTTCAATTGTTCGCCGAAGACAAACAGATGAATGCAGTTTTTAATTACATCAGCCCCCGGGCATTGTTCGGGGCATGAGCGCGATCAGAGATAGACGCGCGTTCGAAACAGTTCCTTCCATTATCGCAATCGCTCGCCCTTTTCGGCGACGATGCCCACACCTACAGTCCACCCCCCGCACAGCGAGGCTGTATGTTTTTTTGAGTAATTCACGATGTTGAATACGGAATGCTTCCGCTCGCGTGTGTATGTGTGGGTTCCGTCAATATATAACGCCGGTTTTATTACGCGTGAAATATGTAATAATCCACCCCACCGATATTGTTCTTTTGTTACATGTGATGGGGTAAATGTATGCGGATTGTCGTAATAGTTTTATGAAAGGGCCCACAGGATTTATGCTGATAATGACAACAAAAGAACGGGGGCTCTATGCACGGTAGACAATGGAATAGATGCGCGCATGCACAATTTATTATCTCCTTAGGATATATAGAGGAAATTTTCTCTTCAAAAAAATATATCGAGTATTTTATAATGATCTGTTGTTTTAGTACATTATCAATCTATCTACAAATTGGGACTTTTGTGAAAACAAGTATGATTAGTAGTGCCTACTATAGTCCGATAGTCAGTTTGAAGTTATTAAAAACTATTTAACAGATACTTCATTTTATTCAACAGCTCTAACAGTTTTTTACAGCTGGCTTTCTCTTCCACGCCCTGTAGTACTTTTGTTTCCATTATATCGTCTACTTCGTTTCTGAAGAATCTTCGCGGTCTGCCTCTTTTGCGCCTTCCTAACGGGCTATCCATTTATTCCGGTCAGTTCCTCTATTATGTCCGTACCATATTAGCCGCTTCTCCTCGATGTAATTTAATGTATCTGTCTTTACACCTATTTTTCTTTTTATTTCTTCATTTGTGATTATATCCTTTTTTATCAGACCGCAGCTTCGCCTCCAGAAGAGTGCGTTTTATGAGCTCTTCTCTCCAATTTAGTATTTAGTTGTCTGAGTATTTGTATATTCATATAACGCGCCATTGGAGATATTGTGTAATTGATTAATAGGGTGTAAAATAATAATTAAGGTAAAAACATAAAATTTGTAGTTAAATGAAAAAAAACGACATACATAATAAATACAATAAAACAATTATTTGTTTACATAAACGTTTTTTAAATGTGGCTAAATTTGGAGGTCCATTAGCAAATGCAAATGCATTCGCGTTTTTTAAAAATTAATTTGTGTATTCTCAGTAAAACAGACGAGTTATGTATCGGAAAATTCTATACATTTCCACGTAACACCTCTAGGCGTTATTTTTTACGCGTAGTGCTACAAGGATCGACATTAATCGAAAAACGCCACGTCGCCACCCTCCCCATCAGCACGTTTTCTTCATTTCTAATTAAAAGAACTGCTTAGCTCTGGCAATAAATTAAATCGATTAGAATCAGATATCAATCTACCCTTTTTTACGGAGCGCGTCTCGCTCCTCCCTTCGCCGACGTGGCGACTTGAAAAATAAAATGCAAATGATTGCTTTCCAAATCAAAACTCGATTTCGTCAAATCTCTTACGATTTTAGTCGTTCCTCCGTAAATTTATCGTAATGAAAGGCTTATCTGTAATCGTTTAAAATGTGAAATGTCCCGGCGCCTCCACCAAAATGTTTAAATATATGCATTCAATTTTGACTTGTGGAAATAACGTTCTTACGACATCCAATAATTAATTTTTAATTTAACTAATTATTTTCTTCTAAATCATCTGTTAAAAGATAGGATAATAAAACAAATAGACACAAAAATTCTGCAATATTCAGTCTTTATTATATTACTCACTTGTAATAAAGTCAAGATAAAAACTAGAAAAATACTATCAACTACATTAGCTTCTCGTATATAATAATAATAAAAAACAAATTTGTTAGTCATGCATTCTATCACATTATTGCAAGTAACATGGTGTAAACGTAAAAACAGTGAGGCGCATTATTCAAACAAACTAAATAAAAACGCATCAAATATGCTTCCACAGGAAAATACATTCGTCGAACAAACGAATTACAAGTTACAAACATACAACGAGCGCGCACAAGATAATAAAAAAAACAGAATTTTAAAACAATTTAAGTACGCATTCCGTCCGTTGTAAACCAAGACTAGATTACAATGGTGTGTTATTATGTTATAAACATGCTTGGAATATATATTAAGGCACTTAGGTTACAATATTAATTAAAAACAACAAAACTTAAACAACTTATCACAAAATATTATGGTGTAGCTTAAATCACAAAAATAACATTCTTTCTTCTAATTAATAGAAAAATTGATCAACCTGCGAGATGTTTACGTTTTGTACTATTGATGCTAATCAAGAAATTTGGACCCTGGAAGTATAACTACATACAGGTTGTATGTAAAAATAGCAATTTTGGAATTTGTTTTGGCCGCACGCGAGTTTAAATAACAGGACAAATTAAAAATACTATTGAAACGACACAGACTAGTACGTCGGCTTAATCATATAAAAATATTGCTATCATATTATATCACAAATATCAATAATTAAGATCTTTCGGTGGTGCGCGGTTATTTTTTCTTTGCGGTATCGTCGTCTTTTAACGGGTGTGTTTTTTTTTTGGCATTCAAAAGTAGATCGGTTCCACGAAGGTGCAGTCTTGGTCGGTACAGGTAGATTTCGTGTGGCGCGGCGGGAAGGCGCCCTGCAGGCGCGAATACTGAGATCGGTTGTCGAAGTAACAGTCGACGCCATCTGGCAGGTCGGCGGGCTGGTACTTCCAGCCGCCTCCGCCCGCAATAATATTCGAGCGCAGGTCCAACAAGTTCCTGCCGCTGTACATTAACTTCTTTGCCGGCTTCTCGGCCACGGGGGGCGTTGCCGGCGGCGTCGGGGCTGCCGGTAACACAGCCGCCTTTAAGTCGATTGGTTTTTCAACCTAAATTATTCAGAATGGATTAAAGAACGCATTATTTTTTTAACTTTTGTTAGAAATAACCGTGTAAGGTAAATTATCTAGTAGAGGCAGTGCCATCTTGAGGTTTTATGGGGCCTTAGGCCTTACAGTGTTATAGTAATAATATCATAGGAACTTATTATTACAAATTTGTATCAAATATAATATTGATTATTGATTTTTTTGTTTTTTTTTAAGGGAAATGACAATAACGGTCTTTTTTTAAAACTTTTTTTTAGAAATAACCGTGTAAGGTATATTATCTAGTAGATGTAGTGCCATCTTGAGGTTTTATGGGGCCCTTAGGCCTTACAGTGTTATAGTAATAATATCATAGGAACTTATTATTACAAATTTGTATCAAATATAATACTGATTATTGATTCAAGCTCAAAATAAGTACATGTAAATTAAAATTTAAAAATACTTCATATAAGAGGATTGCTATTTATGTATTGAGATTAGGCAACACGGGTGTTGCTAGGTGCGATCCGACTACGCCATCGCAACGCTTGACATGTTTGACAGATACATTATGTTCACTGCCTTTGTTTTGTTTAGAAAACTACTCTAAAAGATGTCTGAAATCCGAACGTATCTTAAATAATTATGAGGTGAGGGTTTCTTTCAGTATTTCTATATCAGTGGACTCGACTTTTATTAAATATTTTTCATGAATTTGCTTACCTCAGTCACATTAGTTTTGTGTTCGATCTCGTGCTTTTTGAGCGCATTGAGTATCAATGTCTCGAAACTATTCTTGGTTAGTACATGTTGGTATGACGTGCAATCGGGGGACATGGAAGAAATGCCACTCTCCATTGAGTAGTACGAAGAGGCGCCCGAGGAGGACGCAATGGACGACGTGCTGGGGCTTTGCAAGCCGTTGCAGAGCAACGAGCCCTGCTTGTACATCTCCAGCAGGTCGCCGCTCCATTGCTCGTCCGGTTCCAGGCCGGATAGGGCCAAAGCCACGGTCAGAGACATTTTTTTGTTAGACAATTTCACTCGACTTGCCCCTGCAGTTCTGCAAATATAAATATTGTTGGCTACAATTATATACAATTTTGTAATTTGTAAGAATTGTGGTCATAGCATTACTTATTATAATTAAGTTTATACAATACGTTGTTGTATCATGCTTGTCGTATCTAATGAATCAGATGTTTATATCAATTTACTTTGTTGAGAACTAGTTGTTGGCACTCTCACCAATGCAATACCATACCTACATTGCCAGCGCGACATCTATTGAAAACTAACACAAGTAAAAATAATTTTGAATCTGATTAAAACAACCATATGGTGTAAAGAATTCAACGAAAAAGTATATGTGACGTTTGCGAATATGACCCTTATCGACATTTAATTATATTCCAATGTTTCAAACATTAAAAATGAAGGAGATATTTATTTGCGCAGCAATTTTTAAATATCAATATACTTATGGATGTAAAGGTCCCGGTTATCTTCAATTTTCGATATATGATTTTTTTAATATATATTTGGAAGTGATTAAACTATTAGATTGCTTCCTTCTATGCATTTGAATCTTTAACATGCTATAACTACAAATTTTGGTCATGAATTCTTGCAAACTAAGTTTCAATACCAAGGATGAAGTATTTTTATTAACTTGCATAAATTGTATGCCATTCCATGGCGTAGTTTTACCTAGAAGCTGGAAACAATTACACAATTCTCGCCATAAGAAAAGTATAGGCGAAATCCCAGCCTTAAAGTGCACCAGGCGTCTCAGAAACCCAAACTTATTTTATCAGTCTTATAAAGTTTTCATTTGTTTTTTTTTTCTTCCATGATTTGATATTATTCTATAGGCAATTTGGAAACTAACCAAATTAATGGACATACAATTAATAGTACATGATTCACATAAATATGCAAAATAAACATTCACTCCCATTCTTGCATTCCAATGCATAGTTTGGGTATCTCCGAGCCCACAGTGTCTGTCTAGGTTTAAAATCGTCTTTAATTTAAGTTCGATGTTATATAGTTAAGATTCGCTGGAGAAACCCAAGGACTTTGTTCTAAAAGGACATCGAAGTTTTATAAGTATATTATAGACCCATGACTCGTAATCGCAATGTTTTCCATCTGATCTTACACATACCGTGTTAGTATCCATGTTTGTTCCGATATAGGCAACTTTGTTCACAGCTAATGGCTGCGTACTACAGCAGATTTAAATGTTTGGCAAATTCCCCACCCAAAGGTAATGTAAATTGGATGTCCAATACACAACCCCAATTTGGCCCAATAGCAACGATATTTAAATTTACCGCAAGATATCCCTGCGACAATTCGATGACGAACAATGTTTTCCGTGAACCGGATTGGTCGACAGATAATGCGACGTCCTCTTATATAGTCATTGGGAGAAATCGGCCGATATAGTGCCATCAAAATAATTAAAGCTTCTTAAATAAAACGTTCTCAGATTAGACCATCCAGAAACTACACAAAAATTGATTTATACTCCCTATTAGTTATTATGATACATGATAAAGACTACCAATTTTGTATAATATTTTTACACTAATTAATATAAATATTATTAATTGTGTATGCAAGCAATAAAACGCGACTGCAATGGTTTGTGCGGAACGTAAATTAAATAAATGTTGTGTAACAGCGTTAATTGCATTCAGGACGATAACGGCCCGCGGATGATACGGGCGACGGCACTGATAATGTAATTTATAGTGTAAACAATTTATGCCGAGTATTTTTAAATATTAATTTGTTATGGATGGGCGTGTCGAATGCTGGCTGCCAGTAACGAATGTAAATATGTATTGGGGCGGAAAATCATTACACACTATTAAACCATACAAAAAATTGATTTGTTGAGTATATTTCTTAGTTGATAGAATTTGTATTTTATATAATCACTATTATGTACATTTTATAATCTTATTAATTAATACTGCATTTATGCCTGACACACGTAAATTGTTGTGATGTGTAATCAGATTTCTTTGCGCTTTTTTGCGAGAGATAAAATTGTAAACAGTGTTTCCTGCATATGTACGTACATAATTTCAAGATAACATATCTAACGTGATACGTAAAGTAACATTTTTAGTACAGTGTGCCACTTAATAAATTTTAATAGCTATTAATAAAACAAATAGTACACGGTTTGATAGAAATCCGTTGAATGTTTCGATTGCATTGTCAGAAGCACGCCTTGAATAGGAAAGCAGTGGGCGTTTTAATGTTTTTGTAAGAATATATCCCTTCAAAAAAAAAGGTGGAACTTTTCACATATTACATCGCAAATATTAAAGGAACAGAATGCGGATATTATTTGAATATAATCTAATAATAATATAAATATAATATTTAAAACATAAAATGGTCGTAAATATAAATTGAATTGTTAATTCTGAAGGTGTTCACAATAACATTTATTTATTCTTAAATTTATTAACAACTGCCCGCGCGTCTACTCTAAATTCTGAAGGGCCTATCCTAAAAATAATGTAAACAACAGTCTGTTACATATTTCATGAATATTACAATATTCTTTACGTTTTCTAAGTAATATTGTGGAAATATACTATTACTTTTCGAATAAAACCTGTATAAGGAAGGTATTGTTATCGCAAACTATTTAGAATTACTTATTTTCACTTTACTTTACGCTTCATGACTAAAATAGCCGAAATTTGCCTGTTTTTGATAATGTCTGTATGTGTGTGTCTGTCAGTCCGACTGTCTGTGAACCAAATCGGCTGAGAAATCGAATAGGGGTGATTAATCCCCTGTTAATTTGAGCACAATGAGAGAAAAAAACTCGATAAAACAATGTCCTGCGCATATGGCATGGACCGCTCCAAAAAGTGAATGTGCGGCGCAGTCAACCAGTGTGATGCCATCGGTGGTGACATATAATAAATCAAGCGGTCGTATGTTATATGTAGTAATGAAAATGTGAGAAAGTGAACAAATGTGACAAAACGTGCAAAGATGTCTGCTGTGGGCACCACAAGACTACGAATTTCACTTTTTTAACATTTTTGACATTTTCATTTTGATATTTTCGTATTGTTGACGAATATTGTCAAATATAATACAATATTTAACAATATTCGTCAATATTTGACAATATCTGTCCTATTTTGTCATTTTCATTCGTTTGTGCGTAATTAAAAACTCTTTATAAAATTACTAGGCCAACAATGTTATAAAAACTATTAGGCAATGCAAGTTACACCATCTGCTAGGCAACCCGCGTTACACCAAATAGTGTTATGGGCGCATTTTTGTAGTGGCCACATGGAACCCACATGGCGGGAACATATGCTGGGAAACGGTTTAACAAGTTTTAAACTGGCTTTCGCAGGCAATTTGCAAATATGACGGCGATCCGTTTCCCGGACTTTTGTTCACAGAAAAATTCATATCCACACACACATACACAAAGACATTTTCAAAAAATAGTCTATATCGACTATATTAGTCATGTAACATAAAGAAAATTCAAAATTAGCAATTCGAAATTTTTTACGATAACAATATAGCAAGGTATCGTATATGTATAGCGCAAAATTTCGATTTATTTATATTATAGCAGTACTGTTTTCGGAAAATAAAAACACATTTAGACGTTTTCTTGTTTTCACTTTATATAAAAAAATTAAAAATGTGAAAACGCGGGAATACGTACCACACGACTTTCCGAATGAATTCAAAATTTATTATTTTTCGGTTTGACTAGGTTCGATTCACATTTAGACGTTTTCTTGTTTTCACTTTATATAAAAAAAATAAAAACGTGAAAACGCGGTAATTTTCACGTTTTTATTTTTTTATATAAAGTGAAAACAAGAAAACGTCTAAATGTGAATCGAACCTAGTCAAACCGAAAAATAATAAATTTTGAATTCATTCGGAAAGTCGTGTGGTACACCAGATATTTCAGAAATAGTCTTAAAATGTATAGTCTCAACATTTAAAGTCCATTTCCAAAAAACGTCCGTTATCGACGATGACAAAATTGAGAATATTCAACGCCTGGGCGCGTAACAAGATAAATAAATGTGAACGTGAGTTGATACCCAAAATAAACAATTGACCCGTTTATCGCAATGTGTCTCATTAAAAATTCTAATCAGCAATTAGAAAGTTTTGTCACAAGTAGAATCATATCAACCCAACAATGTGCAGAAATAAAACAACTGTCAATCAATAAGAACAGCTGAAATCAGATTGCCGCGTTTCTTTCCCGCCCTTTTCACAGCTGCTCTAGTAAAAACATACCTCTCCTCAACCCCATAAAGAGAAACAAGCATCCGAGAAATTTCGCACCCCGTAAAAAAATCCCACTTTACCGCCCACGTGCCTAAAATACCTATCCCAAATCAAACGCGAACCACCGCCCTCGCGAATCAAACCCACAAACAGGTGATAAACAAAAACAAAAGCGCCACCGCTGGAGGTGACACGGCTGACGTCACAAATCGCAATCTCGGCGTTTATTTTCTCTGGCCATAACCTTACAAACCTGTAAAGCTGATCGCTAATTATTTCACGCGGATTGAATAATAAATATCGTGAAACGCTGCGACGTCCAGCGCGAAACATGTGTGCGGCGTACTTACATTCAGCTTGTTGGTGGGCGAGCAGGCGAGTCTATTTCCCCGATCTTGGCAGCCGTTTCTTTGGAGGGAACCACAACCACAACTACGACGGATGCGACTGCAAGGCCGAAATTTTTGGTCACTGCGGCGATGTTGCCGCACCGACTGCCGCACGGGGAGAATCGCAAATCATCGCGGCGCCCACACTGCAGCCACCTCCACTGCATGCACACGGTTTAACGTTGCTGCGCGCGATTTGTTGGGCTTATGTGGCAACGGGGCGCGTGTACCACGTGTGCGAAAGAACCATTTTCTTAGCACACATATGTGTGATATACAACCAGAGTTTCACTTATATATTTTATTAACGTTATTATGAACACAATAGGCTCTAAATAGTGTGTTTAATGTGCTAATTAATTACGGATAATGTTTCATAACAAACACGCAACAAGTGGTTTGTGTAATGGCTGTGGGTTCAGCTAGCGCTCTACAGATGGCCACAAGCAGATTTCTTGGCTACTGAATACAATTGATTTAGCTTGCTACCACTAGAGGGAGGGCGGAGGTTCTCTAAACTGCCACCGTCACTGGTGGTGGTTTTGCTCTTCTCCGCTAGAGGTAGCTATATTGATGTTAGTTCAAACTCTTACCACTGAGCATTTAAAACTATTCGAAATAATATTGTTTCTTTCCGAGCTTACAGCTTTCCCCTACTGAAAAGCTTCATAAACATGGTAAAATGTTTGTTATATTCGCAAATTTTATCCAATTACACTATTATATAACTAACTAACGGCGCTATAAAGAAATCGATCCAACACAAAATCAACATTAACTACAAATAGTTAAGCAAACAGTTAGGGGTAGTTTCATAATTTACTACTGCTGATAATCCAAACTATATTATAAATAACAATACAATTACTTTCTATAACACTAAATATATATTTTCGCGACTATACACATTATTTTTATGTTTAATTGTATTTTTGAAGAGCCGCATAGAGCCACAAATTGTCGACCCCTGTTATATACATGTTGTTTTAAAAAAACAACATTTCCATATACATTCTGGAAATGATTGTATTTTTAAAACATTGTATATAGAACAGTGGTTGACAATTTGTGGCTCTATGCGGCTCTTCAGAAATACAATTGAACGTAAAAATAATATGTGTGTAATAACATAGAGGGCGTAACAAAAGTTACGTATGTAATCTAATCTTTTGTTATGCCCTCTATGTTATTACACACATATTAGTATCTAATAAGTAGTCTTTTTCATTGAGCTAAAATAAATCGAAAATGAACAGTAACAAAAATTTGTATTGACACTATTTATGTCTTTAATAATTTATAAATAACATTTTAAAGACAGTGTAGTGCAGATAAACTCATTTAAAATTACAATTCCCACTTAAGCCCATATGACATTATCTAGTTTCTTATATCATTTTCGATGCAGACACAAACTACATAGTGTCATAGACACATGTAGAAAATGATATAGCGGCGGTATAATAATAAATTCACTTAACAATAACAACACCGTAATATACAATGCTCATTTTCCATTTAGAAACAGTTATACAGTTTAATATATTAATTCTTATATATGGAACGATGTAGGAAACTAGATAATGTCATATGGGCTTAAGTGGGAATTGTAATTTTAAATGAGTTTTTTTTAGAATAAAATTACACATGGGCTCAGAAGAGTTGCAATGATAATTAACTCACCATACCTCGTCGGCCGTATCGTATTTATGATACCATAAACGCTTCTTTTAGAGCGTGTTTTAACATTATAGAATTGAACAGATTATTTATTTATAAACCAAATTAGTAACATTCATGGGTACCAATGAATGTTACTCATTTGGTTTATAAATAAATAATCTGTTCTATTCTATAATATAAAAATACGCTCTAAAAGAAGCGAGCTGTTCATCTCTATAATATTAAAACGAAAACAATGTTTTGAAGCTCACCTACCTCTCATTTATGTTCTTGTGCTATCAGTTAAAAACTGGGGGTAAAATGGTTCGAATGCTAACTGCTAGTTTTCAATATTCAGTATTTGGTACTACAATATTTATTAGTTAGAAATGACAAGCCTTATAATATGAAAATAGAGATGAATATTTGAAATTAACAGTTTTTTTTCTCTCATTAATTTTCCATTTATTAGTGTAATTAGTTGATCAGTGTCAGCTCAAAATATTTGTTAATGCGTTATCTACAAATCCTCGTTGTTCATTCATAAATCTCATAAGAGTGCACTTTTTCTATTTTTTCGGTACTTTTTTTTTTGGAGCACAGAATCGATCGTTTATGGGGAGTCTAAGACTATGCTGATTGGCGGGCATGGCGGGGGCGGGCTCGCGCGTTGATTAATGGACCCGGACGGTCGCGCTTTGTTTAGACAAATGAACGTGTCTGCACACCACCTTCGCACCGGGGGCGGCTAATGACTGTTTGATTTACGAGCGCGCGCCAAGGTGGTGGCTTTTTTTGCGTGCGAGATACGGATGATGGAAAGTGTAGCAAATGTAAATGACCAACGTGAGAATTTGAAATTATAGCAAACATAGTATTCATGTTTCTGATCATAATTGTTTTCTGTGGCCAGATACAAAATTTACTGCCAAATTTTTATTTCTTCAACGAATCTGACTAAATCTGACTACACGCAATGAAATAATTGAGTAATAAAAACACTTGAGTGATGTTCTTATTGGCTATTGGCGTTCTAGAACCCGGTTTACACAGAACAGCTTTTGCAACCACTTTGTGCTACGCTTTGCCATTAACTGCAGTTACTACAGTGTAATATGGACCGTGTACGCAGTATTCAAGATCACTCAATTGCTTCCCTGCGTGAAGTATAGTTAAGTTCGATTTTCGTGTGTTGCACCAAACAAAAAAATCGAATCTTCTAAGACAGACTTACATTGTAAGACACCGTGAAGCTGCTCTTAAGAATCGGATCTAATCTAAATATAAAGGTCGTTTTAGACAAGACAATTTCTTGACTCAAAAGTTAGTCAAGATACGATACAATCTAAATTGTCTCGAATCATACAGCAAATTGTTTGAAATATTGAAATGGATTGTAGATTCAATGGAAAATACATTTTCTATTCTTCAAGAACAAATTTTATACGAACATGCATAAGCGCGGACCTAATCTTATTTCAGAATTTGTTTCGCATCACTCAGATTGAAATAGAAATATAATATAATAAAGGTCGTTTTAGACAAGACAATTTCTTAGCTCAAAAGTTGTTCAAGAAATAAATTCATATATCCTCCTCCCATACAATTTGTCCTTGACAAATAGAACGCGTTATATTTTTCCATTCGATCTACCATCCAATTGAATATTTCAAATAATGTGCTGTATGATACGAGACAATTTAGATTGTCTCGCATCTTGACTAACTTTTGAGTCAAGAAATTGTCTTGTCTAAAACGACCTTAAGAAATTGTCCTATTTAATTGATGATAAACAAGACAATTTCTTAGTCAATATATTAATTAATTTCTAGAACAAATTTTGAATCATGAAATTGTGTTGTCTAAAACGAGCTTTCCATAAATCCTCAAACTTTACTCTCTGACAATCAGCTAATCGAAGAACAAATTCGTTTTCAACATTTTTAATAATATTTGCCAATATCGACAATTTTAATATCTCCAGATATTGTTGAAAACTAATTTGTTTTGCGTTTAGTATTTATATAAATCGGCGTGTGTAGTTACAGACATGATATCGATTTATTCATAAATAAAAATGTAAGTGCGTACGTCGGTTTACATAAATACCAAACGCAAAATCTTCACTTTTTCAAAACAATTCAAAAGTGATTTACACCACTCTCATTCTCACAGGCTCATTTATCAGCCTTACATGATGATTCCATATTGTCAGTTTTTTCTTAAGTATCCGTGTACTTCACGAAACATGATGCGGGGGTAATATCAACTTAAACAAATATATTATATATATACCCGATGGCTAGTGTATAGAATCACAGCAGTCATTAATGCCCGTAGGACATTATCTAGTTACCTATATCGTTTTATATATATATATATATATATATATATATATATATATATATATATATATATAAGAATTGATATATTAAACTGTATAACTATTTCTAAATGGAAAATTAACATTGTGTATTACGGTGTTGTTATTGTTAAGTGAATTTATTATTATTCCGCCGCTATATCATTTTCTACATGTGTGTATGGCACAATGAGTATCTACATCGAAAACAATGTCATACGGACTTTAGTGTGAATTATATACAGTAGTATGTATGAATTATTACAAAGCATCATTTATTATAATATAATTATTCTAATAAAATATTGCTCACCGTAAATTGACCTTCTTTTTATGCGTCTTTAAATAGAATCGAGCTCGCAGCGAAATTGGTTTTTATGTATACTCGCAAAAAACACGGTTTCTTACTGCGCTGCGCGCGGAATAAGCCAGTCAGTCGCGAGTAGATTTTTCTTGTGTGCGTGCGTGTCGGTATATCATTTGAGTGAAATATTTGTTAATTCGGTACTTGGTTTTAATTGTGCGTGTGTTTAATGTGACTGGTGAATTCAGTGAGGAGATAGGTATGTACGCTTTGTATTGATTGATAACGATTTGCACGTTTTGTGGGTTATTAGAATTATTTGCGAGCCATTGCTATATGATTCATTACATTCACATAATACAACTTGAAGTATACGCCTCACTTTTTATTATTTTTTGGTGATCTATTGAAACATTGTGTTATTATTTAGCTGTTTATTTTTGAGTAGTTGACGCCCCGACATTACTTAACCTCCTCGCTCAGATTTTTCCGACTTTGACCTTCGCTGTTTGATGTCAATAGAGGTTAGAGAATATTCTTATATCTCTGTTGCCGATATTTTTCTTCTTTAGTTAGTATAGCAGTTTTGAGGGATGGATTCTGTCAAGGGCTTTTTGGAAGTCTACATCGACCAAACAACCTGTGACCCATAATATTTTTTTGGGGAGCCAGTGTCGACAATTTTAATATCTCCAGATATTGTTCAAAACTAACTTGTTTTGCGTTTAGTATTTATGTAAATCGACGGGTTTAGTTAACAGACATGAAATCGATTTATTCATAAATATAAACGTCGGTGTACATAAATACCAAACGCAAAATCTTCTCTTTTTCAAAACAATTGAAATGTGATTTACACCACTTTAATTCTCACAGGCTCATTTATCAGCCTTACATGATGATTCCAAATTATCAGTTTTTTCTTCAGTATCAGCGTACTTCGCTAAACAAAAATGCGGGGGAAATATCAACTTAAACAAATACATTTTGGTTGGTGTAAAGGATCACAGTAGTCAGACGTGTGTGAATTATATACAAGTATGCATGAATTATTACACAGCACCATCCATTATAATATAATTATTTCAATAAAATATTGCTCACGGTAAATTGACCTTCTTTTTATGCGTCTTTAAATAGAATCGAGCTCGCAGCGAAATTGGGTTTTATCTAAACCCGCAAAAAACACGTTTCTTATCTGCGCTGCGCGCGGAATAAGCCAGTCAGTCACGAGTAGATTTGTCTTGTGTGCGTGCGTATCGGGATATCGTTTGAGTGAAATATTGGTTAATTCGTTACTTGATTTTAATTGTGCGTGTGTTTAATGTGAATGGTGTATCCAGTGAGGAGATAGGTATGTACGCTTTGTATTGATTGATAACAATTTACACGTTTTGTGGGTTATTAGAATTATTAGCGAGTCATTGCTATATGATTCATTACATTTACATAATACAACTTGAAGTATACGCCTCACTTTTTATGTTTTTTTGGTGATCTATTGAAACATTGTGTTATTATTTAGCTAATCGTTGTTTTTTGGGTAGCTGACCCTTGTCTGACGCCCCGACATTACTTGAACCTCCTCACTCCGATTTTCCGACTTTGACTTTCGCTGTTTGATGCCAGTAGAGGTTAGAGATTATTCGTATATCTATGTTGCCGATATTTTTCGTCTTTAGTTAGTATAGCAGCTTTGAGTGTTGGATTCTATCAAGGCTTTTTGGTCCACATCGGCTTCCAAAAAGCCTTTGACAGAATCCAACACTCAAAGCTGCTATACTAAGTAAAGAAGAAAAATATCGGCAACAAAAATATAAGAATAATCTCTAACCTCTGATATACATTTCATGGTTCATATCTAGATACCTTTTTTTTAGTATATTTATTCTAAATAGTGCCTCCTTGGTTCCCATGCCTCTCCTAAAACCTACATGCGTGTCGCTGAGGTCTTCTCCTAGTTTTCTGAAGATGCAATTACTTTTATGAAGGTTCACAGAATTATTACCCTGATAAGACACCCTGAAGTCTCACCAGGGCAATAATTATGTGGCCTGAGCATTCTTTGGGTCCATTGTTTGTTTGGTATTGTAACGAATGTTCAGGTCAACCAGTTTTTAATAGAATAGAGTCTTCATCTATAAGCTTCTTCAGTTCAGCTATGATTTTATCGGGCCAGATGTTTTATCTGATTTCGAGTTACTGGTGTTCAAGTTCATCCTTTAAGCCCGTATGACATTATCTAGTTTCCTTATATCGTTCTATATATAATAATTGATATATTAAACTGTATAACTATTTCTAAATGGAAAATTAACATTGTGTATTACGGTGCTGTTATTGTTAAGTAAATTTATTATTATTTATTATTCCACCGCTATATCTTTTCTACATGTGTGTATGATACTATGTAGTTTGTGTCTGTATCGAAAACGATATAAGCAACTAGATAAGTCATACGGGCTTTAGAATTGCCGGACCTGTCTCATTAGAGTTTGAGAGTGTCGATGCAGTTCGGTTGTCATTGAACAGTTCTTGTACATACTCGTGCCATCTCGATAATTTTTTCTCTGGTTCAAAGATTAGGCTGCCGTCTTTGTCCAGTAGTACATCCTCTTGGCGGGTTCTTGTTCTTCCCCACATTTCTTTTATTTTCTTGTGCATGTTGAAGAGTTTAAGAGGTCGTATTTGTTTTCATAGGTCTCTATTTCCCGACATTTGTCTGATAGCCTGATTCTTCTTTGGCTGTTTTTATTTCCTTCTTAATATATAAATACATAGACAACATGTATTTGTAGGCCTGCACATCTTTGTTTTTGTATCGGCAGCGCAGTTTCATCATGTCTAGTATCTCTTGTGTCATCCATTATTTGTCTCATCTTTTTGTAGGTTTTAGTTATGTTTTCCATGCAACCACCCCCCAAAACGCTTGTTTTATATCTTGCCATTGTTCATCTATGGCATTGGGCGTTGTGGTTTTATTACTCCCTGTTGTAGTTTCTTCATTCTGTTATTTATGTCTGCTTTAACCTTTTCACGTATGGTGTTGTTCTTGAGTTTTTTGAGGTCCATCGGTTCCTTGGTTCATTTCTGATTGATTCTTTGCAGCTTTACATGTGTGGTAGCTACCACCGGATTATGATCGAATGTCCGTCCCCAGAAACATCACTGATTTGATGGTGTTTCTGATTCTTTTACGGATTATGGTGTAGTCTACTTGGTTTCTGAATATACCTGGTTTACCTGGATGGTGATGGTGCTTTCTACGTGCAGAGATGTCGTGTGGGCAGCTGATAGAAGGTGTTATTATGTACACATATAATTTGTTTTTAAATGATTTATTTTACTTTTTTATATTTTTGACAATTCCTACTTTTTTGACATTGTTGTCAATGTTTCTTTTCTTTCGTACAAATGGACTGTTATAGGTAAAACAAATTTTCAGATTGTAAATACCTTTCAGGTTAGATTTAAGATTTTGCTCAAATTGTGTCGTGCCAGCTCATGTTCTCAGTCCATTTACAAATTTAGTTCAGATCGTAACTAAATTTGTAAATGGACTGAGAGCTGGCACTACACAATTTGAGCAAAATCTGAAATCTAACCTGAAAGGTATTTAGGCCGTTTTTCCGAAATGTTGTTCACATATACACACACACACACACATCCCAATAGTTCCGCTCCCTAACTAGTTTATTAGGGATTATACGGTGCTGTATTCAGAAGGTAAAAATTTAATTACGCTTGTCGTTAAAATAGGTATTCCATCCCATTGCTTTTGTATGGTTCTTCATTGCCTTTAGTGCAACTTTGATTTCGTTTACAGTAATATCTAGTGGATCATCTGTTAATCTAATGACTAATTTTGCTCTTACATAGTTTCTGATGGTATCTTTGTATGTTTTTGTCTTATGAGCATATAGGTATTTACTGATAATGTTTTTCTGTTGATACCGCCCTCAAATTGTGCCGCGGTCTTTCCCGCGCATTGCATAATGCGGTCCTGGATATTGATATAGTATTCTTAAAAAAATTATACAACTAACAATATTAGATATTGCTAAAATTAACATAATTCTCTTGGAAAATAACACATAGATAATATTGTAATAAATATATTCATTAATTTATATTATTTCAAAAATTATACAACTAACCCCCTAGGAGGAAAGTTAAACGCCATCTGGCGGCACCACATCAATTAGCAATGCACACCCATATGGTAATAACCGTCAACATGCTCATGCCATCGGGATTACTGGGTAGTACCCTCTATGGAATAATATTCCAGTGCTTGACATATCAGCACAATATTAATATAAGATTGTGCTGATATCTCAAGCACTCTGTTGGAATATTATTCCATAGATGAATACCCGGTGATCCTGATGGCATGAACATGTTGACGGTTATTACCATATGGGTGTGCATTGCTAATTGATGTGGTGCCGCCAGACGGCGTTTATCTTTCCTCCTAGGACGTTAGTTGTATTATTTTTTGTATATAACCACTCGAGATATTGTGTGAATTCATCCTCACTAGCTGAGCTACACTGATCTCGATATGTAGATTGCTAAGAGGTGGATTCACACTTATATATAGTATTGATGTAATAATTATCATACCCAATTTATTTTGGCGGTTACAGCAATCGATAGCTAATGATTATAAATCGGGGTATCGTATAAGGTTCAGCTCTTTATGAGCGGAACTGTGTCAACTATACTAAGATACTGTTAATTAGTTATTAAGATGTAATTGACTACAATCCAACTTATGCGGTTTAATTTACGCCCCGAATACAAACGTGTTGCATATTGTAATCACAAGCAAATTATGCAAACAAGATGATAATGTTGTTATAATGCCTTTATCGACGTTTTTTGTTGTGAAATAAAAAAAAACACAACAAATCCGGTCATATATCTGACGATATGGTGTTCGACTACAATCCAAATAATGTGATTTAATTTACTTTCCGAATTCAGCCGTGTTGGATATTGTAATTCCGAACAAATTATGCAAACAAGTGCTAAATATGTTCATAAAATTCATCTTGTAACGTTTCTTGTTGGGGAATAATGTAACATAAATTAAATCATGTCATATTTCTGATATTTCTGATGCAAATGTAATCAAACAGTCGTATTTTAGAATTTTAAAATCACAACATTCGTGAGACTTAGGCCGGTTCTACAATTGATATTTAATTTGCGAATAAGGCTATTCGTGGAATAAGTTTGAGATTTTAAAGGCAATATCTCAAACTTATTCTACGAATAGCTTGTTCTACACCGGCCCTTAATATATTATTTTTTTATGCACTGGACATCTAAAACTCTCCAGCAAACATTGCAAAAATGAAAAGTGGTAAAGCTCGCAACAGTTGTAAATTTAGCCCTCCATTCGGTTTGGCTCTCACGTCCGAACCGGTGTACGCATGTATCCGAAGTACGGATTTTCCGGCTAGAGGGGAAAACTCCGGTTGCAGCCATTAACTCGCCGCCATTGGCCGACGTGGAGGCGGCTGTGCGGCATGCGCGTCGGCGGCGGCGTCGCGGGCCGCCCGACCCTGTCCTCTCTCGCCCATATATGCAAATATGTTTACGATGCCATGACGTAACGACTATTGTTAACATATCATTGATTGTTAAGTTCATGACCTGCACTACTACAAGGGAAAGCGGTTTCTCCAGCGGCGCACAAAAGAATTCCGCGGACAATGCGGAAATGAAGGCGCGATCCGGAGGAAACCGCGCCGCCGCCATGCCCATTCACACCTGCCGGGGATGATTGTATTGATTGCGCCGCGGAATGTATCCATCCAGCACATATTAGTTGGCATTGTCGGGGGACGTAACAGGTGGCCCATTTTTGCGCCCGAATTAACAAAGAGACGGGGCCACTTATCCATATTTATAATTTCGCGTGCCTCCCCCGCGTTAACCAACCCGAGTGTGTGTTTATTTGATTATTTATTTCATCATCAACACCACCCCCGCGTGGCATCTATTCTTCGCGCGTAGCTAATCGCGATTCGACATGCCACGTCTATTCCGGTGCGGACCTGCATTCGCGCGGCACAAGATTAATATTCATCGCATTCCGCTCTGCACAACGTGCACGTACCCCCGGTTGATGTATTAATTCGTAATTGTTAATTTATGCCGCGACGGGCAATTGATCGCCCCCTCTGCAGAAGCGCAAACACTCCGGAGGGAACGCCACTTTAGAGCAAATCACGACTGTGTGCATATACCCTACAGCTGCCCACAGAATTTCACATGAATTAGACACGGAATATTCAATATTAATACAATGACTTCAATATAATTTCTCATCAATGTCACTTTTATATAAAAATCTACGCCTACAAAACTACTCCCTGCAGACGATACATTTCAAGTCTATATACAGGATTATTCATTACTGGTGGACAAACATGAAACAGCCTTGAATTCAAGCTGGACATTGGAGAAAAAAAGCATTTTATGACATGATGATTATATCACATCATTTATAGTGACCCATATCGGACGCTAATATATCCTAGGAAGTTGAGCGTTGCTTTATAAGTTCATGTGCGAATTACTTTTCCCATAAATTGTATCTGCTGCCAAATATCAATATAATTTCTATTATATCGGTTTTGTATTACATTTGTTGCAGGCAGCTTCTTCATGAATGTAATCAAAACTGACAGCTGTAACGATTCATTGCATTCAATGCACTCTCAAATAATCACAATAATAATAATAATAATATACGTTTATTAGCATGAAGCTATTTACAATTCACATTTAAAACACTATATTATAAATATTGAAATAATTAAAGTAAATTAGAGTGCATTAATTGATGTGGTGCCGCCAGATGGCGTTTAACTTTCCTCCTAGGGGGTTAGTTGTATTATGTTTAAATTAGAGTAGTTTACAGTAATTATCATATCGTACATTATTGCGATTAAAATACTTTATCCATACTCCATTTAATTTAAAATGACTATTGTAACTATTCATACCTATCCAAGTTACTAATAGCTAAAAAAAACATCGAAAACACATGTAACATAAAAGACAATTGCTAATACTAATTTAATATTTACAACGCTTGTAGTTGAAGAAATTGATGTGAGAAACAAGTTTGTTGACTATATATAGAGAGAAAACAATCTTTATTAGGCTATTGGCCAGTGGCCTTTCCGCCTTAGTTCATACACATGATATTTGTAACAAATTCAAATAAATTAAATTAAATTTCACAGTAAAAATAAAATACATTCTTGACTATATATTTTCATACGTTCTCAGAAATAGGGATTTAATGGAAGTATCAGGAATATTCACAAGTATTCCCATTTTGAGAATATGCAGCAATATTCCCGCGGAACTAATAAGAAGTTTATTTGTCAATTGAATAAATTTTAGTTAGATAATCGTTTGGCACGTTTGAACAAACCCATGAAATTCGTTCTAAAAAAATTCATTATTAATCGTTTTTTTCCCCCATTTGTCGCTCAGAAATGTAAATTTCCCCCAGTTTCGCCCGGAAATATTTTCCGTGGGCAAACACACTGAATTGAACCCGGCAATTTCATTTTTCCTTTTCACATCATTTTTTTTTTTGCCGCAATGGAATCGGGTGTACGCGCGCGCCTCCGCACAACTCGGCAAATAATGGTAAATATTTGATGGGCAAGTGCGAGAGTCGGCTATGCGCTCCCGTTTGAACCTCCCCCAGCAGTGGCTTTTCAATATTAAAATGTAATATTGTGATGTAATATAGCGGCGGCGGCGGTGGTGGCGGTGGCCGTCGCTCCCCGACAATGGCGGTTCCGGGCAGCCCCGACAGTCCGCGCCACCGCTCCCATATTGATTTTGCCACATGCCTTCACATATAAAGCAGACCAGCTGGTGTATCCATTATTCAACTTAAATATACATTTTGGAACGTGTATATTTTTATTATGTGTGTGGCCAGGATCTGCAATTTATATAATTTGCATAACCACATCTTCCTTCAAGGGCTGTATACCTTTGAATAGTTTGCTTTACTTAATCGTGTCTTTATGTTAATAGCTTTTTTTTATTATTATTAGTTATTTTTATTCTTTTTTTAGTCTTATCATTACACCTCTGAAAAATGTGAAAGGTGATTGGCTAAAATTCGCCTCGCTCCCCAATTTACAAGACGGACGATGTCTTATAAAAGAACAGACTGATCTGTTACTCATGGTAACCAAATAAACAACTGTTTCATCGTTGGTATGCTTCTGGTTCCGCGAATGCTAGTGTAATAATGCCTTATGTAAAATGTCACAATTTTGTGAAAAGTGACGTTAAAATGGTGAAATAGGTTATTATCCTGTCACTCTTGATATTTGTGACATTTGATATAAGATACTGCCATTGATTAATTACGATGATTAATGATGATTAATGATGATTAATGATGACTAATGATGTTTAATGATGACTAATGATGATTAATGATGACTAATGATGATTAATGATGACTAATGATGATTAATGATGATTAATGATGATTAATGATAATTAATGATGATTAATGATGATTAATGATGATTAATGATAATTAATGATGATGATTAATCAATGATACTGCCTTATACAATTTTGTGAAAAGTGACGTTAAAATGGTGAAATAGGTTATTATCCTGTTACTCTTGACATTTGTGACATTTGATATAAGATACTGCCATTGATTAATCACGATGATTAATGATGATTAATGATGATTAATGATGATTAATGATGATTAATGATGATTAATGATGATTAATGATGATTAATGATGATTAATGATGATTAATGATGATTAATGATGATTAATGATGATTAATGATGATTAATGATGATTAATGATGATTAATGATGATTAATGATGATTAATGATGATTACTGATGATTAATGATGATTAATCAATGATACTGCCTTATATCAAATGTCACAAATGTCAAGAGTGACAGAGGATAATAACTTTTTTCACCATTTTAACGTCACTTTTCACAAAATTGTGACATTTTACATAAGGCAGTATTACACCAGCAATCGCGGACCGAGATGCATACCAACGCTGAAATAGTTGTTTATTTGATTGCCATGGGTAACAGACCAGTTTGCTTTTTTTACGATCAATCTGAACTTTCAGACTACACCCCCAGAGGAGCTTAATAGTCCGGTATTTAAATCTTAAATTTATAGAAAACCTCTGAAAAACTGTGAAAGGTAATTCGCAAAATTTCGTCACGGGTTTGAACTTTCGCTCTCCATGTTCAGTACGAGAATAATTATATTTAAATATAAATAGCAAATCAATTTTAGACTTTTTATGGTATATGATTGCTGCCCAAAAAAATGTAAACTTCTTCTAAACAATTTATGAAATTGTATGTAAAAATACCATTTTTTAAAATGATCATATCTTTTATATCCTACGTTATCGTGCTCGTAAGCTATCGTTAAAGGAATAAAACTACTCGTCTTCTATCAGTGTGGACATAGCAGCTAAAAGGTTGGCCACCACTTGTCTATTGTATTTTGTATTTGATTAGTCTGAATAGTAACTTTTTATTTAGAAATCCTTGATGTCTAGAGCAATTTTTTAAATTCAAAATTTTTCAATTTGTATTAAATTAAATAGAGTTTCCCTATCCCCATACATAAAACAGGATTCATCATTCCTCTCTTTCTCCACCTCGAAGACGTCGAGAAATGTGGAGCGATATTTCACGGCGGTTGTGAATTCGTGGAAGCCGTCGCATTCTCCAGGTGTCAGCGTGACTGATGACCCCCCGCGTCACTTCCTCTCCCGCTCGCTCGGTGCTGAAAAAAAAACCTTGGCAAAATAAAATAAAATATAGGCCCCGCCGGCTCAATGAAAAGGTCCATTCATGTCACCTGAGGAATGCCGCGGCGATGGCGGGGGCGGCGGTGCCGGTGCGCTATTCACACCCCGGCAACTTTGGTTTCGCTCGCAGGAAAGCACTCGTAAATATTATTAATTGCCTTAAATACTCGGTATTTTATTTGCGCCGCCACAATGCCCCCTCCCCCCGGGGTCCTCAAACCCCGGAATCGTAAAAAGTCAATTACCGGTTTTATCGGCCCGGCCGTTAGATCGGTCGCGGTTTTATATTGTTTTATCGCTTCGCGGAGGATTCTAATGCCCCGCTTCGCGCTAAGCGACCCATAAATCTTTTACCACTTCATCGAACGACCGTGGAGAAAAGCACTAGAATTTCTAAAAAGAAAACTTAATGACTTGAACATTTTTCCGGATGAATTTTGAAATGGACAGGTCTAATTGTTTTTCATTAATTCGATCTAAAATATTATCTCCACGATTCGATTACACTAGTTGCGAATCAAAGGTAGCAAATTTTGAATGTTACATATTGTTAAAATAATATATTATATCTATCCACAAAAGAATCATACCAACCCAACAGGAACGTATTAATATTAGAATATGGCTACCATAATTCACTATCTAATTTATTGGAGAAGAACTTTATGTATTGACAGTTATCATCTAGAAACGTGGCAAATAGATTGTGCTTATAAATTATGAAACACTAATTTAATATCGTATATCTTTATAATGCATTTATCAAAAAACTGTTCTGGAAGTTACGACAGTTGACGTCTCAAGAACTGTCGTAACTTTCAAAACAGTTTTTTGATAAATGCATTATAAAAATGAAATAGTACCAGTAGTTTTACCATTGAATATAATGTTATCTATTTTTTATTTAAATAATAATTTGGGCTAAGGAGAATCATCAAAATAAAAATCAAAACCTGAAAAGTAATTTTGGAAGTTACGACACTTGTCATCTCAAGGCGCGATATTACAACATACATTTAACCCTGTAGTGCTGGGATAAATTAATTTTCTTATTCCACCCTTTGCAAAAGTTATCCCCATTCGAAAATGCGTTAATTTTATTTCTCTCTTTCCCGCCTCGAGCCAGCGATTGTAAATTCGAAACCCGAAAAGGTCCTAATGTAAATGTTGTGTTAATTACTTCAGCAATTAATTAACGTCCGGGCCTCGGAAGTCAGTGACCGGCAAGGGTGAATGCAAGACTGCCGTCTAGTGATATTTGTGGCGACTTTGACATTGCTGCCGAGCCAAGTGCGGACCCTATTAGTCTAAAAGGTCTCGCAAAATGTCAATCTTTTAATTACAGCCGGGGTGAAAATTAAGAGCATTCCCAATTACGAGTTGTTGTGTGCACGCCGGCAGCCCCTCCGGATCGATTCGTCGCCGCCACACTCATCAAAATAAAAATATATGTACATATAAATATCTGCATCTGCGCGTGACAACAAAAAAAAACAATCAATCGGAGCCGTCCGGGCGCGCTGAAATAAATAAATAATAGTCACCGGTGGGTTATTAATAACCAACCCTTGGGTGTTTAAATTCTTGCGCATTCTTGGATATTCGGGGGGTGACAACCACATGGGGTTTTTGGCACGGGGCGGCGTCATTGTCGTCTTGCGACCAGGTAGATGCGAACACCTGGCCGTTGAGATACAAAAAAATGCACACACTCCCGCGCAATTTACAGCTGGATGACCTTTTCAGTAATTCTTTATGGGCAGAAACTTCCTACCTAACTTACATACTACCGTGTGTACATAAATTACTGATAGGTATTTGAATTTAGCGGGTTTTCAATAATTTGAAACCCATACATAAGCGAATTAATTATAATCGTGGATGGTTAAAATATTCTATTTCTTAAAAAATAAAACTTATCCCTTTCTGAATTTTGATGTATTTGAATAAGCTTAATAATAATTAAAGGATAAATAAAACGATTTTTTATCACACTTTCAGTTACACTTTGCTATTAGTTCAGGCTTAGCTCGCTTAAAAATCTCATTTCCATGATATTTATCCGCATATTATGGAGTACCAAAGTTCTAGCCATTTTCGAGCTCCTTCGATCACTCATCGGAGGAGCTCCAAAATGGCTAGAGCTTAGCCGAAACTAGTTGCAAAGTGTAACTGAAGTGTGATAAAAAAATAAAATAAAAAATCGTTTTATTTATCCTTTAAAATGAATTATCAAAAAGTAGACTCTTTAACAATCAAATATTTAATAATAATTAAAAAAGATAAAAATACTTAAAAATCCAGTGCTAAAAGGGTACATTTTTGATAGGTCAACATGTTGTACAAACCAACGGACTTAGCAATTCAGCTGTATATTTGAAATGGTAATATCGTACATAATCAAGATGTTTAATAATGGTATTAATGTTGAAACCCCTCATTAAATCACCACCAAACCTATAATTGTCCAGCGATTGATTAATACACCGTCAGACACATTAATTAAACCCGATGACGCCTCTAAAATTGCAGTGATCTTAATTAAAACCTGTCCGTATAGCGAAACTAATTTCCGTTCTTCTGATTTGTTTCAGGCGGCAGTGTGCTCTTCTTCAGCTGTGAAAGGTAAGTTTTATTATACGATTTTTGGTTATTTGTTTGGTGGCGAATGAACGTAAAAAAATACGCGCGGGCGCGGATTGACTTTATTAAGGGACGTTTAAGTCGACGACGAGGTCCCGGCGAGTGTAATTGAAAGATGGGATTAGGGATGAGTATTGTGGCGCGCAACAATGGGATATTTTAGAGTGGAAACGCGGAAGAAGAGGAGTGGACAATGGCCGGATTAGGCGAGTTGAGATGGATCCGCGTTATTAATAAAAATATATATATATACGGCGGGAGAGAGGAAATTACTTTTATATAGTTAGTGTGGTATTGGAATTGCTGGATGAGCTACTGGGAGCGTAACAATGTTTTGGATTCATACATAAAATAAAATTAAATTAAATTTAGAGTCGAATCTGGATGTGAATCAAATAAATATTCCTAGCGATGAGACTATTTAGCTAAAATCTAGGGATATCTTTTTTTCTATTTTTGTTTTGAAAGGTATGTGTCATTTGAAAAAAATGTTAATGACATTGCTCATTCAAAAACGGTCGAAATTTTTTTATACTTGCATTAAAAATTGGCAATTTAATTGCAAAAATCATAAATAAAGGTTTTATTGAATGTGTTGCTTGCTTCAATAGATTAGAACAATTTATTTTTTTGAGTTTCTACTGGTTTTTAAAATTTTGAAATTTTAGTTTCAAATTGCAAATCCCAACAATCTACTTACTTGTTAAATATTAAAATGTAACTAAACGGCATACATGTCCATACCACCTAAGCTCTCCAATATTTTTTTTGACTTATTGAGCCTATTTGTAAGTTTTGTCTATATCTTCTTCTTGCAGTGCATCTCCTATCGGAGGTTTGCTATCATCACAGCTATCCGAACTTTATTGGCTGCCGCTCGGAATAATTGAGCGTTACTGCAGCCAAACCAGTCCCTTAGGTTTTTAAGCCAGGACATTCGCCATATAGACAAACTGGAAATAATTCACACCATAAAGAAGAGAAAGTTACAATACCTAGGCCACATAATGAGATGACCCAAATACGCGCTGCTACATATGATATTACAAGAAAAGATCAGAACATGGAAGATGTTCCTTCTTCCTCTGATCTTTCCTTGTACTATCAATTGTAGCAGAGCGTATTTGGGTCCTCTTATTATGTGGCCTAGGTATTGTAATTTTCTCTTCTTTATGGTGTGAATTATTTCCAGTTTGTCTATATGGTTCCATTCTTATTTCACGCCGTGTTTTCAATTATTCTTCAAAATCCATGACATTTATCAGCATATTATGGAGTACCAAATATGTTGGTATATATATATATATATATATATATATATATATATATATATATATATATATATATATATATATATTATATATATATATATATATATATATATATATATATATATATATATATATTCAAGTCAATAAACTCTGTTTATACAACAAAATATAATATAAATAAACATTGGTTTCAAAAACTCGTAGCTACGCCCCTGGCTACTCCCGCGCTGGGCAAATAAAATTAGCGATTTATTAATGCTGATAGCTCAGTGTGGTGGGCATTATGCGTACACAATGGGCAATAGAATTTCGCGGGCCTCTTTTTGCAGTCGTTAAGCTTCCTAACCGCGCGTGTCGAAAGATTAAAGCGCGGATGAATGTGCGCGGGGCCGCTTCAATGGGCATAGATTGCGAATTATGGCGTTTGCATCGAAAAATAATCAACGAGGAGACGCGAATAACTTCCAACTTACTTAGCGGGGCACGCCAGACCGATAAATATGCACGTTTAAAAGACTGAAAGCAAGTAAAAAGTTGATATATAATTTAATAAATGTGCTAGAATTAATGGATTATATCCTTATATGTAATGATTTTACTTATTGATATACACAGCACGTTACCATTATTTTTAATCACATTTAGGTCAAATGTGTCAATTTATATTGCTCACCGAACTGTTGTTATTAACGTAGTACAACTTTGTTGTTGCCATAACATTCACTTTCTACCGTACCTCCTTCAAAATGGCTGGTAATTATGTGAAAGTCGGCCAAAACATCTAAATACCTAATTCATTCATTTTTCAATTATTAGTCATCTATTTCAGTACAATTAGTAACTATCGGATTTCGGGTTATTTTGCTATATGTTAGTGCTTCTATAGCTGCTTTTGTTTAGCGTTCTAATCTACTCTGGGCTGATTGTCTTGTGTTCGATTTTCCATGCGAGCCGCTCATGGAACGCATAATCTTAGCTCGTCCCTTGCGTAAATGACGTCAAAAACGGCCGTTTTTATCGACACTACTTGCTAGTAAACCAGGACGGCACAAAACTTGGAACACTGGATCTCGTCAGGAACAGAATAATATAAAATAATAATTTTTCTATGACGTGTTCAATGCTTATTCTGCGACAAGTTGCTCGGACACGTAATGTTCGGGACGGTTAGTAACGCTAAACGAAAGCACATAATATCTGTTTGAACCCGGGCCACCCGTTCAAAAATAAATCAATTTTCCAAGCAATTTACATGATAAAAGTAGGCACTTTGTGTATTTACGTTGTTTTCGGTTGTTTTGATTTGTTTGTGCGTGGAGCGATATAATTTGAGGTTACCTGTCACACAAACGAACGAAACCAACCGAACACATACGTAAGTACACGAAGTGCCTATTTTAACAACCCAATTATTAATTATCCTTATACAGCTATCAGCCGAAAGAAAACCCCCTGAAAAACTGTCGAAGGTGATACGCTTGGGTTTGGACCACGCTCCCCAAGTACCCTCACCCTCAGTCGTGGCTACTGATCTGAATACTCGAGTATGATTTGTGTGTATTTCGATATATTTTTCATTCCCAATTAATTTTGAAAAAGATCAAATATGAGTAACTAGGCGACTGATCTGGTTACTCAAGTATGATTTGTGAGTATTCAGATATATTTTTAATTCCCAATTAATTTCGAAAAACATTAAATAGACAACAACAATATTACTGGTCGATTTATTACGTCTCTAACTCTTTGTTTTCGCTGTCTTAAACCATGTGTGTAGCTGGCAGTCCACAATTTTAAATAATTCATCACCACAGTTGTTCGCAAAGGGGTGGCGGTGTCCCGTTGCTTATGTAATATGAATAAAAAAAAATACGAATAGTTGTTGTGAGTGCGCGTAAGTTGTTGGTCGTAATTAATGGCCAAAGTTGGCAACCGTGCCGACTTGAGGGTTCCAGCAACTTCGCCGAGCACCGCCGCCGCCGCCACCACCCACTTGAATAATTACCGCGGGTGACTTTTCATGGTTTTAAGTTCCCCAATAACAAACATAATAAAAAAAAACGCGTAGTTTTACGTTTTTCAATTATAAACATGACACAGATAGAGAGATTTATGGGGTTAATGGCCAGTTTGTATATATAAAGACATAACTAAATACCAACAAAGTGTGAAATGGTATGTTACAATGACATTGTAAAACAAATTACAATGTTGTATGTATAAATTATACAACTAGCCCCCTAGGAGGAAAGTTAAACGCCACCATATCAATGAGCAATGCACACCCATATAGTAATAACCGTTAACATGCTCATGCCATCAGGATCACCGGGTAGTGCACTGTATGGAATAATATTCCAACAGACTGCCTGAGATATCAGCACAAATCCAATTTTGTAAAACATATATAAGTCTGATTGTGCATTGCTAATTGATGTGGTGCCGCCAGATGGCGTTTAACTTTCCTCCTAGGGGTTAGTTGTATAATTTTTGTATAAAACCACTCGAGATATTGTGTGAATTCATTCTCACTAGCTGAGCTACACTCATGAGATCTGATAAGATCGAAATCTAGATATGTAGATTGCTAAGAGGTGGATTCACACTTATAAATGTTATATGTGTTTCTCAATGGTCATTTTTCTATTTTGCGTTTACGTGGATACTTTGTCAGACTATTTCCGGGAGAAAAGATAAAAATAACGCTGTAATGTTTACTTTGTAAAACATTTTTTTTTAGCTTAGAATTTTACAAACCCACGAAGATTTTAGTTTTTCAAGCGTATTTTTTATCCAATGTTTAAATTTGTTATTGAAAATACATTTCATTAGAGGTTGAAAGTTCTAGTAAACCATTAATAATTGTATATAGAAGCATTTAATTGATTAGCTACTATTGTTGCTATTATTGTTGATACTTTTTCTCGTTGAGACCTCAATATAAATTGCTCCCTCTATAAGGAAACCAAATTACACGATTAAATATTACGCGCCCGGGTTTGCGTACAAACGGAAATATGTGTGGCACCCTCAGTTGGTGGAAAGTTTTATTAATTCTGTGCGAAGTATGGATCCGTAATTGTCCTCTCGCTCCCCGTTACACTCGATTTCTCCAAACCCGGGAGATATTAAATTACGATTTCAGCGTGACGGCGCGCGCGCATTCTGTGTTTTTTTTTCTTCTTTAAATTATTATTATTCACGAACCCCCACGTTTGTTTTAATCATGCCGGAAAACGGCTCGTCGATTTCGCGGGGGGTGCGCAAAGTGCGTCGTCGCCGGAGTTTCCATTCAGCAGGCCGCATCCAATGGCTCTGATTATGTTCTATTGAATGGAGATACCGAGCAAGGGAGGGCCTTTTGTATTGAGTACAAAAATCCACTGATATAACCCATTACTATAGAATCATTTCTATAGCGTACCGACGCGCTAGACGCCCGCCGCCAGCCAGTCATGCCGGGACACTCGTCCAAAGAACGTTAATTCAACTAGGTGGGCTAGTTGTTCGTTAGTTTTTATTTTCGTCCTCTTCTTGAGCGTGTGTGTGTCGTTGTGAGTGTGAGGGTGTTAAGTGAAAAATTGTCACGATTCTCAGGGTGTTAGTGATTGTATTGATTACTTACTGCCTTTATTGGGCAATTTTTGACAGCCTGACCAGCCATTTTAGTTTCTATTCCTAAAATTACTTTCTAGTAAACCCCTTTCGATGTTGTGGTTGCCCAAAATGAGATCGTACCATACGTATAATTTAAAATTGGTGTAATTGTGTTAATACAGTCATATTTTTAAACATTTCGAAATAGAAGCCTCTAGAATAAACAATATCGTTTAAACGTTTCATTTTTGGTGCAGGAGCCTCTAAATAATTAGTTCAGGTTCAGTTATATATCTCTCTCTTTTCTTCACTAGCTATACAATCAACAATCAAGGTTGGCAGCTGAATTCTCAATGTAAATTGAAACCAAAATCCTACATTTATGAAGTCTCGGTATCGCTCTGTTGTGAGTTGATATACAAAGTACTGATTACCTAGATATACGGTGGCTTAAAAGCTAAAATACGCTAAAAAAAGTTTTACTCATGTGTGGGATCACTTCTATTATTTTCATATCCTAGTAATAGTGTGTACGATCTGGGATGCGTGTGTGAAGCCATTATTGTTGTATGAAGTATGGGTATTGCAAGGGTGGTATATAATCGCTGGTTTCTGAAGAATCTGCTAGGAAACTTATCGGATGAGCATATGGTATTCGAGGGTAGTGAAGTTCGAGGAAATATTGCAGAAGTTGGGAGAAGAGAGACAGGTAGAGAAGATTTGGATGAGATGTAAAAGTAGAGCAGAGCGCGAATGGTGAAAATATAGAGGAAAGATGTATGAAAGAGTGCGTATATCTGAGGTGGGGTGGAGGAAAAGCAGAGGGGGCGGGAAGTCTGATCAGGGAGAGAATGAGGGATGTTGATAAGTAGCAAGAAAGGCAGGCGATAATGATTGAGAACTTATGTGGAGTAACAAAAGCGGGCGAAACCCACGAGCCACATAACCATGTGTGGACGGAGCAGGGAGGACAAAGTATGTAAGGCAAGAGCGAGGTGCGCTTTCGAAGAGAGTGGAAGTAAAGTGTGGATGTGGCAAGAATACACCACGTGTGTACTGTGTAGTAAGGGGGTGGCACCTGGTAGCATCTAAATAACGAATGTAAGGGTGTGAAAGCAGAATGAGTGTGGGATTGTAGAAAGGTGAATATTTGGTTAAGAAAGGATGGAAAGAGCATGGAAATCTGCGAAAGGCTGTCGTAGGAGAGGAAATGGACGAACGCACTGAGAACATCCAACAATAGAAGAAACAATGTTTTGAAGAAACAAAACTGTATTTAGCATAACCCACCCTGACATATAAAAAATTATAATAATAACAACTAAAAATATAACCCTCATCGCTTGTTTTATTCCATCTATTGAATATGAATGTCAGGGTGGGTTATGCGAAATACAGTTTTTTTTTTCAAAACATTGTTTCTTCTATTGTTGGATGTTCACAGTGCGTCGTTTATAAAATTATAAGTTGCTTATTTATCACCCATTGTGCCTTCAGAGGAAATAATTATTATATTGGATTAACGCTCATTGTCGGCGGCAATTGCCGCTCGCGCGCACTCCTGTCCATCCGCATAAAAAAAACACATAGATATGGAAAAACCGGGCGGACGCACCGGTTTTAAGCAGATACGCGGATGGGTGGGCGGCGTTGCGGAACTTGATTAGTTGCTAATGAATCGGCGCGGACAATTGGATTACGGGGTAGGCAGGGGGTGGCGTCGTCGCCACCGCCCCGTGCCAATGTGTTTTTCGATTCAATTACGGCGCGCCGGGAATTTTAACGCGAGGGGCGGCGGCAGATAAGGGGTATTGGTTTTTTTTCCACTCGCGAGTGTGCTGCTGCTGGGTGCGGCTGAAGGATGAAGATTGAGGTGTGCGTTTTAGGATTTGGAATGCAAGGGAGACACAGCCGCCCCTAGTATGCCGACCGGAATAATAACGATTTTTTCGGGATTCGACTAGAACAGAATATACGTGAAAAAAGAATTTGTCGACTAATATTAGACCAGTAAACAAATATTCGCGTATTCATTGTAACAATTTTCTATTAGCTATCAGCTGATCAAACACTAACAAAGACTACGAACAGCGTCATCCACTCGTTTTTAAACTAAATTTAAACGTAGCATGTCTGAAAACAAAACGTTATTTCATATTTTCAGCTTAGAATTCTATATTTGATATTTATTTTTTGCCCTCGTTATGAATAACCCTGTATAAATAGTAAAACTTTGGGTATACAGAAAAATTAATTTAATGCACAGATATCACCTACTTCACTTTGACAATTGAAATGATTTTTCTCGGAAATTTCCTATATAATTATAATTGACCTATGTCATAATATACATCGCTGATCGCAGAAAAATAATCCCTTTTAGAATGCGCAATAAAAAATGGGGTTGTCATTAAAAAACATTGTCGATAACGTAATTGCTCATTCAAAAATTATCAATAAAATTGATACTTTGTTAAAAATTGGCAATTTAAAATTAAAAATCGACATGACCGAGAATTTTTTGGAAGAATCATAAATAAAGGTTTTGTTGGATTTATTCGCTACTTAATTTCTACCCTGTATACATATATACAACAATATAAACCATCTTGAAACGCCCTTAGCTATTTTCGTATAGCAGTTTATAAATAAATTTTTATTCATTGTTTTTATAGCGCCCTCAGTTCATAAATAAATAATAACTTAACTTATGAATCTACTATCATTCACATCGAACTATCAAAGTTTCTAATCATAGTGCCAGTATAAGTACCTAGGTATTTTTCCAATTGATTAAAATTAATATGTACTAATTTTCTAAACTTTATTCTAAATATACGCCCGTGCCGTAGTTTGAAACTTCGGCTCGCGGAAGTTATTAAATTCCACGCCCCCGCATCGAAAGTTCCCATATAATAATACTTTCCATCTCGTTCGCATTATAACCGAAATTTCCATTTACGAAACGGGCCCACCATAAACATCAACAATTACGAACTCGATAAAGTGCGCACAAAGGGCGACTGTGGCGAATCGTGATTTATTTATTCATCGCGCCCTCGCCTCTCTGGGTGAAAATGTTGAGTGTGTCGAGTTTCGAGTGTCGTTTTGTAATGTGGGAAAGCGGAAAGAGTAACGCGCGTAAAAATCGCAAGAGTGGGCGCACCTCCGAAGTGTCCACGTGCCTGTCACGTGACGCTAATCCGGAAGCCGTCCCTTATTAAATCCACTCCACGCACATAAATTGAATGCTCCCGAATAAGGGTGCGAGTTGCGTGTGGCTTTTTGCCGTGCGCTTGCCTGCACCGAAAGGCTTGTTGGATGCGATTCTGTCGCTTGTCGACCACGCCGACCGAGCGACCGTCGAGGGGTGGGCGCGAGTTAATGGTGTATTGGTTACTGTTGATCCAACATGGTTTATGGACGGGGCGGCGGCAGACACGCGGCGTCCCGACGGCCGCCCGTCATGCGAGAGAACCACGCGTGATAATCGCACTAACACGATACAGAACCGCTCCCAGAGGCCCTTCTGGATTAGAGCTTACTGCTCCTCCACGCGTCATTACGTGCTACCGTTTCCGTGGAGGGATCCAGCCCAGATTATATTTAATTGTGGATATCGGCGGCGGTTCAATGCTTCGTTAGCCCGCGTTTCCTTCGCATCTGTCAAAATACTGACGCGCGATGATGGTCGGCCCGAGGGGGTTGATGCTGCTTGTTTAGGACTCCGGCTCCGGTTACGGAGGAGTGTATCGCTTTTTATTTGCGGTACATACAAATTAGGGAATCTTGTTGGTTTAGGGCTTCTAATGATCACCGCATCTAGGGCACCCTTTACAATATGATATGTTTTTATTTGCCGTGCAGCAACACCAACAAAAAATAATATGAATGAGAAAGAAAGAAGTTGTTGTTTTAAGCCACCATACTGAACAGACTTTCTCGCAAATTGGTTCATTGTAACATCAATTGATTAGCAAAAACTGTCGTTAGGAAAAGTTGTGTTGGACATATTATTTGGACGCCTTTATGCAGAAAGGAACCAATCCATCTAATGTTAAAGTTGACAAAAAAGATTTATATAAAGATTTATAAAAATTAAAAATTATCTAACATATATAAGTGTGTTATGTTTTCGCTCAACTCGTTTATGTGTCCGTTTTTTTTTTCAAAATTCTATATATGTAAAAGTTTGGTGTGAGTAATCAAACCATATATGTTTAGACAATAATAGGCGTAATGGCTACAGGTAAAAATCGTTGTGTAGTGCCCAATAGAGGGCACTACCCGGTGATCCTAATGGCATGAGCATGTTGACGGTTATTACCATATGGGTGTGCATTGCTAATTTATGTGGTTCCACCAGATGGCGTTTAACTTACGTCCTAGGGCGTTATTTGTATCATTTTAAAAAATTATCTATTCATCTCAGGTAAATTTTGGACTTCTAGAACTTTAGAGCTATATTTAGTTAAGTTATATTGTTTAAGAGAAACAATCATATTTTATGGGTTCGTTCCTTTCTACAGAAAAGCGTCCATTTATTGTGTCGATGTCGTGTAGCCTCGTGAGAATACGGTCTTATATAAGGAGTTTCCCTGCAACTTCTATTTATATATATATATATATATATATATATATATATATATATATATATATATATATATAAAATTATGCATGCATTGCTGGCGGTCTGCTTAAAACCGATTAGGCATCCCAAAATGGAATTCCTTGGAAATCACCAGTTCAAGCACGCAGCGGTCAAATTTATGTTCGGAAAGATCCGCGAGTCGGTAGCCTGTAAAAACAAATCACTCCGAGAGGAGCCCATTCAGGCGAACGCCGCCAGACCCATGCACTTGGAAAATATAAATCAATATTTGGTTTGTGTTCCTTCCAGTGCGCACTTAAAAACAGCTCCCGTACGAAAGCGAACAGTCGGATCCTTTAAGCAAACAGGATGCACCCGACTAATCGCGACTGGAAAATTTATTTTAAGCTTTATAATACATTTGTGCAGCCTTTTTAAAAACTTGTAAAAAAATCTAAATTAATGGACTAATAAATGAATCGTTTGCGTGTTTCCACATGAAAAGTGTGGGATTGATAATTGTAGTTGTTGTTGTAATACAGCGAAACTAATATCAACAACTATGAACAAGTTTTTTAAAAAATCACGAAACATTGTGTTTAATTTCATTATAAATTGCTGTCTATTCTGTGAGTTCAGACAGTCTGATGAAAGATCAGACCGGTCTGTTGCATGTTTTTGTAACCTATATTGGCTTTTTTGATTTCTGGTTTCATGCTCTTCATCATTTCATCCATGTATATGTTAAATAACGTAGGACTGAGCCGGCCTCCTTGTCTTAGTCCAGTGGTTGTCTTAAATGTTCTTGATGTTTGTCCCTTGTGTATTATTGCATGGTATTAATTCTTTCTTTCTACACCTCTCTCCTCCAGGATTTTCCATAATTTATTTCTTGGTATCGTGTAATATATTAATATTAATGTTTTATTTGCAAATATTTCACGTATAAGATAGAATATTCAAATTAATTTTCTTAGACTCACAAATAAATCTGGATTACAAAATATTTTAAATTACATATGAACTTTTTTTTACTTAAAATTGTCTTCTATGCGGCGTTACATTTTTCTACGCAAGTTATACAATATATTTTCTCACAATCAGGAAGGATTCAATGATAAATGTATAATTATGACTAATAAATAACAATATCTCAACCGACCTTAAACCACCCTGTTCAAAGCTTATAATCACAACCGGCAAATGTCGTAGCCCTCATTAAGAAGTCTTAATTGTACTCTTTTGGGATCCCCATTAGCTTGAGTTTTGAATATTTTACAAATTATTTATTGAAACGACTAATAAGAAAGAAATTTATTTATGTGTGAAAACATCGTGATATTAACATGATTAATTAAAGTACGGTGTACATTCTTAAAACGTTGTCTGTAACATTATACGTGCACGTATGCATGTAAATTGCTGAGCACTTGCTATGCCACTCAGAGGTGTGGCTGCGGCAACATTTAATTTAATTTGTCGCCTTGCTGTTGCGAGTTTGTGCGCTCGGCGCTCGAGGGTCCAATTAGTGCAGGAACCAATGCCAGACACACACATATACATACAAATGTATATACATCAACGCTCCTACACACACACAAACAAAATCAGAATCATTTCATCCCTTATATCGCTTTTTTAAAGCCCGGTAATGAAGCGCACGACATGTGCTAAAAGAGCGCTCGAAATGTTATAATGCCACAGTGGTGGCGGCTTCCGCGCCGCACAGATGGAATGAGAGCAGTGTGGGGGGCGGCGGACTGGGAATACACCCTGTACGCTTGGGGATTACAGTTTTCACAAGTTAAATAAATTCAGTAATAATTATGCAGATAACATTTATGGAGAGTAGGTTAAATCCATAAAAAAAGTTACGGGCGTAGTTTTTTTTAGTAATGTTTGGATGCATAATCAAATGCCCAAATGAATTTTTCTCAAAATTTAAATTATTTGTATTACTTTCCAAAAATAAGTCAGAAACCTTTAACGTCATTTTTAACAACTCACTTAGCGACGATACCATATCGCACTGTGAAACGTAACTTCCAAAATGAATTTTCAGATTTTAATTTTTGTTTTAATGATTCTTATATATATTTTAACGCTTCAATCATTTTTGTGTTTAAAATAAACCAAATTATTATTTAAAACAATTGGATTACATTATACTCGATGGTAAAACTACTGGAACTATTGTAATCTTTAAAATGCATTTGCCTCAAAAACAGTTTTTGGAAGTTACGATATTTCACAGTGCGATATGTGGATGGTGATATAACATGCAAAACAACATTTTTTACTAATATCTGGAAATATGTATTTCATTTTTATTGCTATATTGTGTCTTTGACAAATTTCATGTTATTGTTATTGTGTAGTCCTTGTAGCAATCCAATGTAATAATAATTTTCCAAAACCTATAATCATGGGCTACAATTAATTAGCCATTACAAAAAACAGCCCTATGCCCGTATTCAAAAAGCTGCTGCTAAAATGGAACTTTAAATTTTCACTGAATTGATTTTTGAGTTGAAATTATATGTATATATATATATATATATATATATATATATATATATATATATATATATATATATATATATATATATCACCCTAACGTTTGACGTTGTTTCTTTATATATCAAATATAAATTAGTGATTGTCAGCCATTTTTATAAAGAATAATTTCCTGTAAATACCATTTGTGGGTTGCATCTACATCTACAGCTAATTAACATACGCCGAGCCTTGATGAAGTAGCTACGTTAGCTACGAAATATTGCCAAGAAGGAAGTAAAGTGTACTTCAAGTAAAGTAGCGCTACCCTAATAAGCTAGAAACATAGTTTTCTATTTTGAATTATATATATATATATATATATATATATATATATATATACATATATATATATATATACATATATATATATATATATATATATATATATATATATATATATATATATCGAAGGCTATATGCTAGATACCAATGGCAAAATCTTGCTTATATCACAGGCGCCAACAAACCTGGAGGATTTTTGGGGTACATCACCGGTTTCATCTATAATTATCCGAAATTGGCAGATATATTTTAATCCTTTAAAATAATTCTGCAACAAAATAACATACGATGAGTACTTTTAGCGAAAAGGGCGTAAGAAAATGTTAAACTTGATATTTGTTTATAAAGAAATATATGAATCTCGCGCACTGATTCCATTTAAAATTTATTATTTGTGTGTTTTGTAAACGCGGCCATAAATCATGGCGGCTCCCCGGCGCTGAGAAAACGGCATATAAATCCGCATCAGACGTCGTCAGCGTCTGCGGGGGCGGGGGAGCGCGAGCGCCGGGTTCCCTTCCACTTTGTCTTAGCTCTCCCGTTTCCTGCGAGGAACTTTGCCAATTCATCTCCCTGCAGAAGATGCTTCCTCTCTCCCGGCTCTTTACTACAAATGCCTTCCGAACTAGATTTGCTGGCACTAAAGAGGCAGCGATATGTTTGTATTACGAAACTGCAGGATTTGCCTGATATTTATAGTCCTCATATAACTTGAATTCGGTTGCGCTTCTCGCAGGAGAGCGCGCGCTCCTACAACAAACCCACCCCTCGGGCCCACCCCCGCGGCTATTGTTCCCCGACGTAAATATATATTCTGTTCGCGCACACCTCGCACGTCGAATTAATGTTAATCGCGCGCATTTTCCTTTACGGCTGACGAAAAACGCTCCTTCCGCCGCTGCCGCGAAGCAACTCGTTACATTTATGTAAATGGGGGAAAGATAATAAATAGGATGGGGTTAACTGTGTTAGTAGACATGAAATATGCGTATGTATGAACGAGATATATAATTTTCTACCAGTTTATTTCTTTAATTTTAATTAAAACGTTAAGCCCCGGGTGGCGTTAGACCGGTGTGAAGTTAAACAATTCTCATAATTCCGGGCGGCCCGTGATGGACTTTTTCTCGGTGCATTGTTACTAAACCGAGAGTGCAAAAAAATTAATGTTTTCTACAATTGTTTACTTATGTCCTTGGTAACCAGAAAATAAGAAAAAAACAATTCAAGTTAATTTTGTTAGCTGTTATTGAATAATATTTGCAACAAAACAAATTTCAATTTTTATTATTGTACCCCCCACGATTTTTTTTGACATATTGTTTAGAATTTAACAACAATCATCAGACATATTTTCGAATAGGGCGCTGGGCCTTATTTTTTTTTAATACGTTTGAACATAAACATGTATATAAGTAAAATATATGTAAAACCATTTTTATTTATAACAAATGTATGTGGCCATACACCAATGTTTTTATTTAACAATTTTGTTTATAAGACATCAGTTTAGTGGTTTCAAAAAAGCACAGTTAAAAAATTTGACAGCAATTATTTTTTATAAGCCTGTCATTGAATAATATTTGCAACAAAACAAATTGTTATTTTTATTAATGTACCCCCCACGATTTTTTTTTGAAACTTTCAAAATATTGTTTAGAATTTAACCACAATCATCAGACATATTTTAGTATATTTCTAAATGGCCTGAGTTACGTAGTTTGATCATTTATATGGCTGCGCGAAATTCCCATGCTATTAAAATGGCTGTAAAAAGTTTTCAGAAAAAGAAAATTCCGTTCAGTTCTTCTGCAACAAACAAGTATAAATGTCGTTTTAGACAAGACAATTTCTTAGCTCAAAAGTTGTTCAAAAAATGAATTCATATATCCTCCTCCCATACAATTTGTCCTTGACAAATCCAACGCGTTATATATATTTTTTATATATCTACCACCCAATTCAATATTTAAAATAATTTGTTGTATGATACGAGACAATTTAGATTGTCTCGCATCTTGACTAACTTTTGAGTCAAAAAATTGTTTTATCCTCAACCTCAATATTTTCAGCTGCAATAAGGATTTTAGATCATATAAAAAAGTGTTAAAATGCGTTTATGTTGATATACATTAACAAATAATATATAATATACATATTTAACATACATATAGGTATATGTTGCACAATAGGTCCTTGAGGGACCGCCGTACATACATCCTAGAGGCGCCATGTCACTCCACATTATACAAAAATAGTTGCATATGATCTAATAATAAATTAAACTGAGGAATTAGAAGGTTCTTAATTGAAAAGAGCAAAAATAGTATTTAAAATTTTACAAAACCCATAGTTGTACAAAATACACCAGCAAAACGCTACGACATAAAATGTGGAACATTTTCATGAAATATATTTCATTGTACATATGTACACAAATCGCATCGCCTTCTCTCCCCAATTCGATCTCAAGCATTGATTCCGTTTATTCAAGAGCAGTCGAACCTCTTGCCGACTTTAAAATGTTTGTGTTGTGAATGTTGTATCAACAAGACTATTAAGGGTGGATTTAAAACCCCCGCGGGGCTATGATTTCAACCCTAATGGATGACACCGAGTTTTTTTTCTGCCTTCACTCTCCGCAGTCTCGCCAAAACATTTGCTCGGGTTCTCACGGGGGAGCGTAATTGACTAATTGCGCTCCCCCCCACACGACCGTCGCGTTGCTGCGCGCCATATGTCAAACGCACGGGGCCACAGCGGCAGCAATCAAATCTGGATCGAGACAAACATGTCGGAACCACAAATATAATAAACCGAACAATATGAAATCAACCAAATCGTATCCGGGGGCCCCGTAATTGCGGGGGCGGCGTGCGATAAGTCGATTGACCTGACGTCTGACGGAGTTGTGTGTGTGTGCGTGTGCGGTGGAAGGGCTACACCACTTCATTTGGTATTCTAATTGCGCGCCGCCCTCCGGCTCAATCAAGACAGTCGATGATATTAAATAAATGTTTGCCAGCCCCTTACAACGAGTGGTGATTGTTGCCTTTTGATTTAATTCCGAGAATTCGCTGGATTTTTTTTAGCGATATAATGATTTTTACTCTTTTTGCGTCGTGTGTCAAGATGCTGTGGGGATATTGGCCCCGGCGGGGACACCTCATGAATATGTTGACGAGCTGCTCGTGTCGATAATAGCGGGTGACGTCGAGGCACGTGACCTCACGCCCTTCCGTTTATGCGCACTTAATTTGTGGTATTGTCTCATTTCATTATTCTCAGACTAGGGGGATTGAAAATCTCAGTGTTCTAAATAAATTTACACACGAGAATTTCAGTAGTAATTTGAGTTTTAGTAGTAGTTTTGAGTACATTTTTTCATACTTACACTCGTATATATTTTTCAATTCACATTGTTGGATATCAACTAAATATCAATTCAATTCAAAAGTGGGACCTGTATACTTATGGCAAAAACGTCCTCTTAAAAAATTTCTTAAATATCGCAATCAATAGCAATAGTGATTGTTTAAAATCGCTGAAGTAGGACATTCCCAAACAGAGAAATGCGTAAGATAAAAAATAGTGGTATAGTTTCATTGGGTCAAATCAGGACCTAGGTATTTTGTCCTACTTAAGCGGTTTTCCAAATATCCGATCACTTTTATTGATTGGAGGTTGGATTGAAAAGTTTGTCGCAAATAGTCGGCTAGCGAATTAATGGGAATCCACTGTATATATACTTCTTCGTATTTTTCTTCATGTGTCTTGCCCTAGAGCGTTGACCACTAGCTTCATGATTTGGACTTTATCGGAAGCCTTTCTGAACAATGATATTGTTCTCTATCTATGGCCATTGGCGAAAATTATTGAGCCACCTTTGCCCTGAATTTTACCCTGAATTATATACAGGTAGTGTGTACTTTCCATTTCGTAGAACATACTCAAAATATTCCAACGTCTGTCTGGGGATATATGAAAATATTAATGATTAGAGTTACTAAAGACCTAATATTGTGTAAAAAGTTTATTTAGGAAGAATTTTTAATTTTATTATGCAGGGTGATTTATTACTGGACGACAACATGAAACATTAAATTTTATATGGAGTGTTTTGGTTATATATATATATATATATATATATATATATATATTTCTAAAAAAAATTACTCTCCGGTAAGACTTGAATTTTTTGTTGAGAAATTAGTCCTTGATATTTATGTATATAATACAAAATTCTCAAGTCTCACCGGAGACTGAATTTTTTGAGATATTATTATATATATAATTTTTGATTATAGCGTCACTGCCTTCCGATACCCTTTTTTCATAATTTGTTGTCTTACCAGTCCCCTTTTTATACTCTTCTTTCACTCATGACTCTCCTAATTCCTTCCATTCAGGATGTTCGTGGTCTACCTCGTCATCGGGTGTAATTGATGATTTTCGTTGGTAGTCTTTGCTCGACCATTCGTTGAACATGGCCATACCAGATGAGTTGTTCATTGTTTATTTCGCCCATCAATGTTTCCGGAACTTCCCATTGTTTCTCGTATATTGTCGTTTGGTATTTGTTGCAATCTAGACTACCGCTATAAATTTCGACTGTCTGCTTCTGTATATGTCTGCGATGTATATTAACACGCTCTTACCATTGTGTTATATATTAGTGTTTATCATGTGATATTTTTTGACCAGACTATACCGTTTAGGCATCCGATATTTTTTCTTTCTTGGCTATGTTTGCTCTATATTTGTCTTGATCTTCAAATAGTATGCAAACATATATATATATATATATATATATATATATATATATATATATATATATATATATTCCTTGTATACTTCAATAATAGCGCCCGTCTCTAGTATCAAATTATTTTATTTTACTCCCGTGGCTATTCATTGACACTCCTCACTTTAGATGTCTTCTTTCAATCATATATTCCAGGTCTTCTTACTTTTCTAGTCCTGAAAAATGTTACCCAAGCCAAATGAATTTTATGCAAACATTTTCAATCAAATCTTTAGTCTCGTTCTCATCACAAATTTACGCCAGATGAAATATAAAGGGTGGCAAAAATAAATTACGTCTTTAACCTCTCCATCACGCCCCTCCTGTGTCAACCGCACTCGCCGGTTGAACGTAGTTTGATTTCAAAACGTGCCGCCCGCTATTTTACGTAGCACGGAAATTTGCATGTTGCATGCAAATCGGACTGTTTTCAGTTTTAGACGTGGGGGGCAGGAGACGCACGCGCGCGCTCACTCGCTGAATTTATAATACGTGCGAGGGTGTGAACCAGAGACTTGTAAAATAGCTACACTTTAAGAATAATACGGAAGATTTATCAAAAACTTTGTTCTCCCGGCGGGCGCACGGCGAACAGGGGAGCGGCGAACGTCTTATTTAGAGATAATGGCTTATGAAATGGGGGGGCGGCCGTCGATAAAGCGAAAATGTGAAATATTCAGTGCACAAAGTGCACCATCTTATCGGCGGTACGCCATAAAGGGGCGAATTTTTTAAATTGCTGCTGCCACATATAAGTCATTTTGGTATTTTTAAGACGCACAAGAGCTAAATCATACGTTTACTGAATATATCGATATTACATTTTTTATTTAAAATCTTATGACAATAAAATAAAAAAATTAAAAAAAAAATTAAAATGATTCCTCAAAGAAGATGGTAGATGTTTGTTGTTATGTATTTTGATTTTTTTCGTGTAGAGACGTTATTAAATGACCAAAACACACAAATAACACTTTACTAAAAAGTTTTTTTATTTCGATATATTTATGTTGAGTAGTATTATATGTTATTTTTCTCCTCTTAACAGTTTTCTTCATTAATTTTGAACATGCAGTCTTATAGATACAGGGTGTTCCTTGTTTTATTGAATATTTGCAATCTCTTCCTGAACACCTTTTTTATATACTGAATATTTTCTGATATACGTGTGGTATAAAGTAATGCTTTTTCTTAAATTAAACTCTCGCGACCCCTTCTCCTAAGTACAGCAGCTATATACTGCATATTTAACAAATTAGATAATAAATTGCTGCATTCTTCAAATACACATTGAAGTAGCTCCTGAAATTCCAACGCAAACGCATTGCAAAAGCGCACTCGTATCAAATATTCAAGCAATTACGTCCGAATTTGTGTTGGGGCGGTATGTAGTAGCCCCTGGCCATATATTTTTTATTTTTCTGCGAAAGCGCCCTCGCGAGCGCACTCGTCCGGTACGCGCACACCTCAATACCTGCACAAGTTTGTGTTTCTCCAACGGCGCCTTTGATCAATTCACTTTGGCGCTTTTCCCATCCGGCCGTTTCGAAATAGCGAATAAAATAATCATAAAAAAGTGCACGCGATTTCCGATTTAACACGGACGTCGCTACCCGCATTCCCATGCGGGCGAGCGCAGACGGCATAAATAAAAATTCGGTGACACCGTCGCTTTAATTAGCGATAAATCAAGACGATTCCGCGCGACGACCGTTTGGGAAAAAAAGAGAAAAACCTGTTGTTGTTGTTGGGGAGTCCTTTTTTTTGTGTGCGGTGCCTCGGCGCGCATGGGAATCGGGTGCAGTTTTACGAGTTTCGGTCCAGACGCTGCATGTAGCCGACGACGACGACGACGCGGATGCATCGCCACCGGTAATTCAAGTTTAACGAAAACTTTTACGGCGCTGCTGTGTAAATAAAGGAGTTTGGCGTCGATGTGCCTGGCGTGACGAATGCTTGCAACTTTTAAGGGAGGCTGAAGAATTTTGAAATAGGCTGCAAATGTTTTTACCTTAGTTTGATGACGATCTGGCGAATGTAATTGGTAGTGTACGCCAAACTCATTCGCTGATTATGGAAACTAGCCTTCCTGCACTAATAATGTAAATTACTACTACCCGAAATTTTATTATTGGTATCAAATATGGAGTAATTTTGCTGGAAATGTAGTGGTAGATCCACCACCACCTAGCTTTGTTTGAAAATGTATAAAGCATGAATTACGTTGTACTAGATTACTAGATGTAGAGACTTGAACAAGTTCTTAGTTTCAATTACTATAGACGTATCATTTAAGTAAGTCAAAATAGTCAGATCGTACAATGGCCAATGTCGTACTGCAGATGTCTTGAATAAAATTTGAGTGAGTTTTGAATGAAAAGTAGAGCCGGGCCTACTATATTTTATTCAAAACATTTTCTGATTTAAAAGTTTCAAATGGATCAGTTTTGAATGATATTGTTTATTTGTTGTATATCTAGTATAATGTAATAAACCCTTTAAATTTTACAATCTTAGATGGTGTCTCAGTTTAAACAGGACCAATTTGTCAATATCATACACTTGTCAATTCCAGGTAAACTGAATTCTAAATTGTATTCAATCGTTTATTTCAATTTACCGAGTAGGAAATTTAATTTCGGCCCCATTATACCGCCATATATTCGGCCATTAATTTATCCACGCGCAATTACGAGCATCCGAGGCCACTTATTCAACTGCATAATGCTCATTCTTACATACGAACGGGCCTGTATAATCTATGTGTGTATCTAAAAGGTGGTTGTTGTCTGTGTATGCATTTGTGCTGCGCGACACACACAATTATCGCCCCTGTATCGTAATGCTTATGGGCTGTAAATCAGGATAAGCGCTACCCTCCGTAATGTATGCATGAGATATGCGCGCGTGGGCCCGAGATGTCCGATAATTTTAACTTATGTAAACCATTATGTTCGGGTAAACTAGAAAATATCGCCGTCGACGGTGGACGCCGCGATAACCGCGCACCGTCCTTATCTGCTCCACATAAAAATGTACCAGAGGGGGGGCGCGTTTTTAATAACGCGGAGGTGGCGAAATTAAAACGCGCCCGTGCGATTTTTTTTATTGGTAATTTAGCCGCGCGATTTAATAAAGATTGAAACCAATAAAGTGGAAGGAACTGCGGGCAAACAGAAGTTAAGATAAATATAAAAAAGTGCAAATGGCCCGAGATTACTGCCGCTTCATAACAGCGCGGGCCCCTTTTATAACAGCTGTTAAAAATATCTTAATGTTAGTTTAAATTCTATCTCTGGAGTTAAGTGCTCGCAAATAAACGCAGCCAGCTTCCTCCGTTTCGTTCTTATTGACGTCGTTTATCAATGGACAACGCGGAGGGTATGATTACCATTCCGCCGTTCCAGGGGTCGTATGGATTATTTAGAATTTGGTCACTCGACTTGGGCGGTTGTCCCGGCCCTACCTGAACGTGTTAATATTTGAATAAATAACATATCAAACGCGCACAATACCCGATACAATCAAACCCCCTGCGGCGCGACAAATACATCAATGATACTAAATAATTTTTCCTGAACTATAAATATCTCATCTGTCATATTAGGGGTATATTAGCACATATGTTGTGTTTGAGTAAGCGTGTGTTGATTAGTGGAGGATCAGGGCCAGGGGGATGATATCGCGGATCCGATTATGGCGACCCCCATAAGCGGCTCAGTGCGAACTTAATATAGGTTCCGGCAGTCCCTCAGGATACCACTGCGGACGGGGATTATATCGCGTGCGGCCATATGCTCCAGGGCGGCAATAACGGCGGGGCCCCGAAATTATTACACTTTGAGTGAATCGAATAAACCGCAGAGAAGGGGCAAATAGAATAATAACAAATGAATCTAGTGGAAACTGAAACATAAAACATATTCTATACTGGATTAATTTAGAAACTCTAAAAAATATTGTGTTCATTCGAAAACACTACGTTATTTTAGCATTACTTATTCTGTTTCATACAATAATTATAATTTACAACCGAAATTTTATATGTCAGGATGGCCGAGCGGTCTAAGGCGCCAGACTCAAGGTTCCCCTTGCCTGGATAGCACAGGTTCGAGCGTTCTGGTCCTCTTTGAGGGCGTGGGTTCGAATCCCACTTCTGACAGTATTTTTTATTATTAAATACTATACGAAATACTCGTATGGCGAGGTATGATCTCGCCAATTATTCTGGCTTATGTGGCTTTTTTTATATGTTTAAAATAAAAAATCAGTTCAAATTGCAGTTCGCACTGAGGAATTGAACCTCATTTTACAGGTCCACATATGTCCATCATAAGCTGTAATATACATGTAATATTTCTCCTTATTTGTTTAAAAATACTTTAGCAACCCATGTATGGGTCAATAGCCAAAATAGAATCTGTGGATAAATGATATTATTTTAAATATATATTATTTATAATATTAAATGAAATCTCATCAACGGTCACTTCACACTTTTATTCCGTGACGTAGTGACCGTTGATGAGATTTAATTACCAATATCATTTATCCACAGATTCTATTTTAAGAAACACATGAGAAGGGTTTAAAGTTCGTGTCTCGCGTTTCTGTCATTTCAAAAATAATGTCTGCAGGAAGGTTTTTAATTAATCGACTAAGTTATAGAAAATGATAAAAAATGAAAGATTTAAGAAATTTAAATTTATAATACTATTTTATATTCTGTATTAAATTGGACTAAAAATAAGCAGGTTTTTGATAATTTTAACCCAAAAATAAAGTTTGCAGGAAGGTTTTTATTGTACGAACTGTTTTAAATTAATTGATTGAAAAAAAAATGATAAAAGATCAAATATTTAAGAAATTATAATGTATGATATTATTTTACATTCTGTATTTAATTGGACTCAAAATAAGCCATTTTTTGATAATTTTCACCCAAAAATAAACTCTGCATGAAGGTTTTTATTGTACGGTCTGTTTTAAATTAATCGACTGAGTTATAAAAAAAGATTTAAGGCATTTAAATTGATGATATTATTTTACATTCTGTATTTAATTGGGCTCATAATAGCCATTTTTTGATAAACTTCACCCAAATATGAAATTTGCAGGGAGGTTTTTATTGTACGAGCTGTTTTTAATAAATCGACTGAGATATAAAAATTTAAAAAAAATCAAATGTTTAAGAAATTTTAATTTATTTTATATTTTGTTTTTAATTGGGCTCAAAATAAGCCATTTTTAGATAATTTTCACCCAAAAATAAACTCAGCAGGAAGATTTAATTGTACGAACTGTTTTAATGAATCTACTGAGTTGTAAAACATAATAAAAAATCAAAGATTAAAGTAATTTCAAATTTGATATTATTTTATATTATATATTTAATTGAGCTTAAAATAAGCTGATTTTTGATAAATGTCTCCCAAAAATAAAGTCTATATCATTGGTTCTTAACCGAGAAATTATGAAACCCGAATGTTGGCTCATCTACTGTATGTGATTTTATTTTGGTGCTCCGCAAGTTTTTCTTATGATCAAAAGTGCTCCCTGACTTCAAAAAGGTTGAATGAGTATGGACTAATATCAAGAGCCCGGTTATTAAAGAGGCAGCAAAAAAAGAAATAAACTAAAAGATTGTCCCCATACTCAGTTAATTTTTTTATGTGGTATATTTTTTGTGGGGGTTCGACAGGGGGAAAATATCTAGGGTCCTGAAATAGGTAAATTGAGAATAAATATGCGGATATACGAGCCCTGCCTGTATGTGTTTATTTTCAATCGATTTCCATCCTCTATAAGAACATTATTGTTCTTGTAATCTAGTTTGTTTCGGAATTTGCCACGAATATTAATATCCCATGCTCGTTTAAAACGCATTAACACTATTTTCGTAATCAATCCCGAAACTAGTCAAATAAAATGCACCCGCAGTTCATTTGGCCGCGCCCTAATTGCTAGTTTTAAACGCACCACCGGTCGCATAAATCAATCAACTAAATTAAAGCGAATAATGCGTCCATAATGAGGTGTCCGTTCGATGTAATTCATTTTTAGAGGGAGCGAATTAATAAAGTGCGCGTTTGCCGCATTTTTGCGCGTACACACACCCACACATGTACAGAGCGGCCGGTGGTCAGCCGCCGCCGCCCCCATAGCCGTCGACGTTATAAATTTATTACAAATCTCATTCCGCTACATGAAACACGCACACATACAGTTCAGGGTGGAATTTTCATCATGCTAGGGGAATAAAATAAAATAAAACCGTCTGCACTGATTTAAGATAGTTGGGGAATAGTTACTGACACAACGGTGTTGCATATGAGGATAAGAAATAAATTAAAGTTGTTAACTAAAAGAAAAAAATGTTTAGGGAATATTTTTGTGTTATTTTAAAAGTAGATGAAATAAATACCCATCGTTTGAGGTGTAATGATTTTTATTATTACAGAAAATACTATTGTAGGCATATATAATCCACCTCTTCGCAATCTACATATCTAGATTTCATCTTATTAGATCTCATCAGTGTAGCTCAGCTAGTGAGGATAAGTTGTATTATTTTTACTATTGTAGGCATTATTTCCGATTGTCCTCAGTGCGCCACGGTATCGGATCATCGTTTCATTCATTTCATCATTCATCTTCCCATGAATATTTGACCTATTGAGGATTTATCCTTACCTGAAAATTCAGCCAATCTGCTGTTGTCCATCCTTCCTATGTGTTTCTTTAATGTTTCTCTTCTGTGGGGTGCACAGTGGTTGATATCTGGGTTACTACACGCCTTTCCTTTATAATTGAGGAGGATTATTTAAGAGTATAGTTAGCCCGCCTTTTGGTACCTAGTGCTTCTTGGAGATGGTTGTAGATGTCTTCCATAATAATAATCCCACTCGCATACACAATGCTGACTAACTATGTCTCATTGCCATAACCGAGTAGGTGTAATGTTAGAGTCACTGTGGGACACCACGAATTAATTTTCCTTGTAATGACTATGTATTTTTCATAATTTGGGTTAAAATTATAAAAAATACAGTGGTATGTGTCCTCTGATGTCGAAGGTTTTAGCTTGTATCAATTACTCTGCCTGTCTTGTAAGTACTACAGTGTTTAACGATTAACTTTTGATGTTTATTTCACATACATTTGAATATCTTAATGCTATGAATATTTTAATACTTTTTAATATGTGATATCTTAAGTAATTATATTTTGTAACATCTGGCTTGCTGTAATAAATCCTGATGAAGCTTTGAATCAAAGAGCGAAATATTGATATTAAATTACTTAGGGCGTATAGCAGTGACTTTCAATCATGGTGCTACAAAATATTAAGGCTGGGTTGTATACAGTTTTAACTAGCATTTTATATCCACTGTTTAAAGATAGCAACATCGCTTTATGTGTCGTTTAAATTATGTATTAGCAATTGACACAGGGCTGTGAATTTATATGCTTTTATACACCCCAGTCTAAATAGAAATGTTCAAAACTATTTATTTATTAATTGTATACAAACGTATAATGTTTTCTTTTCTTTGCAGGTATGTTTGTTGCTCATTTTTTGGCGTCGGATATTACTCCTATTATCACGAGAATTTTCTATGAGTCCATGAAATCAAGGTGAGCGAGATGTTGATAAAAATATATATTAGATGTTGTTGTACAATTAAGAGAGTAGTAACGATTACAATTTGTATCTATTCTAAGCCTTAGGGTCATTCTAATGAGTGTTACTGTACATATGAGTCAACTTGTCAGTAATAGTAGCATATAATATAGATTACCATTAGGCCGGGATTCGATCCCGGTCATTCCGCATTATACGCAAAGGTGCTAACCACAATAGCACTTAAGCCTAGATTTCTAGAAGAGCGGTCGCTTTAATGCGACCGCTTTTGACTTCATTTACACATCACAAAAATCGTTTTAAGTATGTGTAATTGAACAACTCACAATTGTTAATCGTAATTCATTGCGTTTTTGCAGTACGTTAAGAGTCATTCTTTATGGGAAACCATATTAGTTTATATACACATAAAATTATGTTTGTGACGTAAAAATGACATCAAGAGCGGTCGCTTTAAGCGACCGTTCTCCTAGGAAACCAGGGCTTAAAACCTCGGCCGCTTTTACGGTACCGCTTTCGTAGAAAACTAGTATTTTAGTAAGATCCAGCTCAGTGTCTTCAGGCATTGTCCGTCTTACACTGATCACTGTGGAGCGAGCAAACCCCGTTGCGGGCAAATCACAGTTATTCGGAGATTTCTTTAGTAGTTAAGCTAAATACAGGGCGATAAATCTTCTCTGAGTTTGTTCCTTTATTGGCTGATAAGCCCCTGAGCTGATAGCCCTACAAAAATAGAAGTTTTTCTTGTCATTTCAGAGAAAATTTATAATGAAAAAATCCATTAAAATAATCAATTTTGTTTCTTGATTCTATTGTAGTCGAAATATTTTTTATCAACCACAAATTCTCAAATATAATATAAAACATCAATTTCGAGAGCGGGTTCGCTATGTCGCCGCGCCACCCCCCGAGATTGGAGCCCGAGGGGGGTGTCGGGCGGCTTGCACTGGGGCTGTATATGTGTGTGTGTGTGTTGGCAAATACGTAGGGGCGGTCACCCCGGCAACACTGCGGGACCGCGGGGGCACTCACGCACGATTATAGCTATTAAAGTGGGATTTTACAGCGGCCGTGTTGAATTACTACACTTACATTGCTTTACCATTGACTGCCGACCCTTGCGGGGGTGGCTTTAAAGTCGCATTTTCGCAAGCCTAACATCTCACATGAATTTTCAATTATCAGGTCACGGGCGACACGGTGCTGTGGCTTTGCGAAACACGGTGCTAAATGAAAAATAACAAATGGGCTTCATGCCAATGCGAGGGTTCACACTAAATGCTGTGTGTTAAAACATTTTAAAGTAGAAATTTAAATATGATAATTATAATAATAATAAAAATATCAATATTATCATTATATGATTAGGATCATGTTATTATTATTATTATAATTATCATATTTAAATTTCTACTTTAAAATGTGTTAAAACATTTTAAAGTAGAATTTTAAATATGATAATAATAATTTTATTATGGCGCGAAATTGTATTATAAAAACAACAAAACTATGCAAGATAATACAATAACACATATTGTATCATAAACTTGTACAGTGACTAACGCCATTCAATGTGTGAAGATCAAAAGTTATTCAAAACATTGTGACACACAACAACCAACCAAAATCTCTAGTTATCTCTCATACAAACGCGCATTGTGCGGTTATTATTGTAATCAACAATGCCACCTTACGCGGGCATTCCGCTCATTGTAGACCGGTGACAATGAGGCCGATTAAATCGAATAAAAAGCGCAGGTACTTCTTGAACAAACGACAGCGTTATTTGCGTAACAAGTTGCCCTTTTATATGAAATTATTCCCTTTGTGCACGCGTCGCATTGTACGACGCGCAACATTTTGGCGACAGCTGGACTGTCGGATCGCGTCGTGATTTTTTTTTGTCGGTTGAGGACCGGATTTTCGAATGGGGCTGTTTGTACACGGGAGGGATGCCGGGTGCGTCATTGGATACGGCCAGTTTTGGTTGCAAGGTACGGCCCCCGGTGAAATTTCGGAATGAATGAGCATTATTTTTATTGACCTCGGCCGTGTAAAATAATTCAGGGTTTTAGGGGTGATTTTTTGCAACTGGTTATTTAGGGATGTAATTAGGGATGTGCTCAAAATTACATTTTTGAGGAGGTGCAGATGTTTAATGTCTTTTAATTGGAATACGGAAGTAAGCGTGCATAATATTTTTGTTACTCCACCGGAGGAGTATTTTAACATGAAATGTTCAAATATCTCGAAAAATACGAAAATGTCAGTAATCAAAATTGAATCATTCTGAGTGGAAATTACAGTAGCTTTAAAATTAGTTTCCCACACCCAGTGCCTGAGGGCGGTAGGGGGTAACTTTAAAATCTTAAATATGAACCTCCATTTTTATTGCGGATTCGGATTCTATGGCTAAATGTACGATATATATATATATATATATATATATATATATATATATATATATATATATATATATATAATAAAAAATCAGTTTGTAGCTTCCCAAAAGTGCAAATACAAATACATATATTTGAATATAAATTAGCATGCAGGATTGTGACATTCGATGGCGACATATTACAACATATTTTGTTTAATTTTTTTACTGATCCTAGCACAAAACATATCAGTATACCAGATGGCCGAAGGAAAATGGAAAATTTTAATTCTTCAAGTATTTTTTTTTCGACGACTAACTTGTATATCATTATTATTTTTAAACCAAGACAAGACGTGAAATCGTAATGGATTTAAAAGTAATTGCTTAATGTTTATATATATATATATATATATATATATATATATATATAAATATATAAATATATATTTATATATATTTTTGAAGGCATTGTTTCATGAACAATATTTATTGCAATTTTGAATATTCCAGTAACGTATGTTAGGAAAAATCCTCTTTATGTTACTGTGATGTATATAGCGAATGTGTATCGTTTACAGTACAATTATTAAGCATTTTGAAATTAGAACAAATTTGTATTGACCGAGCCAATCCGTTCTGATTTAATTCGACAGAAATTGTTGATATCTACTGGTATGAATGGGAGGGCAACCCGGGAGAGCATATCTCACGCAGACGGGCGCGGTCCAGGTGGTTCGGGGGGGCCCTCGCCATTGTGATGCAAATTCCACCCCAGGTGTGCGGGTCAGGGGTGGGGTGCGCATCCGCCAGCCACCGGGTGCTCGTTCGCCGGCTACCGATGTCAATTTGACATCTTCCGACCTCTTCTCCCTTGTCACCACACCACCCGGCCCGACTCATTACCATCCACAAAACAATTAACAATCATCAGTTAATAAAATTAAAGAGTCCATTATTTATAGAAACTTATAATGACATATAAATAATTTTCGATTTACAGGGGCCATTTCAAAATTTTGTGAAATGGACGCGTTTGTTATGTTTAAAACAAAAGTTTTAACATTTACTATGGGTGAAGTAACACGATCTTTGAATAAGGAAATTCTTAAAGGTCGTTTTAGACAAGACAATTTCTTAGCTCAAAAGTTGTTCAAGAAATGAATTAATATAGCTAGCCTCCTTCCATACAATTTGTCCTTGACAAATAGAAAGCGTTATATTTTTCCATTCAATATACCATTCAATACAATATTTCAAATAATTTGCTGTATGATACTAGAAAATTTAGATTGTCTCGCATCTTGACTAACTTTTGAGTCAAGAAATTGTCTTTAGTTTCCGTTTTAGTTCTTTTGGACGCTCATCTCGAAGAGATTTAGGTAGTGTGTTAAATATTCTCACAACAGTATGGTGAAGGCTTCTTTCTATAAAAGTGTACTTGATTGCAAACGGACGAAGGTCTCCTTTATTTTGGTATTATATGGATCATCCTTAATACTGCCTTCAAATAATTCAGGAGTTTGTATTACAAAAATCACCGCACCTATCAGTGGTTTTAGATAAGACAATTTGTTGACTCCAAAGTTTGTCAAGATGCGAGACAATCTAAATTGTCTCGTATATCATACAACAAATTATTTGAAATATTGAATTGGATGGTAGAATATAACGCATTCTATTTGTCAAGGACAAATTGTATGCGAAGAGGATATTTACATTTATTTTTAGCAACTTTTGAGCTAAGAAATTGTATTGTCTAAAACGATCTTAAGATTAAATAAGAATACAACGTGAGAATTGTATGTTTCCTTATCCTTATTAATGTACAGCGGTGCGATTTCTGTTTGATGATTCGTCTAACTGTCTAAAGATGAGTTTATGCTGAAATAAAATAATAAATAATATAATACTTAATAAATAAGGACTAAATAAACCGTTAATGGTCAGAAAAAAATAATACGCACTACTAACTGCGAAAAGTATAACTTTTTTTGGATTTTATTATAATACTTGACATATTTATTAAATAAAGTTCGTCCAACATTATTTTATTTGTTAATTATATTATTATTTTGTCACCATAAACATCTTAATGGAAAAGTGCCCTTTTTATTTTGATCTTGATTTATTATTTATTGTTTTATTTCAGCATAAACCCACCTAAAGTCGCTCCACAAAATACAGTCAACTTAGTTACGTTACTAAATTCAAAATTTAAGATTCGTTATTACCGAAAAAATTAGTGGACTGATAATACTGGTTTCACATTTTCCTTCACATCTCTTTTTTCTTCAATCTTCGCTTTAATAATAAATTGGAGAATTTCATATTTCCGATTTGGCATGCAGCTATCCTTTTCTTTATTGTAGTTGAAAGTTCGGGTTTTTTTAGGCACTTTTGATTTTTTGTATAATTTTGGTTACCCTAGTAATCATTATTAATTAGCCAAATAAAAGTGGGCACCGCAGTAAAGAATCATTAGTCGGTGCCCGACAAAAGCAGTGAGTCAGGCGCGCACGGGGGGCGGCCAACAAAAGAGAGCGAGAGTTTCGAGATCTTCCGCGCGCGCGACGAGAGAACGAGCGCCCGGGCGACGTCATTAGCACGCACGCTCTCGCTTCCGGTTCCGGTTCCGCCCGTCGCGCCCTCGCTCTCGTCTTAACCCAACTTAGAGGGAGAGCCCGCGCGCGCTAATGCAGTTTGAATATTTTTAAGTTGATTTATGAATTTCTCCCCCTCCGTTTGCCTAATTGACTAACCTTGTTTGTCTTACTCCAACTAGGTTGACAATTTTAAAAGGCGCTACGTTCAACTACGAGGGTTGTAAATAAAATAGTGGCAATATATTTAGAAAACAATTTATATTGAACCCAGAAAAAATACATTATATTGCTTCAATATAATCAGCAGCATATATTTGTTGCTTCTACTGCTGCACTTTTAATTTTATTGATACATCTATCCCTCACAATAAATGCTAAATGCAGGGATCTAAATATTCCACAAAGGCTAATGTCATAGCGTCAGGTGCAAGTACTTGGCTAAAAACACCATCGTATACAAGATTCCATAGCAATGGTCCCCTTGAGGTAGCACGCTAGTCATATCAATATTTTTAGTTTAATCTACAGCATTATTTTCTACCATTCTATCTGATAGATAACTTTTCACCAATTTCATCAAATATATTGTTTTCATATAGTCGCCTAAGGAGCAACACCACACATCTAAAATTCGAGGTTGACAGGAAAGAGAAAAACTGATTATAAAATGTGTATTAGAGTTATTTTACTTGATAACGATTTTATTTTATTCCTTATTTTTGTTTATTTGGACCAAGAGCAATTTAATTACTTCATTAATTATTCTATAATCAGCTTTCTCTCTCCTGTCAACCTCAAATAAAATTTTAGATGTGTAGTTTGTTGCTTAGGCGATGATATCTTCCAAAGATTTCATTATTATTGCCCAAGGCAGAGTGTTGTAAGCATTTTTAACGTATAATGCTATCATTAGGCAATGTTTTCTCTTCCTTATCGGCCCAGTGTTCTTCCGCTAATTTTTGGACTTTAAAAATTGCGTCTATAGTTAATATTCCCCTTCTAAAACCAAATTGTGTTGGTGATAATGCCTTTTTTCATCTACAATTTCTTCTTTTTTATTGACCTCTATCCAATGGCAAAGCGACCCCGGGTGTCTCAAAATTGAAGTCTTGAAATGGTGTAAAATTCAAATTTACATTGATTTTATATGCTGTTTTGGATTAGATTACATTTCACTCGATTAATGATTGTTCGCGTGTATAGTCTCGTCGTGTTTGTTTCACTTTCCACTATCAGATTCTAGTTGGTTTCTGAATCTCACTACTAAAACTAAAACTAAAAGCTGTAAATACCAAATTTTCATAGACACATTTTGACGATTATTTGGTGGCGTTGTAGCTGGAGTTGCATTAATATAAATATGAACTACGGTACTGCCAATCAACCTATCGCATGCAAGGTTGCCACTGTTCCTACTATCGCTCCAATAGTCCTGCATTCTTTTTCAATACGGAGTGCCAATGTTGCTACCGACTATCGGCCCCAGCTTTAAAATAGTTGAAAAATCATCATCAAACTCAGGAACGTCATATTCACTGAATCCAAAAATATAATTTCAATGCCCACGATTCTAGCAAGCGAAAGCTAGAATGGCTTGGGGAATAGCGAGAAGAAAATGGGAGAGGTTGTGGGGCGGTAACCTCGTAATGGCGTGCAAGATCTGGGATGCGTGTGTAAAACCTATTCTGTTGTATGGAGTGGAAGTGTGGGGATTGCGTGAGTGGGATGTGATAGAGAGAGAGCAAGGTGTGCTCCTGAAGAGTCTGCTGGGTCCCGAAAGGTCGACACTGAGAGCAGTGCTGTTGCAGGACACGAATCGTATGAGTATGTGGTGGGAGTCGTGTGTAAGGGTTGTGAAGTTTGAAGAAAGATTGCAGGAATTGGGTGAGGAAAGACTGGTGCGGGAGGTATGGATGAGGTGTAAGAGTAGGACGGAGAGTGGTTGGAGAAAGGATAGAGGAAGGATGTATGAAAGAGTGGGTATGTCTGAGGTGTGGGTAGAGGAGAAGCTGAGAGAAATGGGAAGCCTAGGAACTGAGGTAAGAGAGAGATTGAGAGATATTGAGTGGCAAGAACGGCAGACTAGAATGAATGAGAGCTCTTACAACCCTGGCTACGTAGAGTGGCAAGTGAGTGGGAGACTCCCGAGTTACTTAGCCATTGGTGAGTGGAGCAGGGAGGACAAGGTATGCGTGGCAAGAGCGAGGTGTGGGTCAGAGGAGAGAGGGAGGAAAGTGTGGATGGGTCTAGGGTACACCGCGTGTGCGCTGTGTAGTAAGGGAAGCGACACGTGGTGGCACCTTAGCGAAGAATGTGAGGGTGTGAAAGCAGAGTGGGTGGGAGACTGCAGAAAGCTGAATGAATGGTTATGCGAGGATGGGGAAGGCGTGAAAATCTGCAGGAGGCTGACGTGGGAGAGGAAAGTGGCAAGGGCAAAGGGAGCGGCGATAGATGGGGGTAATTTGTAATTTTTGGCGGAGTAGTACTTTTATTTATATTGTATTTTTATTTTTATTTTTGTATATTTTTGTTGAGGTTTGTGATGTGGAGGGGCAGTGAGGGAAATGCCAATAAAGGTCTTTTTTTTTGTTGGTATAGCTGCTAAATGTTGTTGACAATAATTTAGCAAAAAGTGCTGTATGAAAATTAATGTTTTTCTATTAGTAAAGACAATATTAGACAAGAATTGTAGATTCTCATTATAGCCAAATGTGAGACGAACACGTTGGGCACCATATGTACAAATTCAATATTGCGAGAAAGTGTAAAACGACCATTGAATAAAATTACATATAAAATGATTCGGCGGCAATTACCAAAGAAGTAAATACACCATCAGAGTTTATGGTAGTGGATTCTTACATATTAAGTCCATACTATAAGAAAACAATACTTTTACAACAAACAATCAACGGAAATTTAAATGATACAATAACGAAAACTTGGCGCCAAAAGTATATGTCACCTTTGCACCATTTCGGGCCGGCGCAGTGGCGCCCCCATCGGTAATTATATAAGTCAATTAGCATGGAGTCATTCCAATAATTTTACAGCATCTAGTAGACACATTGGACTGTATAAAGATAATAACACCAGTATTGCCAATTCTCAATACATAAATAGCAACCCTCGTACAAAATCAATTTGGTACAGTAGTGTTTCCGAAATCGTATCAATAATTGTCACACATATTATGCGAGGAATAGTCTAAAGCATGAATTACATTGTACTAGGTTCGGCTCGTAACTAGGAACAAGTTCTTCTTCTAAACCCACTTTCGTTTATCGTTGGGAGCTGTTCCGGGCTGTGCTAAGACAAGTAAGACCAGCCCAGAACAGCTCCCGAACGATAAACGAAAGCGGCTTAAATGCAATTTAAATTTTATTTAATCAACGGTGTGACAGTGGCAGTGATTTATTAGCAAAAAGTAAGAAAAAAGTTTCCTTGGTTGTAATATTACTTTGTATGATACAATTATAGAAAGTAAACCGTAAAAAAAAATTCCGGTACCGGGAATCGAACCCGAGCCTCCTGGGTGAGAGCCAGGTATCCTAGCCACTAGACCATACCGGACTGATGAAAATATAGTATTCGTAAATAAACGCGAATTCAACTGTCTTTATATAGATCTCCATTACTTTTGTGGGATGTTTTGGATTTGCAAGAAAGTTTTTTTCTGCATCCATTGCCCCCGTTTACTATTTTGCCTCGAAACATTATTTCTTAGTCTCTGCAACCCTTTCCGATCGATGTTGTTTTGCGAGCATCGGCATTGTCTCGCACTCCCTGTGACAGCCAAACTAAGTGCGTGTCTGTCAAATGCAGGCCCGGCTCAGCCAGCCTATCGTGGGGTTCCGGACCATTACACCCGCACACCATTGTCTCTGCTGATGGACATATCCATGTCTCCGACGTGCCGTGATAACAACTTCATAATATATATCTGTAGCAGACACGATCCACAGTGGTTAATCGAATAACGCATTCATAGCGGCGTGCGCGATTAATGGACGTCGATGCGGATTGTTTAACCTGGGCCGTAATTAAAAACTTGATGATGAATAACGGCGGCCGCGCTAAAAAAAAAATAGAAGAAGTTGCGGGTGATCAATCTTGGGACACAATTCCTTAATGCGCGTGCACCACATGAGCCTAACAAGGCCTGACAATTATTCCGGGTAATTAAGCCGCTAGGAACTTTTCCCGGGGCTCGCTTTCAGTCCTGGTAATTAAGAGAGTTAGTTGGGTGGGCACGTCCTCGGATGTGCCCAGAATGCGCGCGGGAATTCGATTGCCGCCCGGCGACGGCGACGCTTTGTCTTCGCAATTGACACACACTCGCTTTGGCGTTCGCGGAATGGATTCTAAGACTAGCTAGAACCAACTGTACAGAATTTTGTTAACAAGCAAAAAATGTACGTGCGGAGAAGGTTCAAATAAAAGAAATTCCGATACCGGGAATCGAACCCGAGCCTCCTGGGTGAAAGCCAGGTATCCTAGCCACTAGACCATATCGGAGGTGTCATGTTCTCTCGTATTATTATTATTTAGTCCTTACTTCTCTTTGGAGCATAGCCACCCTACAAGGTTATTTTAGTAAAATTTAAACAATCTATAAAATAAACTGTATTCAAAAGTATTTTGTATTTACGATTACATATTGAAGAAAGTCGTGGTTGTATTTTAACATTGGCTGCCGGTGCGTAGAGAGAGTAGCTCGTAATAGCAGTAGTAGTGTCCTCGTAGACTAATCTCGGCGACCCGTTTGAAATTCGAAAACGTACTACTTGTTTTTTTTACATATTATAACTCTATTTTTATACATATAATTCAATATTTTCAGGGATTATTAAACATATCATTATGCCTACCGTATTTTAAAAAGCAATTATTCTATTCTATCATCGTCAAAATTAATGCTGAAATATGTGCATAAAATATTTCAATTTTAATTATTTTTAAGTACAAGTTATTTATTATATTGTGTGCATTGCTATTATAGTACTTTTCCAACTTCGTCTCTGCGTTCTACGGCCGTCCTTACCATATCTGTATTTTCTTTTCTTAACGTGTGTCCAATCAATTTCCATTTCCTCTTTTTAATTTCTAATCAAAGTATTTATTTCAAATATTCGCGAGAAATAAACCACGTTAAATTAAATACGTACCATGTCAGGATGGCCGAGCGGTCTAAGGCGCCAGACTCAAGGTTTCCCTTGCCTGTTTATCACAGGTTCGAGCGTTCTGGTCCTCTCTGAGGGCGTGGGTTCGAATCCCACTTCTGACATTTCTTTTTATGCCTAGTAGAAATGAAAACACTACTCAATAGATATATTGGTGCCTGCTATCATTTAACTGTTTTAATTACTAACATCTTAATGCGGGAAAATTCAAAATAATAAAAAAAAATATTTAAATAATTCAATTATATTTGGTACTTATTTAGCTTAAAATGAAATATTTTTTGTTTATTTTAGCCAATTAATAACGCCTCAAATACCATCAAAACTATAAAAACACGTCAAAGAAGATACAATACAAAATACACTACACATGCATGCGATTACGTCGCACAGTTTTTTTTTGCAAAAAAAACTCAATATAGATTCACAATCCACGTCATAGGAAATGTATAATCATGATCCCACTCTTAAATTATTCGTATTATAAAGATTTTCATTACGGTGAGAAACTACACTATTTATGTACTGTCTAGGTAATAAGTAGCCTTTTAAAGTAAAATATTTTTGTGTGTCCTAAGACAAGTCATTTCCCGCATTGATTTGGGTGTGGGAAATACTATATCCCGCACTAGTGCCAATGTAAATGTGTATTTATAAATATGAGAATGCATACAAGCACAGTGTTCACCTCTTATACTTCAAATACCATTAAAAATTAATGATATGGTACTGAATAAATATAATTTTGAAGAAAGTATATACTTTAAATTATATGTAATTGGTAGTGTGATATAAACTATTTGCCACAACAACTTTAAATAACTTTAAATAAATATTTAGTATTTATTCGTACAAAAAATAAGATACATTATTTAGTTTCCCGAATTCGCTCGTAAACTCATTCGGTAAACTTGCCTTCCTGCACTAATAATGTAAATTACTATTCCACTTTTCACACAATTTTCATTATTCCTCGCCTAAACTATACCAATTTCATTGTTTCAACCTCTAAAAACAAGATCAGTTTTCTATAAACATCGCAATTTCAACGTAATTTAAATACAAAACAAGTATTTTACAGCAACCCAGCGTATGGGAAAGGTTAACATCGTTATCAGTGACCGGTTTTCCGGATAATGCATTATTTTTTTCCTATACTGTTTACACCTATCAGACGTGACATTGAATGGGCAAAGACACAAATGCCCCAGGTGCGAATGTTTTCGCGGAAGACGTGCACCGTGATCGCTCACAGTCTTTCCGCATTAAAGCCGACCACGCGCGTTTTCCCGTATCTGTGTCTGTTGCAGCAGAAAAAAAAATCGGAAACAATGAATGAACGCTCCTTCGGCCGAGTCGGGCAGATCAAACGGTCCCTATCTGATCAGTGCGGCCACGGGGGGTGTGCTCGCCGCCCTGTTTTAATCTGGATTTGCAACCGATTTTCGTGAAATTATTTTTTCGGGGGCTTCTCGGATTACGCCTCAGGTAAAGAGTGCGCTTCTTCAGTGGATTATTACGCGTAATTTGGTGAAACAAAATATATTCGGAGCGAACTTGATACCCTCCCACGCTAATTTGTGAGGAAAAAAGGGCCTCCGGGTGGGAAAAACGCGCACAATGCGCTAATAGATTTCAAGGGTCTTCAAGCCTCCACCCCCAGTAATTATTGCGCTAAATACTTTCCGCTGGGCGGGGGGTAATTATCGGTAATTAGAGGAATGTTCAGATTTCCAGTGGGGGCCGAGATCGTCCTAATTACTTTTCTATAATTTCCCATTCATCCTCCGCGCGCCGGCAATTATCCGCAGATGGCTTTTAATCGTCGCGATTTTTAAAATCGCGGGTCGCGCTTGTAGCGGCACTGCGACAATCGGAGAGAGTGTTCTGCTTGAAGTTCGTCCGCGTATCGGTAATCGATGTCGGCACCGAGAGCGAGGCAGAGAGAGAGAACCGGGGGCCCCCATTGTTGTCGACGGCCATTGTTAGCGCTCCGGCCTAACCGGAAATCGCATGTGGACTACGGTGCCGCCGCCGCCGCCGCCGCCGCTCCAAAACGCGTCTTATCGGCGAAAAATACCGAGCCGGAATGTGAGGAAATTAAAAAATTCGGAATTTAAAACAAAATACGGAATATGCGCATGAAATGAAATAATAGGGTCGGTGGGGTGTAGTTTACGGTTATCGCCCTCCTCCGGACCGATAAGGCCGTAATAAATAGATTGATTTTATCGGCGAGGTCTGATTGATTTAATCTGCACCCAGTTGGAGTTTAAAGGGATTATTTAAATATTCCATTATTTTAAAACAAACATAGGGGAGTCCCCCTATGGCTGTTTGATATATTATGATGGACTTTACATATATTTTATCATTCCTTTAAATAGAATATATATGACAATTGTTAGTTAGATATTTACTGTATTTGTTACAATTTGTAACTGGCTATCGACCATCTGTCGTGCGTTAGTGTTTGGTACATTAGAAAATCACTCTTGAGTTTTATTAAGTGTCTTTCATTTAATCCCAACGACAATTATTATGGTTTTGCTTTCAATATTTTTATTTACATAATAGTTTTCAGTAACCTGTGAGTAGGGCAGAATTTTTTTCTGTTAACTTTGTATTTATAATTGAAAACCATTAAAATTTACCTTTACATTAATTTCTAATTACAATTATAATTTATACGAAAAATTCCTCTATCTGCAAACAGTCTTGGTGCGTGGGGCATCCTGTTTCTGATTTTGGGATATGCCTGTTGCTTGTGTTAAAATTCTTATTTAAACATACAAAGTATGTCTAAAATACCGTAATCGTAATCTTGTCTCTGAATTTTATTTTTAAATAATGACCAATACGTCAGCACATCACTGGGGGGCAGTTATGATGTCACTTAATTTTATGAATTAATTTACTTATTTCCAAAAAAAATAGTAAAACGGGAGGGAGCTATATTTTGACTATTTTCAGACATGTTCCCAAAAATTTGTTGAAAGGCGTAAAGTTTTTTTAAAATATAATGCTCGATCTTTCTGTGGCCTTTCTTTCCAGAAGGGGGCCCTTCTGTCAGGGCCCTGGTCACGTGTCCCTATTGCTCCTACCTAGTTACAGCCCTGTCTTATGACACGTTTGTATAACTGGAAAATATATTTTTTTAATTTTGTATTTCATTGAATTTTCAAGGGTCAGGCCCGTATAATAAAGATTATTGTTATGATTATTATTATAATAATTGCTAATTTTGCATAACATACCGCCATATATCTTTGTTAATATTCGGCAAAATTGTTTTATGAGTCAAAGTTTTCAAAAATTACGTTTGAATTGCATATTGGTATTGGCTCTGAGTTTAAAATGTATCTGTTTTTTTTTAAAATATTTTATTCAACCTAAGGTCCAAGAACATCATGTCCTTTTAATCAACATCCCATAAATTGACTTCTATGATGGTGGTATATCAAGAACTAAAAGTGTTACACTGCTCGAAAATCAATCAAACGACTTCCTTAAAATAAAATATATGATTTCATAATTCACCGATGATTCCACAAGGTGTTATTATTAATAACCACTAAGTGACCTATTGTAAAGGGCTAAAGAAAGTCTCAACTCATTCTCAATCGTGCAAATCGTAATAAAATGCCCCCACTCAACGTGCGTCGACCCCAGCTCTCTCGCCCAGGTGTGTGCAAAAATCAGTGTGCACCGAATAAATGTTCCAAAAGGGCGTTTAATGGCGGGTAGGGAACCGAGATGCCATTGTTCAGTGCCGCAGCAGGAGGGGGCCCTCTCTCACGTGCTTGCCAAGGGTGAACCCGGTTTTGAAATTTTATGCCCCCCTTTCGCGCGCGCTAGTTTACGATCGCAATAAAAAAGTCCCCCCCCGAGCGATGGCCGCGCGCGAGACCGGCCGACTTCCTGCAAGCGTCCGAAGGTGAGTGAGTTTCTCTGGATGATGATGATGATGATGATGGTGATGCTGCGATGTTGCGCGATGCGGCCCAGAGAGAGCATATACCCGGCGAAGCCACTCCTAGTTCAAAGGGCGGTCTGTGGGATGAAACGCCTCGCTACAGTAACGCCGGAACGGTCAGGCGGCAAACTAAACAACGAGAGTTGCCAAACTGACACGTTTCTTACGTTTACGATTAATCTAGTCGAAAATTAGAGGCACCAATTCGCACGAGTGTAAAAATATAACAGATACGATTATAACGGTTGATTCGTGGAATGTATGTAGGATGCGATTTACTGCATGCATTCGTTAGGCGTCTATATATATATATATATATATGTGCATACATTCGGAGCGCTCTCAGAAATAATTACAGCGCGTTTTATTATCGCTAAGTAGTTATTAGAAATGCAGACTACGTCGTGAGCAAACTATGCCCGTAATTATACACTTGAATGGCTATTTTATGCGTTTTAGCAAATTGCTTGCCGTTTCGTTCGCGAGGGAAATGCAATTTTAATACGCGTACTACGATTGTTTCCCTGAAGGAGTCGCCTAAAATAATTCAGAAAGTTTTTCAGGACCCCTTCACTATTCTACAGAAATATTGAATGGTGGGATCAATATAATACGGGAGTAATGATAAATATTCAGCATTTACTTACTGCAGACTTGCTAGATTCACATTGTTAATTTAGTAGTAGTGTTAATGCATTGTAATCATTATAATGTTCAACATACTTACTACAGAATTTATAATTGTGTTAGTATTATAAGGCAAAGTTATTAATTACAGAGTAGCTAATAATTATGGGCTATGAGATTTAATCACTTTACAATGCTTATTTATTGTATTCACGAATCAATAAATAAGCTTTGCAATTGTTATCAGATTGAAACATTAAATCTCATAGTTGAAAATTATTAGTTATATTATAAGATGATATATATAATAAATAGTAGCTCAACACTAGACTAGTTAGTAGAAATCATTACATATTTTCTGCATACACTTCTATTCAGTACTAATGTTATTTCTTTAATATTCCTAATCCTAATATAGTCGAGTATTACACACACGCGAGAGTTTGTCAAAGAGCTAGTAGACCATCCTGTATATTTTCAATTCAGCACTCTCATCGTTTGTAGGTGTGCCTGAATCCTGTCTGTTCTCTTGGCTGTTGGAAGTCCACTTTTAGAATGAGCCGGATGCTTATTGGTACTATTAATGATATTGATTAGTCTTTTCAACTTCTTCTTTACATATCCTATTATAGCCGCTTTCGTTTATTGTTCGGGAGCTGTTCCGGGCTGTTCTAAGGCAGCTAGGACTACTCCAGATGAGCTCCGAACGATAAAGGAACGCGAATTATATATCAAATAAGTTGCTGTCTATAATAGGCGCCTTCATTTAGCATGGTTTATCATTGCTAGTCGCCCCCGTGGCGTGCAGTATCGCTCAGGTCTTGCGGTCGTGCGCCGCCGGTTGTAAGGGCCGAGGTAGAATTATGCGCATCGTAAGAAGCAAATAGAACAAGAAACAATAAGCCCGTACCAGCCCTGAGTGATTAACAAAAGGCACTATTATTGCTCATCTCGACTGTTATGTTATCCTAGCCTGATGCCATTATATCACGCCGTAAGACAATAATTATAAACAATTGCTATATATAACCATGGTAAATTTTATCATATTTATATTCTTAAATGGTTTCTTCAAAAAGGTACCTTACACGGTCAATATTACTGTCAATCCTAGTACTGTCAGTATTTGCTTGAATTTTCCTTCAATATTTATCAAGTAATCAATTATCTCGATAAGCACCAATATTCTCTTCGTTTCATCATTACTATACCTTACACGATCAGTATTACTGTCAATATATTAGATTAATGAACATTTTAAATACATTATCGTACAGTAATACTGTCATTATTCTAAAATATTGACAGTAATATTGATCGTGTAAGGTGCCTTTATTAGAAAGCATACAAAGTAATGTCAACATCAGTATTTGAATACATATTTAAAATGTGTCATGTGTCATAGTGTAGTCGATCTCGCGTTTACTCCGGGTAAGGTAATCGTTACAGAAACACTTGTGGATGTAAACACACTCGAGAAGATTGGAAGTGCGACCCTTAAAATAAACACGGGCAACAGTACATTGTCAATTAGCGACAGAAATCCTGCAGCAGGACAAGAGTCCCCGATTCAGTTTGCTTTAACCCGCCGCAGGGAAAAGTCGCCCCATTCAGCCCGATGTCGCGACACTTCGATAATTGTCTCTCAGCTCGAACAAAAAGAAAATGTTATAATTTTTCACCTCTTCCATATGCATGGGGATGTTTAGAGCGGATTTACGATGCCGTCGGTGGTGGCGGTGGAGTAGTTCCACTCGGTAAAGATAGTGGAGGGAATTAGAAGGAGCCCCGCTGCTCGCGCGAGATACGACTCCGCGGCGGATTTCGCCCTGAAAGCTGGGGGACCATTTCAAAAGACTCAAAATTACTTTCGGGATAAGAGGGATTAGGCCGGGGCGGGCGCTTGTTTCGGGCGCGCACTGCCGGGGCATTAGACAGGCCTGGGTTCACGCGGCCAATGGCATTAGTCGCGAATTGCAGATTCCGCTGATTGATTTTGCCCTCCTCGCTTTTTTCCACCCTCCCTGTGTGTGTATGTGTGTACGTGTGCGTGCGTTTGTACGCCGGCCGAAATTAATTGCTTTCTCCCGCAGCGCACATCTGCATATAATGATGCTGGTGACGGGTCCCTGGCAATCATTACAAACTGACGATTATGGAATGATATATACAAACAGTATGATAACTTTATCAAAGAAAGCAAAAATATATTCTTTATGTCAATGTTGTTTGTAGTAACACTTGTTAATTTAGTTAATTTATGTATATAATGAATCGTTTAGTCATAAAACAGTTGAATAAATAAGTGTGTTGGATAAACGGGCGCGGACAATAGGGAACAGATAGCGGCTAATTAGATCCTAATTATCACAATAATAAAGATGTTGGATAGGGAACAATAGGAAAGAAGTTCATTCACAATTTGCCACATTAAAAATCCATTGACACAATGAGAAGGCATAAACAAAGCCGGAGCCGCAGGTCGCTGTTGGAAAACAAAAAGGCTGCATCCGACACATTTGCCGGCATCTTTTGTTGCCGCGTCGACATTTGTTATCAAATAATTTTGTTGTCCGTGAAATGTTCCCGATTCAGACCAACAGGTTGCACCATTGTCGACAGTCCTTAATAGAATTACCATAATAATATTGTCATTCTTATATTTACCATAACAGAAAAAGTCGGGCGCATAAAGGGCCGCGCTCCAGTAAGGGTTATTTCGGCGACGTATTGAGTTCCGACAATGCGATTCATGTCAATACAATTGCACAAAGAAGCGCGTTCCGCTCCTGGAGGAAATGTCGGGACTCTGTTTTGCGACATTTAAAATCATATCCTCCCTAAAGTGGTGCGCGATCGTGTATTCCGCGCCGCGAACCAATAACCGGGACATCTGTCTGCCGGGAAAAAATCTCATAAACCCCCCCCCAAACAGGAGACGTATAAAACATGGAGCCGCCGGGATATTGGGGGCGCCGCTACGTGAGCGCGGTCCCAATCCGCTATTACTTCTGTTTCCTACGTCTCTCAAATATTAAATATCCCTGTTCAATCAGCATGCACCTCAGATTACGACTACTTCCATTTGTAAATACGTTTCTCCCCTTTTCACCCTCTCCTTCGCCGTCTTCTTCCAGTTAATTTAAAACCCGACGTGCTCGCGCGTTACGCGCCTTCCTCCGGCATATTTTTTCTGTTCTCTTATATCAGCACAATCAATCCCCAGGCAGTAAACATCCCCCCGGTGACAGTAACAGCGGCCATAACCGGCCCGGAATCCCGGCCGCTAATATTTTTATGGGTGATCGGAGATACCGATGGGTCAGTCCCGATGCCATTCCCGGGCTAATCGCTTCCGGCCGTGCATCTAGCAGAGGCATAACTCGACCCGGAGCGCCCGGAAACGGACCGGATTACCGGAAGCCACGTGTTTTATTAATATGGGCATTTAAAGAGATTTATTGGATGCGGACGGGTTTGGACCGTCGCGTTATTACCACCACCGATTTAAATCAGACCGAGGGGCTGAATTAACGTTACCGAATTTGTTAGATGAAATGCAATGAATTATTAATGGACTATTATTTCTACAAGTCAACTTCAACCTTTATTTGTAACATCAACAATACTACTAACTACTAAGAAAAAAATTTGTCGGATAACGCTAATTTCCGTATTGTCGACTAAAAAATATCGATAACAATTCACTAAAGAATATAGATAAGAGACTAAAAAGGACCGGGTCCACTATTATGGGGCAGATTGAAGAAACTATTGAAGTCACACAAGGAGGATTCAGACGTAGAAGAAGCATGAAGGATGTAATCTTCATAATAAGACAAATGAGTGAAAGTAGTAATAAGGAAGAATAAAGCCATACACATATGTTTTATAGATGTAGAAAAAGCGTTTGATCGATTGAAAAGAAAAGTACTTGATAAAAAGAGGAATAGAGAAACGAATCGTAGAAATAATAAAAGAAATGTACAAAGAGAACAAAAATAGCAGAAGGCCAACTGTGGTGGATTGAACATATGTGCCGTATGAAGGAGAAAAGATTAACATACACTCTCCTTGGTGTATAAAACAAGGGTACAAAGGAAAAACTATTCCCCTATAGTTTTTCCTTTGTACCCTAGTTTCCTGTGACCTAGAAAAAAACATGAAAAATAAACGGAAAGAAAAGATATTAGATGGAATAAAACAATTAACACAGGTTACGAAAAAATGTATACACAAAGAAATACACATACAAACGATATAAACGCCTACACCTAACAGTAGATGACATACGATTAAATAAGCTTGCTTGTAGTATAGTAGGTACCGATTTTGAAAATTTCACAAAACTCTGGATACAATATTACCTTAAAGTTGGTGGTTTTCTCGGTAGCGATTTCGAAAATTTCATAATATTAACCACTTCCCCAGTCACGAATTTGTTTCTATTGTTTTTCCGACAGTATACATTCTAAAACAATATGAAACATCTTCATCGCGATATTAAGGGAAAGTTTGAATGTGTCACAATTCCAGAATTTCGGTAGTTATCTGTGTGATTTATTGAAATATCGGAAAAGCATTAATTATTATTACTTCGCAGCTCTCGTTTTCGATTGTTTTTCAACTATCGATTATTTAGTACTGCCCGTAATGCATGAAGATTTATACAGCGTGTAATGAATAATACCAACTACTACTAGCAATTACTTTCTAAATATTCTCATCGTAAAGATTATTTCATGTTTGTATGTAACATTTCAATCACGTGCAACTACCAACTTCAAAGTGTCCTTGTTTTTTCTTTTCCAAACGTTTTAATTCGTGTATTGGAAGATCAAAGTGAGGACTTCATCAACAGGGCGGCGGGATTTCGGGGGCCGGTTATATAAGTAGATTGAAGAAACCCGAGCGGGCGTAGCTAATGCGGGAGTAAGTGAATTGAAACAATCGCCCGTGACGTCTGTCCCGGGATGAGAGCGTGCGCCCCTCGCCCTCCCTGCTGGTCGTCGCGTAATAATGAATCCCTAATCCCCCCGCAGGAGAGAGACCTCAAATATGGGCGCTTGATGATCTAAATTATGCAATTTTCAATATTGGCCACCCACTTGGACACGTGTCCTCCCCTGCACGTGTGTTTGACTCATTGCGGGCCACAAATTCACTCTACTACTACACTCACTTCAGCGCTGCCGCCGCCAGTGCGAGCCCTCGGGGGTGTGTTTCATTCGGCGTTAGCAGTTCGAAGCGGAAATTAATTAGGCGTGCATTAATGAACGAGCGGCGGCGATTTTTGCCAATTAGATTTTGTAAATATTTACTTGAATCACGGCCAATAGCAACACTGTTATTATTCCTAACCTAATTAGGGCCAGTTCTACAATTGATATTTAACTGGAGAATAAGACTATTTGTGGAATAAGTTTGAGATATTTGCTTAAAAATCTTAAACTTATTCCACGAATAGCCTTATTCTGCGGTTCAATGTCAATTGTAGAACCGGCCCTTAGTCAATTAAGAATTTACATAACAAAAATCAATTCAGATCAAGTTTTGATTCATTAAAATCTAAATTACGAATAATGTAACCAATATATTTTAAACCTCATCAATAATTGTAGCTTGATCGGAAGTTAAGATATCACACAATAACTACACTGTCTTCTTGCCGGAAAGGAAGAAGTGATTTTGGATATATTTTTTGTATTGACTCCAAAAATGATATGGTACAAAATAAGATTAGTAAATAACAATAACAATCATATAAATTTAATTGAGTATCCATTCTAATACAATATAAAACAACGTTATCACAATATCAGGGGAAAGTGCGAATTTGTCACAATTCCGGAATTTCGGTAGTTATCTGCGTGATTTATTGGGATACCGGAAGAGCGCTAATAATTACTTCCCCGCTCTCGTTCTGGATTATCTGATCGGGGACTTATTATTACTATTACAAATCTCTCCCGATCCTTTACCCACTGCCGCCTCCACCGCAGCAGTATTAACCCAAGCCTCCGCCATCCTTTAATGCTCCTCATTACGGAGCGCACACGTAACGTCTAATTACGCGCGTAATTATTACCGGATGAGATTGAATTGAGAGGCGGCAAAGTGAATTGAGATACATTTTTCAGGATTATAACGTGCCATTACAGGATTTCAGTTGGTAGTTATAAATTATGTTTGGTTGAATTCAATTAATTAATATGATTTTTTTTGTCGCAGTGTAGTGAAACTGTAAAATATTTATTTTGTTCAAGTGGATACAAGCACTTGAACAAAATAAATATTTTACAGTAAGGTACATTTCAAGAAAGGAACAAAATATAATTGGGATCTGGGTTATATGATTTCACAAAAAATATGGTTGGTTGATTAGTCATTTCAACTGAAAAAGATTTAATAACAATGTCAAATACAAATATAGATCGTCACACCCAAATAGACTTGCAAAAGACTTATTTAATCCTGATGGTGAAGTGCTAAATGCTACAAACCAACTGATCTAATATCTAGATTTAACTAAGAGCCAACAATAAAAAGGAAATAACTCAATGGAATTATCGCCTATCTCTCCGAATATAATAATTGTACACGTCGAAACGTTTACTTATTGACACCATAGAGACAGATTGTAAATAAAAATGGAGAAAAAAAATAACAATGTTAAAGCAAGGATGGCTACTAATAGCTAATATCCATATCTTTTAATTACAGCAACTATTGTTTTTAAAATCAGTACTATATAACCAGGGTGTCTACTAAAAAGACAGTGTGTTAAATTCAAATACCTATCAGTCATTTATCAACTCATAGTATAGGGCTTACATATGTATTAAAAATATAAATACAATAATAGTAAAGAAATAAAGTCGACTAAATGCAGAATTTTGCAGTATATATTAGTTTCACTTTGTAATAACTCCGGTGTGAAGTTATCGATCTATAAAGCTTACAACTAATAATAGGCGGCTTTTTATGCTTTTGTGTGAAATAAAAAAAATCCCCGATAAAAGGCATACAGCAGCCTATATATCGGCACAATCAAGGGGTAAGTGGGTGTAAAATGTGCGACTACAACTTGTGTCAAAGATCTGAATGGACGTGTATATATGCGCCGGAGAATATAAATGTTGAATACCCCTCATTGTGGACCACTTAGCGGTTATACACGTTACAAATATCAACCATTCAATTGTGTACATTCGTCAAACTATAATCCTATTGTGCCTGTAAAACCTATTGTCCCATCCAGACAGGCTAATTATAGAAAAAAGTCAACGAGGTTGTCTTCTATAAATAACTTCACTAAAGGGGAGGATTAATATTATAAATTATTATATTAAAAATAAATATTGCACATCAAAAATTAAACAAACTAAGGGTGGGTTTTTACTGACATATAATAATAATATATAATAAATTATGTGTCAATTGCAGAGGATTATTTCATTTAATTAATTATATTATAGAAAAGAATCCTCTACAATTAGTATAATTCTGCACACAAACGTGTTTTGTATATATTTTATTATATTTTATTATTATCACAACAACTGGTAACTTTCTTTTGTATGTGTGTGTGTGTGTGTGTTATTAATTCTTAACCTTAGGTGATATTATCTTAAAATGTGTTACCGCGACAAATCCTCATCCTTTTTTTCTGCAAAAGGGCACGAGCGCGACGTCTAGAAACAATATATTTATGTTCTCGATTCCATCGCGAACGTCTCGGAAAATAGAGAAATAATAAGACCAAGGGACCGTAAATTCGGAGTGGACATGTCTTCGCTTATATTAGATGGATTTTAACGTCTCGCAGCCGTAAACACCGCCAAGATATTGAAATGAGCGTGACATTCTCGACAGATTTATTGCCCTAACCAAATTGTATTTATCACTTCTACGAATGTCACGAAGTAAAATATTTTTAATCATATTTAATAATAATTTGACATACATAAGTTATTTACTAATACATTTTTTATGTTAAAACAATATTGTATAATAATATCAATATTTTTTTATACATATAAGCTCTTATCCAGCTCAAATAATTAATATATCATAATAATAATAAAATTAATAAATAGGATTCAAAATGTCTTGCTTAGTAACAATGGTACAATAAAAAAATATCTTTACCCTTAGAGAAAATATTCTTTATTATATATAACGTTCTCTCTATAAAGGCACCTTACACGATCAATATTACTGTCAATATTTTAGAATAATATGTTTAAAATATTCATTATTCTAAAATATTGCCAGTATTACTGATCGTGTGATGTATAGTAATGATGAACTCAAGAGAATACTGATGTTTATCCGGATAATTGATTACTTGACAAATATAGAAGGAGGAATAAAGCAAATACTGTCAATCCTAGTACTGTCAATATTTGCTTCAATCCTCCTTTTATATTTATCAAGTAATGAATTATCCGGATAAAGATCAGTATTCTCTTCATTACATCATTACTATACCTTACACAATAAGTAATAATGGCAATATCTTAGAATAATGAACATTTTAAACATATTATCGTAAAGAAATACTGTCATTATTCTAAACTATTGACAGTAATATTGACCGTATTGCCTTTATTAGGGCCGATAGCCTAATATAGATTAATTTCTCTCCGATTTCCGATCTCTACTGGTCTTTATGTTTCCAGTCTCCTTGTTGGACTCTATGCTTCATCTCGAAATATATTCCTGCTTACCAGCTTCTCCTAGGTATGTCTCATTTCCTTCTTGCCTGTGTTGGAACACTTTATTTGGCCTCCTTTATAGGTGGCCGTACCGAAAAAGTTGCTTTATTGGCATGTCGTAATATTTGCTTTACATCCAATATTTTCCTTATTATGATGTTTGTAATTCTCTTCATTTTTGATCTTCCCGCTGATCTTCTCCAGTAGTCCATGTTGGATAATCGCAAAGTTCTCTCCAACGCTCTTTCAATTCGCTTTTATACTTTACATTCGTAAGTCGCCACTATATCTTTTATGCTTGTCTTCATTGCTTATATTCTGGGCAGCGATTTTTGAATGATCGCTATGATAATGCTATAAAAAACGCACAGGTTTCATAGCGATGAAATAACACCATTCACTCAAAAATTAACGTCAAAACACAACTACCGTCAAGTGCTCAGTTCTGTTAAACATAACGATCACTTTTCACGGTGCTACGAGTCAAAAATCGACACCATTCTTAATAATAACGAACGTCACTCAATCGCTCCGTTCATAGCGATCGCCCAAAAATCGTACCCCTGGTCCCACATCACAGAGTTAGGGATATTGCTCTGTTCTTCCGTCTTGGTAAATCCGAGTTATTATTTCATCAGAGTTCATTTTAAAGGCTTGTATTATTTTTACTCCTAGGCACTTATATACTTTTAAATTTACTGTATCTCATATTTGAGTTAATTGAAATTATAAGCTGTATAACACTATCTTTTTTTGTAATGTTGTTTCTCGTTGGCAACTTAAATTGCGACACTATGCAAACCTAACGTCTTTAAATTGCTACAATTTTAGTTGCAACTGGATCTGGCTTCAGAGGGGTCTGCTGAAAAGTATAAGTTTACATGTAAATCTATACCCGTGTATTGTAATCGCCTAAAATTGGGGCGCACGCATGTCTACATAATGGCATACAAAAATAGATGTCCCAATATGACTGTTTTTCTGTGAATTATATATTCTATTTAATATTTTTGCTATTAACTAGAGAACTTGTTTAACCATAGTAACAATATTTATTATTTTTATTAATTTCTTCATTACAATGAGTACAATCAGTATTATAATACTGTATCGTTACTGTCTGCTTATGTAATATATTACATATGCAGACAGTACCGATATAAACTAACACTCACTGTAAAAGATTACTTTTCGAATAAATGTTTTAAAATATATGATTGCGATATTATACAAAACTAGACACAACTAGTATAGGGTACGGACACGTAAGAAGAATTGACGAATATGCAATCCCGGGGTCACCCAAAGCGGCCAAAAAGACACCCAGAAAATCGTGTGAAGATAAAATAAAAAAGGCGATCATCAATGAATGTCAATATGATGCACAATGCCTCAAGAGAAGTTTGATTATAGTACAGGGACTATTTTTAGGAATGATACAAACAAAGAACATCCTCATATATATATATATATATATATATATATATATATATATATATATATATATATTCTATGCTATATCATCCTCCAATGGACCCAGCTCAGTGGTCTATTGTAGTGGTTAAAGGTGCCGTCCATCTCTTACTCGATCTCGGAGCGATAATTGAAACCCCTTTGTGGGTGAAATTTCGCCAACCACCTTTCACAGTTTTCAGAAGTTTTCTGTGAAGTTATGTTAAATATCGCCTCCTCTGAGCTTCTTTCTATACCAGTGGAAATGTGGAAATCCCTTAGTATAATTATTCTCGCTATGGTCGAGTTTTTCGTTACACTATGAAATTATGTTATGAAGTTACGCTTTGATTTCTGAGATGTTGATGAAATCGAGCACCAGACTATCTATGATTATACCTGTAGCTCTTTAACCTTCCGGCACTCATAGACCCGGAGCATATATATGCTCCGGGTGTATGAGACTGGGCGCGAGTGTCGGAAGGTTAAGAAATCGCGTTCATGAACATTAAAATTCCTTCGTTAGACATTTCTTCAGATCGCCGCGGTTGCGGTACGCGCTATTAATTTATCTCCCGGCAACTACCGAAATTAATTTCTGGAACCACATCCATTACCGCGTTGACATCAATACAGAGCTAATAAATTATGCAGGGCTCCGCTCGGACAGGATCAATCACCCGGGAGCCGTCGTGAAAAGGAGGCGAACGAGCTGTGTAGAGGGAGATACACACAGATTGAGAGAGAGAACGGGATTGCTGGGATAAAACATTGGGCCATGTTTCAAAGTCACACGGTTACGAGATGTAATCCGTCAAGAATATCGTCCCGATGATTCCACGAGTAATTTACTTATTTGTTCGGCCTCGCTATGTATTTTTTAACGGATTATAAATCGGCTTCGCCCTAATGACCCTTTACGCAACACAAAACGGGCTCTGGGCACGTTTCATTTTTCTTTCGGGACACGTTTATGGATGAAATTAATTTGTCAGTTCAGCTAGATAATGCCATGTAAGGAGGTTTCAGGGATTGAAACCCTTTCTTTCTATTCGCTTTTTTTTTCGTGGTACTATTATTTCTCAACGACATAATAATCAATAATCAATGTCAACAAATGTACCCATTAATACGGGTAATGTCTTTTGTTAGATCTTACAAACAGCATCATCTGTTTTCGCGAGACTCTCAAGAGAAAAAAAAATGATTATATCTTCTCTCTCCGATCGTAATCATAGTGCATTCGGGTTAATTAATTAGGAGTCAAAGGAGCCTCTAATTACCAATTCGTGCTATATCGCGATTCCAATCTTCGTAAATTAACTTTATAATTATTTTATTGCCTTTTATTAGCAGTACTTACTTTTTTTCGACGTACAGAAACATATTTTTACTTTCCCAATACATAAGGAATAAGGAAGGTATTGTCATCGCGAAAATGTCTTCACATTCTCTAACTATTATTGTTGAAATTTACGATTACTTTCCGAATAAAAAATGACTGTATAAGGAATCTTCTTTATACAGTAGTTTTGTATTCAGAAAGTAATCGTATATAGCTATATTTTTATCGCGAACAACTTAGAATTGCTAATTTTCAATTTTCTTTACGTTTCATGACTAAATTAGTCGAAATAGACCTGGTTTTGATGATGTTTTTATTTGTATGTGTATGTATGTTGTGTCTGTGAAGAAAATTCCGGGAAAACGGTTAACCATTCATTCATTCGGAAAGTCGTCTGGTGCCCACACCAGATATTTCATGTTTCATGTTTGAGTCATCTATCGTCATTTACTCAAACGAAGTCCTCTCGCCTTTAATTTGTACAAAATGATCATGTTCTTTAAAAAAAGTTTCTCAAAATCGGTTCCCTTAATATAGTCAAAGAAATTTGTTTTGGGCTTTCAGTAATAGTTGCATTACGTTGTAAGATTATTTGATATAGGTAAATTGTCTTTTAAAAAAATCTGATTACAAACCTGCAACTTTCCGCTTAGAAATTATAGCGTCTAGCAAATTACTTTATCATGTTCTTAAAACTTAAGACAGTGGAGTAGTTTATAGTGTTTGTTAGTTTGACGGCGGTATATATTCGAGGGGTCGCAGTATGTGGCACAGCATAAATAGCTTTTACTCCGTGCGTCTGACATCCGGGTGTTCCTCTTAGGCCACTTCGAGGTCGGACAAAATTCGCCGCTAATTGTGGATCGATACATTTTAAAACGTCGAGTGAAACGGAATATAATATAATATAAGGGCGCAAAACCAAAACAAATCAATTCGTCGCAGAAGGGGGGGCCGAGTGAAAAGGCGTCATGTTTTATTAAAAGGGTTGGCGACAATTATTCTGCGACCATGACGACGACGGCGGTGGCAATGCGTACAGATTAATTAACCCCGTTCGCCCGCATATTCCCCGGGCTGTTATTAAAAAGCGGATATCTCGCGTGAGTCACTTTCGCCGACGTCTTCGAACTTTTGCGGGTGAGTGTATCCTTTTGTTCTAAGCCAGCGATTGGTCCGTGGGACCCAGTCGCGCGAGGGTTGCCAGACCAACCTCTCCACAATGTTCCACTCCGATCACGTGCCTACGGAGGAAAACTTCACCCTATAACTTTGCAGCCACCCTCGCAGTTTTCCCCAACAGAAACTTTCGCTACTGCGCTATGTGTACATAGTACCGGATATCGCCAAATAGAGTATGCTACTCTGATAGGTCACATTATTGTTTGCAATTAGTCAAACATAAATATAATATTATTAGAAGTTAATATAAAAAATTCCACATTAATGTAGATCTAATAATGTTTGAATAGTTTATCGGCGTACTGTTCAAATATTGTTAGGATACTGTTTATACTTATTACTAACAGCAAACTTTTGTTTGAAAATATGCAGTAACTATCCCTAAAACGTTAACAAAAAAAAACATGGGCATGGTCTTAAAATAAGGTGACTTTTTCGGGATAAATGCTATACATTTGGGACCAACAAGCGAGTTGTAAACAATCGGGACAAAGACTGAAAATTCGGGACTATCCCGGGAAACTCGAGACGTATGATCAGAGGGGCTTATAAAGAGGATTTCGGCAAAAACTAAATAATTAATATTGCACGGTTACAATACTTTAACCATACTTTGTATGATAATGCAAAAATTGTGCAATGAAATGTCATAAAATGTATGTAACTTAATAAACATACGATGACGTAGGCTCTGAACCTTATTTTGCAAGAAGTGATGAACATATTTCGCAGTTATACAAGATACGATAATATTTATATTATGCCATTTAATTGCCATATTTTTACTAGGAACTCAATACAATTTTACGTTTTATTCGTGTCCAAATAAAAAGTATACGTGTTTCAACTTGAATTTAGTGACTGTTAATGTTGGTTTATGGTCACATAAAATATCTATCTATATATCGGTTATGTAGCGTCTCACGACACCAGGGATACGACATTGTTCCATTCCCAGATAGCTCCCCAATATGCTACTTCGTAATATTTAGACTAATTTTGACTTTCAGAGAATAATTTCCTATAATATTGTATATTCTGACAAAACAACTAAATTATAGGCGAATATTCTTATTTTTGAGCTCAAGTAATACACAATTTTCATGTTCGTTCTGTCTAATTTATTATTTATTATTTTATATTAGTATAAACCCAACTCTAGTTACAAATATTCAAAATATGCATTAAAAGTAGTAAAAACTCAATACAATTATATATTTCGATCAATATATAATAGGGATGACCAACAAGTCGAAAATTTTTTGGTCGATCGCTCTATCTACTCATAGCTCATGAGAGTGTACCTCTTACTAAAATACAATGTATAAACATAGTATGTATTTCACATCTCCCACTCCCCACGTAGATTACGCCTATGACAAACGTCGATCGCGACACATTTTTAAGATAAAAAGTAGAAGATCTACTTTTTATCTTAAAAATGTGTCGCGATCGACGTTTGTCATAGGCGTAATCTACGTGGGGAGTGGGAGATGTGAAATACATACTATGTTTGACTCAAAAGTTAGTCAAGATGCGAGACAATCTAAATTATCTTGTATCATACAGCAAATTATTTGAAATATGAATTGCATGGTAGATCGAATGGAAAAATATAACGCGTTCTATTTGTCAGGAACAAATTGTATGAGAGGAGGATAATGAATTAATTTCTTGAACAACTTTTGAACTAAGAAATTGTCTTGTCTAAAACGACCTTTATATAAGGTATATAAAAGTTGGCCACCCGTTGATATATAAGGTATAGACGAAAACATGTACTTTTATAATTATAAAAAGAAGTAAAAGTGGCTGGGGGTGTATTTTTGAGCAATCGTTATGAATATAGCAATCGAGAAACATAGCTATTATTGCAAATGGTTCCGATTTGAGACCTCACGCTTCGCGAAAGGTTCTGTATATCTTTGACAGTACTGAAAGCTCGACAGTAGTTATGTTTTGACATTAATTTTTGTGTTCATTCTATTATTTCTACGCTATGAAATATGTACGCATTATATCGCATGGTAATAGCGATCGGTCAAAAATCGTACCCCTAGTTATTATATCAAATTTCCATATGGTAAAAATTGTGGTGAATCGTATTTTACACATGTTATAAATCTATAAAACATATTTATAAACATAGATTGTTTCAAAATTATTCACTAAAAAATGTCAGATTTTCCTGAAATCCACTTTTCTGAAACATGTTCAGAGAGATACATACACACATACCCACATTTTTGAATCTTCTACAGCTATAAACACATAATTACCATTATCGACAATATTGTTACAGTAGTAGTTTTATGCGCTGCAGCAAATATGCCCCCACAGAGGCGGTCAACAATATCTACCCGCTGTCGGGAATCCGAGGAATTTCTCTTATTGCCGCCCGCCACAAACGCAAGTCATCAAATGATCATCACAATCATTATAACGACTTAGCTCAACCTCGGCGCGGTGCAATTATATCTGCATCTGGCCAGCGCGTTTGTGGCGCGCGGCGGCCGTTGGCGGCGTGGAGGTGCGCTGCTGGCCGCCTGCCGCGGACGCACAACTTCACGCCCGAAATTAAACGTCGGTTGCTTAATAATGATTGATCGTTACGACTAACGACCGGTAATGACACGGTTTCTGACGTGCGGATTGTCATCCCCCGTATTATCTCGTTACAGATGACCGTGTGGTTACCTGTTTACTTAACTCGGACCGTAATCACTGTTATTATCCCGCCGAGGGCTTTTATTTTATTACCCGTTTACCGGTGTTAAGTGTAATTATTGAAGGCAACGAATTTCGCTACCGACATGATGAACGATATAAAAAGTCGAGAGGAATTTTTGTGGAAGCATAAAAATGCCCCACACAGAAATAATATCTTATATAGCTGACTTGTATTTTTTACCCCTCGACCGCTACGGGGGTTGCAATGGAGCGCCGTAATGAAAAATATCAACACATCCCTTTAGACAAAGTGCGCGCATAAAAATATTTGAGCGCGGAAATTGCCGCTGTTTTTGCGACAAATCTCCGCCGTTGCTGTGCGAAGGTCGAGTTTGTGTTTTATTAAAAGCGCAACCGGGGGCTCTGATTTATAGAGCCGAAAATGAATCCGGCATTCCCGCTCTTGCCTCGTGCATTCCCCGCATACCTAAAGAACTTGCCGCTCCCCCGCGTATTTATAGCGGCAAACTATTCGCACTGGTGATTAATCGAATAAAATGTAAAAACTCAACTGGTTGTGCGCACATAAATCCACACTAATTTCACTGGAAATAAACCGAATTTCGAGGTAATTTCGCGCACGTTATTGGGGGGAACTCGCTATCGTGGATCTTTATGCAAAGCAGTTTCCGATAATGCCGCCACTCCGCCACTGTCGTGACTTTTATATTATTTACGCGTTCCGACAGATTCTGCTGCGACTAAACGGTAATTTTACGACTCATTTACTGTCTCCCTCTGATACTAAACAAATCGCTCACTTTCACAATATTAGTACCAATACATATTTTACAATTTTAAAATCAAGCAATAATAATGATGTTCATAATGGTGCTTTATTGTAATTAATATATTCATTGAAATTGCTAATCTTATATACGGCAGGCAATGTAATTATTATGACTTCATTGTGAACTTTATGATTATTATACGACTGGTATGTTTCTATTTTAGTAAGTGGAGGTGGCAACCAAAACTGTATTGGAAGGTATACGGCTGCCCATACCATCTGGTTTGTTTCGAAAAATAGTATATACCCTCTTCTATTTAATGAATTTTTTTTTTAATTTGTATGTAACCTAAAACTGCTAAAACTAAACAGAATATCGTACTGCACTCAGACCAACGAACTATAGTGCCTTTCGCTTATCACTCTGGGCTGGTACGGGCTTGTTGTTTCTTGTTCAATTTGCTGCTTCCGATGCGCACAATTCTACCTCGGACCTTACAATCGGCGGCGCACGATCGCAAGACCTGAGCGATACTGCACGCCACAGGGGCGACTAGCAATGATAAATCATGCTAAACGAAAGCGCCTTATATGAAGTACAACCATTACCCGCCATTTTTCATCTAAAATTTCAAATAGTTAAGTATAGTCATCTTTTTGAGAGAGAAACAATTTTATCTGGCCGGTGGCCTTTCGGCCTTCTACATGCAATGTTTATAACAATTAATTATAATACAATGAACTTAACTAAATAAATTAAAAAAAAAAAATGAAATGATTTATTCTGTAATTGTTGCTAATAATGTGTTGGTGGGATGCTGTCTTGTCTCTATTCTTGTCGACGTTCTAAGCACAACGGAGAGATAAGGACAAGATAAGGACAAGATAAGGACAAGATAAAGACAAGACAAGGACAAGATAAAGACAAGATAAGGACAAGATAGGGACAAGTTAAGGACAAGATAAGGACCAGATAAGGACATGATAAGGACAAAATAAGGACAAGATAAGGACATGATAGGAACAAAATAAGGACAAGATAAGGACAATATAAGGACAAGTTTTCGTCTTGCTTTTTAAATTTTCGATTAGCTTGCAATGTCTTTCGCTTATTTGCGGGAGTTTAATCATGAAATACATCTTTTTGATTTGATTTATGTATGTAGAGTTTAGCTTTTGGTACTTATATCACTTCAGCACTGGTGGCAGCCAATATAATTCTTAATTGTGTAATGAAAGATACTATTTCCTATAAAGTACGCATCCGAAAGGTATGAATACTCGCATATTAATAAAATTATTTTGTTAGATAGCTTTAGCAGTCACGTTATATTTGAGTGCATTATTAAAAGCTACTGGTCATATATCAAACCCCCAACGAGATCACAAATACCATAAATTACACCCATAATCGCATAAACAGTGATCATTACGGATTCCATTGTTGCGTGGATTTTAGTCAATTAAACGCCGAAAAAGTCGCCCGTTGAAGGAGGCATTTCCTTTTTAGGATTTATTATGTTTTAATTGCGACTGATACGATTGTACCCGCGGACAATAGAATAAAAATCTTTTCATTTCCGATGGTGTGTGTGTGTGTGCGTGTATCGTTGATTAACGATGTCAGATGCACGGAGAGTGCCCTCGTAAATCCCGCATTGCCTGTTTTTTCTCACAAAAACTCCCATCCGGGTATGCATTCAATAGCGCATGATTTTAGTATTATATTTGCCGGTAGATTTTTTTTCGGTCGCCGCCGCGTACAAACGCCAATTGATCCAGCGCGGAGGGAGTACTTTTAACTCCAGTTTTACCTCGCTGCCCGTATGCTGTTGAGGTTAATAGAACTTGTGGATAGAAATCCCAGAGAACGAGAGCACACGGGCGAGTGCATAGCAGATGTAGCATATACTAAAATGATTTTAACTATTTGCCTCCTAAAAGATCTATTAATCCATTTATTATATTTTTTTTTTAACCGAATCTAATATAAATGAACATGTGTATACACGAGTATTTATTAAATATTTGAGTGATATCCTAATGTTAAGGTCGTTTTAGACAAGACAATTTCTTAGCTCAAAAGTTGTTCAAGAAATGAATTCATATATCCTCTCCCCCATACAATTTGTCCTTGACAAATAGAACGTGTTATATTTTTCCATTCGATCTACCATCCAATTCAATATTTCAAATTATTTGCTGTATGATACGAGACAATTTAGATTGTCTCGCATCTTGACTAAAGGTCGTTTTAGACAAGACAATTTCTTGACTCAAAAGTTACTCAAGATGCGAGACAATCTAAATTATCTCGTATTATACAGCAAATTGTTTGAAATATTGAATTGGATGGTAGATTGAATGGAAAAATATAACGCGTTCTATTTGTCAAGGACAAATTGTATGGGAGGAGGATATATGATTTCATTTCTTGAACAACTTTTGAGCTAAGAAATGAATTTATATATCATCCCCCTATACAATTTGTCCTTGACAAATAGAACGTGTTATATTTTTCCATTCGATCTACCATGCAATTCAATATTTCGAATAATTTGCTGTATGATACGAGACAATTTAGATTGTCTCGCATCTTGACTAATTTTGAGTCAAGAAATTGTCTTGTCTAGAACGACTTTTAGTGCTTGTAATTCCGCTCTGCTAATTGCAAGTACCTCCGTATGCAAGACTGTGTTAAAGCTGCCCGTATTGGCAGAAATATATCATTATTTTTAGCTAGCTAGAGAGTACTCCAGTAGCCAGAAGTTTTAGAATTTCTCAACCCGTCTGTACAGGGTGTTATGTAGTTGGAGGGCAATCCATTAAGTGGTGGTAGAGCTGAGTTAATCTAGCAAGAATTCGCTTTGTTATTGGTAAATTCGTCTTATTCGTGGCAACTGAAGGACTTTAAGTTGATCAACGTATTTGTTTTCGATAAAAAAAATATTGCCATGATAGAAACCTGATACTAACGTATATTTTTTATTTAATTTTACGTCCACTCCATCGACCACCAAATTACATTCAGATTGTGAACAACATTCCGTTGCACATGGGGTGCAAGTTGACATTATGTCAAAACTGGTTAGAGCGTCCCTCTGAATTCCGGGCAAATCGGAAGCTTTTCGGGCCGTCCAGACGAGGCTTACAACAACTTGTTGAAGAATTATCTCGATGGTTTGCCACTACAGAGAAGATGTGTTACATGCACCCTCTTGCATGTAACACATCTTCATCGAGATAATTCCTCAACAAGTTGAAGAAGGGGACCTCGACATACTCCTTCCACTTTTCAGCTAATCCTTAACGCCCATGGAAGCTAACCAGTACTCTTTTGCCCTGCGGAGTGCCTCCCTCACGGACCTGGTCAGTTTTTCATATCGGTCACTATTTCTGGATTTCAGTTCCCTTCTTTCATTCATAAGCTGTAGATGATCATCTGTCATCCATTGTTGTATCTTACCGGCCCGTGTATGTATAACCTTTGTCAGTTTTTTTTGTGTCGATGAGATCCTTCTTCAACATATTTTACTGAGGTTCTGCGTCTTCTTCTCCTCAATTTTCATCAGTATCTACATGGTGTTTGTTTGAGCGTGCACCTTGGGGTTGGGCTCAAACAAAACGGTGAAACTACGTTTCTATCACTACGGGTTTGTGGTCGCTGTTAGCGTCAGTACCAGGGTATGTTGTCGCTCTTCCTAAAAATTTCATTTGCTGACTTTTGATGAGAGCAAAATATATTATTTTCTTACTATGCGATCCTCATAATCGGCTGGAGACTACCACGTACATTGACGTTAGGAATGCTGCTTGCAGAAGGTATTTTCGACAGAGAGGTGGTGCTCTGTACAGAAATAGACTAGTCGGTTTTCCCTGGGGCTGTGTTCTCCGAGTCCATAGTGTCCAGAAACTTTGCCTTTAGAGTCAGTTTAGTAATAACTAACAATACTGTGTTGTTAGTTTTCGCTTATTCAGCGAGAACCATTAAAATAAAAATGTTTGGGATTCACAATATGAATAAGCATATTTTAATTAAATGTTTCAGGTCACATATATTTTTTTTTTAAATATTGAATTTGTTTCTTGAATTACAAATAAATTATGTTTCTGATTGTATCATTGTATTTCCAATGTTTGTTGATATAGCACATTATAATTTTTATATATTTATATATAAAATAAATATATATTTTAAGTTTTCGATATGAATATTTGTTTCATTTTATTAATAAATTTGAAAACAATATTTCATCTCTGTATACATTTGAATAAATCTAGAGCAACGTGGGGGTCGTCGTTGAGGCGGTAGTTATGTGGGGGGCGGCCGGGGCGATCATTCTTCAAGCTGGACGTATCATTAGTTACAGCAAGTGGCTGGTAAAGAAGCTGCCCTCGACCGATGTCACCCCGCCTTTCTCTATCCTGCCATCATGATTGATACATTGCTTTTTTTATTCCGAGGATTAAACTCCATCCCTTTCAAGGCGCGAGTGGACGCGGCCAAAGAGAAATTCGCTCCCGGCCCCCCACCAACCGCCCAACCCCACAAGTAATTAACATCGCCCGCAAACTGTATGTTTACAGGGGCTCGAAATAAACGCGGCACAAAGATAAACTTTCTCCAAAAAAAATAAAAATGTAAACCGTGAGAAACCTAGATCGTGATAGTTGACCGCGGGTACGTTCTCGAGGGCCGCTAAAACGCATTCAAAATTGAGAGGGCGCGCAAACACTGGATGAAAAAGGCGCACTTGAAATTCATCCGGGGAACGCGGACGGATGATGTATATCTGGCCGCGACCTTTAGACAACAAACGGGCTTTGTTTGGCGGTGCTCATCAATTAAATGCGGTGAAAAGATGTTTGATTCCGATTAAAATTGTAGATGTAAATCGGAAATTTACCTGCCTATTATTAACTGAACGCACCTCGAGTACTTGATTGCCTTCGAGTGGCATGCACAATGAATTAGAAAAATGCTTAGTTCCACTATTTTTGTATGCATATAAGCCAGATATTTTCCGTAGAAGATTATTTGCAATTGTTCCACTGAAGTGGAACTCAGATTTTCGGTTCGAGATATATTGGTATCCTACTACCTACAGAAATCGTATAAACGCAATAGACATTTTACATTTTGTTTCTCTTTATCACAGTATATTTTCTATTCACAAGGAAAATATAGAACTAATTATGGAATCCAAATAATTGTACAATTGAAGTAGAAACATAATTTTCACACTGCTAATTGTTTGTACTGAAATACAGATAAATAATTTGGTTTCTATGTTTTCTCTGTGAACAAAATCAAATAATCGTTGATATATCGCACTATGAGATGACAACTGTCGTAACTTAATTTTCAAAATCGGAAAATTTAAGTTGGTAACATTAACTTTCCCCCGACGAATTTCCAACAAAAAGTAATCAAAACTAAGTTACGTGAGATAATAGTCCAATGTAATTTAGTTTGAAAATATAGAGACAAAATTTGAGACAGAAGGATGACGGACTTGATCAGGGCACCTAATAAAGATGATTTCCACATTTTTTTGCACGATTACAATATATATGTTAAAATATAAGTTTAAGTAAGCATATTTATTAAAATGAAAATCAGTCCGGACATAAATAATTCTATTATTTCATGAAACTTTCATAAATAGAATTTAAGATGTTTGATTTGATAAAGAAGAATAAAAATGAGGTCTGTATTTCGAGTCTATGGGCGATTTTAATGTCTGGATTAAAATCGGGTCCGGGTAAATACATCTGGGATACTTTATAAGTAGAAATACCGTCCCATTTACACAAAATTGTTCAAACATATGTAAACGACGTCACTTGTTCCCGATCAAATTTGCGTTTCAAATCACTCGCAAGATTACCCCCCTCAAATATTAGTTTTAATTTGATCAATGGGGGCCAATCTCTCTGCACCTAGCTGCTGTCTCTCGCCCTCCCGATGGCCGATGGAGAGACGGCAGCATTTCCCCGGTGGTTTAGGCTCTGGGTAAATGCGAAGCATATTGCTACGCTCATCAACTGGCGAGTTATAAATATTCAATGCGATTGTAAACAGCGAGTATTGCCCTGCTCTCGCTCTCGTTCCCCCTTAGCTGCGGGCGCTCGCTCGCCCCGGCGACGACGACGGCCGCTCTCTCACCCTCACCCCATCTCTATACTCGCATTATACGAAGCACGGATTTGAGGTCACCGCTGTCGAAACTCATCAACGAGTCACATTCTCGTTTTCAATTCGATTTGCACTATTAAAACGGCATTAGTGTGTGTGTGTATGTGTGCGGGGTGGATGCGGGCGAGAGCCGCCACCCCTGGAAAGTCACCACCAGTTTAATCACGTACGTTAATTAACGATCGTTTTATTATTATTCGTGTCAACATTGGGATAAAAATGAGGATGGGTATGCGCACAATACGGCACTAATTGAATAGCAAAAAAGTATGCAAAAGGTCGTTATTTAACAAAAAGATACTCGTGGGGTATGTTTTTGCTGGTTGTTACCACACAAAACAACAACAAACATGAGTCATATAAATTAATGTAATAATATACGGTTATTAAAAACAGACCTCTAAAAATTGAGTAGAAAATTGTTATTCAAATGTAGTTTTCAAAATTTTAAAATCATCAATTGAATTTAAATATTCTTGGATTGTTAAGACGTCTACTTTGTGATAATTCGTTTTAAAGGATAAATAAAACGATTTTTTACTTTATTTTTTATCACAATTCATTAGGGTTATTAAAATACACCTCTAAAAATAAAGAAGAATGTTTAAAAGAATAAATAAAACTATTTTTTGTTTTGTTTTTTATTACACTTTTTCGAGCTCGAAAATGACTAGAGCTTAGCCGAAACTAGTTGCAATGTGTAACTAAAGTGTAATAAAAAAACAAAGTAAAAAATCGTTGTATTTATTCTTTTAAACATTCTTCTTTATTTTTAGAGGTGTATTTTAATAACCCTAATTATAATCAATGTATATAATTACATAAAACAATAGGGTAGTTTTTGCCGAAAACTAGTTAGGATGAGTTAAATTTCAGGATTAACGGTAGTAGGCTCATTACCACAAATTTTATACATCGACTGTAATAAATTGTGTCAAAGAGACCATCGGATTTCACCCAATAGTTATGTTTAACATTAAATTTGTTTTATCTACTTGTTTCTCTCAACTCTATTAAAGAGTCCTGGTGAAGCCAACATACTATTGGCGAAATATAGATAGATTTTAAAAAGTAGTTTGCTTGAAGCCTACTGCCGTTAATCCTGAAATTGAACACGTCTTAGACAATTACATACAAATGTTTTTAATATGAATGAAAGATGACTGCATTATATTTAGAAAATAAACGTATACACCGTCAGGATTATTATTATTATTCCGTTGTGATTTTATGATTTATTAATATTGTCGGTAGTAGGAAAGTTCCGTTGAGGTTGAATTTAATCTTCGTCGTTGCGAAATATCGCGTACAGAAATCGAGTTTTCATCATGCTAATAGATTATATATGGTGATTTAAAGATCCATCTCGTGCATGCCATCGCAATATATAACAAATATATGGTTGTTGAGTTGATGTAATGGTGGATGTGCAATCATCCCGAGAGCTCGTGCCGTGGACCGACCGGCAGCACATGGCCCATTAGCTGATGACGACCTGCCCCCCCGCTCCACTTCCGGTCACTCTTACCAACCCTACAACACTTTGCATATTACAAAAATGACGTATTTTTCGAGTATTTGCACTCTTGTGTTAATTTTGACCTAATGAAAACACAGTCAACGAGTATTGCGCGTAGGGTAATGCCCGAAACAAACACGCAAAGCCCGACAAATCCGTAAGAATCGTGGGGGCGCGCTATATAGGTTGTAAATCCGCACAGCAAACGGTGTAATCTGCGGGATCCCCCTCCGGTCCGACGTTATCGCCAAGATCTCCCCATATGCATCCAACTCATTGTCCGCATGTCAACCCCGAGGACGGGGCCGTAAGTGATTTTTTAAAATTGAAAACCAGCCGAGCTAGTTCCACGTACGCGAGAAAAAATGAGCCCTCTATTATTTAAATCGTTTATCATACACACATACCACGTGCAGAAGAGTAAATAAAAATAAAGAATGTAATTCGTTTAAAGAAGAAATAAAATAGGGACAATAATGGTCCTAAGTGCAAAATCTCAATAAGGCTCCAGTGGAAAATAACCCACATTAGCGGGAGGAGTATAACAAACAGCGCTACTCAACACGGTTGAAATGCTCGAATAAGTTGACTTGCAAGTCACACAGCGGCGCGGAGGCGGCGGTCGCCTGGCAACGCGTCGCCATGACTACCGGCCGCCGCCGCTGCCGTGACTCGCTCGCTCCCGGAGAGTAATAATCCCGTGTGCGAGTGAGGCCCCGGAGTTTCAGAGAAATTAGTTGATGACTTGCCCTGAAAGAAAGGCGCCGAGTTGCAAATGAGTTGCCGATTCATTATCGCCCTCCCTCCAGCCCCCCTCTTTGCTACACGAGTTTGCGCCCGTTATGACAGCCCAATTTATAATCTTATTTGCGCGCATTCTTTCCGGTCCCACGAAAACGGATTTTCAATTCCGCACGCACCCATTTCAATTTACTAAACGTGACATAATACAAGAAAAAAGAAAACACATGAAAGAACCCGGCGCGTTCACCATAATTTGCCTCATCGAGAGTCGGGGGCGTAAATGGCTTGACGATGACGGCAACACAAAGGCCTCGCGGGATAAATCAAATCATTTATTGTATAAATATAAAATGAGGCTGTAAATAGGCCGTTCTAAATATCAATATTGTTCGTGAATGATACTTACCGGAAAATCTTGGAAGTTATATTTTATACTATTAGCTGTGATATGATTTAAATAGAACGAAAATATTATGGTTGCTATTTATGTATTGAGAAGTAATAACAAATAATGATTGGGGTTTAGAAACTATTTTATTAAATTAATGGTGTCTCAGCAAGAACTTTTTGAATTTTAAAAACTAAAAAAATATTGTATTGTTAAGGCGTCTAAGGTCTAAGGATAAATGAAATGATTTTTTACTTTTTTATCACACTTCAATTACACTTTAGTTGCAAAGTGACTGAAAATATTTATCATTGTAGAGTACTAAAAATATGATTGTGAAATTTTGTGCGTAGCTTATAAGACAATATTTTAACCATGAAATAACTTAGTCCACTCTTAAAGTTAACATTAAAGTCCTGGTTTCCTTGGATTTGATGTCAAACCTTGAGATTTTTTCCCAACCCGATTCAAAAGCAAAACAGGACATATTTCAACTGTTAAGTTTGTGAAAAATTCCTAGTTATGTTTAAATTATATAATTGCATAAACGAATTTATTTACTGATATTATCGTTGATTATAAAAAAGTTCAAAATAGAAACGAATTCCATAATATAACTATTATAGTCATATAGCCATCTGACGGCACCACATCATTGCTAAAAGGTGGATTCACAATTATATATGTATTATAGTAATACTAATATTTTGGTTTAGTACTACTACAGCAAATATCCATTTGATGTGTCTGAAGAAACTAGATATTAGAAACAACTACACTAGAGTTGTTACGTGTCCGATTATATTTGTTTTTATAACTTTGCTATAAAGTCACATAAAACTTCTCTATATCCCTGAAATATTGTGGGTCGTTGGTGGCCGCGCCGGGAATAGTTTTAAGTTCTTGACGGGCGGCGGATGCATTAGACGGACTTCCGGCGTGCGAGTGCCGGAGGCCGATCGACTGTAACAGTGGCAATGCGGCACACTCATGCATATACATACGCCGACTTCCGGATGTGATGTCATGTGTGATGGGGACGCGCATCCGAGTGGAAGAGGGGATTGTGGGGGACGTCGATACGCCTGTCAGCCGATGATGATGACTTATGCCGGGGACGGCGAATTTTCAAAATACGCGAGCCGGGAGATATCGGCATTAATGACACGCGTGGCTGGGGGGCTCGGGAGGGTGAAAATGGCTAATAAATGACTGGAAATCAATCCATTTGTAATATTCTGTAGCGTAAATCGAGATAATTATTTACTACGTGCGAGGGTGGTTAATATACAGTACAGTTATGAAACATAATGTTGTATTTGTCCATGTTTTTATCATTATTAGAAACTTGTTGAAACCACACTCGTCTAAGAAAATTAGTATTATTTATAAATGCATACACGGTGTTAATTTCTACACATTTTTAAAGTCTGAAACTCAACTCAAACTATAAAAGATTATAAGATTTATTAGTTACATAATTTTAAGATTTTCTTGTTTATATCTCCCAGTTTCTTAAATTACATAAGTAAAAAATACAACCAGTTGGAAATGAGTGCAGTTGTCTATACACACGCTATTATTTAAAAATATCGACTATAGCAACCGTTTCTAGCCATATAATACCCTTTTTATTGATTGTATGGTAATTTCCTCTTTAAATTAATTTTCAAAATATTCTTGACCGTCATTAGTACTTTATATGTGTGTATTGATTTGCTGCGAAGAATTGGTGTACACCACTACAGCTAAAACTATTTCTAAGTGCATTTGAGGGGTAGTCTAAAGGGATTTCAACGGAAAATTCAATTCCCCGTCCAAATTACTGTAAAAGGATGTAGTGCCAATATATGATTAGATTTTCCAGTTACCACCATTAGTTCTAACGCATTGTAAATTACATTTGTTGTTTGTATTTATGCTGCTGATTCAGTTAATTGTTTTATTTTTATAGCTAAGTCCAATCGAAATAACCTAACATAAGTATAATCTAGGAATTCGAAATATGCTTACTGTTTAATCCTTCGGAAATAAGCAGAACAGAGCATGCGTTAATTCACTCAAACAAAACAATTCTATATTCTATCACTATTCATAACAGTTATAGTTGGCTTAGCACTTTTAAATTCGAATATTGTCGCGGATTGGGAGGGTGTCTAAGAGATGAATAAAAGTTCGACTAAACATATTCTTATTCTCACCTTTTTAGAGGTTTTCTGTGAACTTAAAGTACCGAGTGATTAAACTTCTCTGAGCTTCTCCACTGGCCAGCGGAAAAGCCTCACGACGGATAGCCCTATAATGATAGAAGTTTTTTTATGCCTATTCAGGTAGACATACATTTAGATATCGTGATTCTTTTTACATTTCCATTCACATTTCATATACTCGAATTAATTAATTTTTGTGTGATATAAATATGCTATTCCTTAATGTTTGGAAAACATATTGTTTGCGTAGGTTAAACAATTACGTTATTAAATTGTTTACTCTTTAATGAAACTATTACGAGTCTTGTTCTTATCGGTCTCATTTGTATATGTAATGGGTGCTTGTGTGCGCAATCAATTTCGAATGTGGCTGCATCAAAGGCAGGAGGGTCGGAGCGAAATCTGTGCCCCACTGGCTTCGCCCTAATACATGTGTACGATTGCCGTATTTTTTTATGCGCGTGCCTTATCTCGCGCCGTCTTAATTAAAGCCTTTGTGCGGGCCCCGGACTGTCATTACTTGATTCCGGGGCCGCCCGGACGCGCGCAGCCCCGACCACTCACCCGGATTACTCGGCCGGCGATTTCTGAATCATTCGTCATATCGCGCTCTGCTTTGATTATTACGGCGAACCCCCTCAAGCGCGCTCCCGTTTTTTGAGGACCTTGTGATGCATTTCTAATCAGAAGTAATGGTATGAAAATCACGGCTGCATCGTTTTATTGGGAGACCCTCTTTCCCCAATAAACGCTTGCATAATGACATCGCGAAAATATAAGAAGCCGTGGAAACGCTGTCGGCGTCTTTGAGGAAGTCCGAGACCCCGCGTCGCCATGGAGACGGATGCCACTCACAGCCTCTATCTTTTTAACAATCCCGCACACACACACATACACACAGAAAAAAGTCCTCGTCGGCTGCAGCGATGCGTCTTCAGAGCGAGGCCCTTTTTACACAAACTCCCTCATTCAACCTGTATCCACTTTGAAGAGCGTGCTTGCCATTTCTAGTTATTTCTTAATGAAGACGCGCCAGATTAAATTACATTAAAAAAACGGGCGCGCTTTTCTCACCTACCACCCCGTAGGTGTTCAAGTGCGACTCCTCGTGCGGCTGCACTGAATCAAAATGGATCGCTGCAGGTCTAAACAAACTTTTCCTCGGCGACGACTCGCAATTGTCGAGTTCGTTGCGCCCCCCGTCCGTGCTCGATATATTCATGGATCATAACATGCGGACATGCATCATAACTGTCGGATCAAGTTCATTTATTATCGCTCAGCGCATCCCAAACGGTTTGCATTAATCGTGCGGTACGCACACAACCCTACCACCCCTGTTATTGTTACGCTTTAATCGATTCATCACGACGACACTGACGTGCGTTTTTAATGCGATACACCCCAATCAGCAGCACTGTGCTGATACATAAAATGAGAAATCGGTTTCGAATACTATTGGCCAACAAGTCGATCGCGAAGCCAATTTTGGTCAATCGTTCGTAATGTTTTAACTTAGAAACTGATTAGACTACTTGATAAATAGATCACTAATGACAGTAAGTCGAACGTAACACAGTTTTTATATAAAAGTCGATTATATGTACACAAAAGTTAGCCACCCCTGGTATAGACAATTACACAAGACAATTTCTTTACTCAAAAGTTAGTCAAGACACATCAAGGTCGCTTTAGACAAGACAATTTCTTGACTCAAAAGTTAAGGTCGTTTTAGACAAGACAATTTCTTGACTCAAAAGTTAAGGTCGTTTTAGACAAGACAATTTCTTAGCTCAAAAGTTGTTCAAGAAATGAATTCATATATCGTCCTCCCATACAATTTGTCCTTAACAAATAAAACGCGTTATATTTTTCCATTCCAATTCAATATTTCAAATAATTTGCTGTATGATAGGAGACAATTTAGATTGTCTCGCATCTTGACTAACTTATGAGTCAAGAAATTGTCTTGCCTAAAACGACCTTTAGTCAAGATACGAGACAATCTAAATTGTCTTGTATCATATAGCAAATTATTTGAAATATTGAATTGGATGATAGATCGAATGGAAACATATAACGCGTTCTATTTGTCAAGGACACATTGTATGGGAGGAAGATATATGAATTCATTTCTTGAACAACTTTTGAGCTAAGAAGTAGTCTTGTCTACAACGACCTTAAATTGTCTCGAATCATACAGCAAATTGTTTGAAATATTGAATTGGATTGGAATGAAAAATAAAATTCTTGCAGGACAAATTGTATATGGACATGCATGATCGCGGATCGAAACATATTCCAGAATTTGTTTCGCATCGTTCAGATTCATCAATTAAACAAGGAAATTTCTTAGTCAATATATTAATTAATTTCTTGAACAACTTTTGAACACCAAGAAATTGTGTTGTCTAAAACAGCGCAGTGTTGGAGCACACATTCAAAAATTGACATCAAACATCACTTGTTAAATGAAAATCTGTATATGGCTATACCCCATAGGCCCATGTTATTATTTTGCTACTTTATAATGACTGAATAGAGATACTCTACATATGATCTCCGGATTAGTCCTTGCAGAAGAAAAAAATTTTCACAGTTTTTCGTAGGATTTCTGTGTTAAGGTAAATATCGGGTGATTAGACTCCTCTGAGAGTCCCTATTTATCAGAGGGCTGATTGTTATAAGGATAGAAGTAACAAATTCTAAAAATAAATCGATAATTAACCTTCGGTGTTTCTCCTCGAGTTTTTAGGTTTCATTTTTCGTGGAAAAAGTTGTTCATACTAAAATCTCATTACCATACATAAACTTGATTTGAGGGATATTTTTTTCTACGGTGAATACAGCTCCCGACCCAAGGCTGTGTGCACTGCGGCCCTTCACTGACCTATTGTGACTCATACAACATCCATGATATGCTAGCCGGGTTAACTCTTTGTAGAAAAGTTTCCCGACTAGCGGATAGTGGATTCGAACCACCAACGTACCGCATGCAGTGGCTTCAGACTGTTGTGATTTGACGGATGCATTGAAGTTCAGAAAATATCTAAAAAGCTTAATTTTACGCTTCTGATTTTGGTTGTTCTAATTATAATATATAGTAAGTAGAGATTGAAAAACTTGAACAAATAGACACCTAAGAACTAGGACCACAATTAAGGATACTGATAGTGCCCTTGTCTAGAAGAGATAAGGCCCATTCAAAGAATAATCGAATGGCGAATCCTTCCGGCGTCCTTTTTGTCTCGCCTAATTGCATCAATAAATACGTCTAAAGGACGTTTCCCCGTCCCATTCTCCCTTCCTGCCGGAAAAGGGAACGCTACTGGGCCCCGCGCTGGCTGCAAGGACGAGCAATCGAAGTAATGGCGCACATTACGGCATCCGGAAGTTGAATTACACGACCACTGGCCGCCGCCGCCGCCTGTCCCATGCAAACGCTTTTTATGGACCCACGCGCGCGCGCGCGCCATGCGGGGGCGATCCGATACTTCCTTACGGTCTTCTCTGGGGGTGGTCAGCGCGGAGGAAAAAATATCAATTTATGTCCTTGGGCATAAATTACGGCCGGCCCGGCTAAGGGAAAAAAACACGTAGGAAGGGATTTAATTTCCGACTGATTTCATTGCTCGTGTGGATATATGGGGATGTAGGACGGACCATATAATTTTATGGGGAATTTTATTGCTCATGTGTATGTGTGTGGTGTTGGAGAGGGCGGATTTTAAGGGGGTATAAAATTTGTGATGTTGACTTGTTTTTCCAACCGATAAAATTAATATTATTTATTTATTAAGTAGCAATTTTGTAGTTTCAAAGTTATGTAGGTAACGAAAGTTAGGGGAATGCGCTATACAGTGTTTCCAACAGTGAGCTCTAGAGATAGCGAATTTATTTATTATTGAGAATCGCCGAGAATACTAGGAATTTCATTTAGTTACCCTCGTGGAAGTGTGTTTCTGTTTTTTGGCCTTCAAACTGAAACATAACAAAGGATAAAACCTTTATTAGGCATAACCATCATACAAAATACCCCCAAAAAACAATAAAATAAAATATACAAATAAATAAAATAATAAATAAAATAATAAATAAAATAATAAATAAAATAATAAATAAAATAATAAATAAAATAATAAATAAAATAATAAATAAAATAATAAATAAAATAATAAATAAAATAATAAATAAAATAATAAATAAAATAATAAATAAAATAATAAATAAAATAATAAATAAAATAATAAATAAAATAATAAATAAAATAATAAATAAAATAATAAATAAAATAATAAATAAAATAATAAATAAAATAATAAATAAAATAATAATTGTCTTCCCTGCTTCACTCTCCCCTGTCTACTATCCAAAACAATCGTTACTTTTCCTAAGTTTTTTTCTAATATTGTCTGTATATACCTACCTTTAGACATGAGGGCACAAGTTCGATAGCAACGTTTAATCATGAGAATAAGACACTTTTTTCTGAAACTAAAAAAAAATTTCCCCCTCAAATATTTGATTAAATGTTTTTATATTGATTGATACGTTTGTATGTTTTATGCCTGTTTGGTACCGCTGCGGGACATTCGTGTGCACGTATTCACGCTTTAATATGCATCCGCCATGTCGAATGGAGCATGTCATGCGAACCGAACGCGCGGGAGGACGGGCGCGATGTTAATTCCACGTCTCATCGCAGGCCCCCGGGTTCCCGTGGGCTTTTGTAAAAAAAAGCTCGCCGCGACCATCAATCAACCATTACACATGCACACACACATACACGCTTATAGTCACCTAAAAACCCGCCCCCGCCTCCTCGTCCGGCCTGACAGTAATGAGTAATTAAGGGTACACGCGTTTACACGCGACCTTTCATGCGCTCCACAAATGTTTGATGTACACACAAACACGGCGGCTCTGGTCAGTTTAGAAAGTTTGTTTAATAATCATTACTTATATCGCACGTCGGAGGGCGTTTGATGCACGCTGTGTAAAAGTTTGCTATAATCTGTTATGTTTATACGTTTTTTTTATTTGTTTCAGGTGAGCTGTTTTAACCGAGTTTGGATCATATTTAAAGATGGTAGAATTAACAGGTATGTCAATATTTTATAATACATATGAACCCAAACATATTGTTATCGGATGTAGAGAAGAAGAATAACATCCTTAAAAACATATACAAGTGTGAATCCACCTCTTAGCAATATACATATCTAGATTTCGATCTTGTTAGATGATGAGATCTAATAAGATGTGTAGCTCAGCTAGTGGAGGATGAATTCACACAATATCTCGAGTGGTTATATACAAAAATTATACAACTAACCCCCTAGGAGCAAAGTCAAACGTCACTCGATCTTGCTGTTCTATATTACTGTTCCCTTATTGTTATTGTTAAGTTATACGAGGTCTTCCTCACTTAACAAGATGGATATAAATTAGATAATATGAAATAATAATAATATTATAGTTTGATGTACAAATAAAAATCAAATTACAGGACAACAATTTAAAAATGCATAGAAAAGTTTACATGATAGTAAAACTTGGTTTTAATTATGAGTTCATCTAACAGACCGATAAGGTAGTTTGTTTGCAAAAGTAGTTAGAATGACGTGGGTGTTTAAAACAGATTGTGCAAAAATATAATAAAAAGACAAAAGAAAATGATAATGAAGTATAAATGAAAAATAGTCATAAAAAGTGATGTGGAGGCTACATTAACTACTATAACTTGATCCTGTGCTTTCAATACATAACTTATTATTATTCTCATAAACGCAATTCTATTTGAAAATTTGCTGTCATGTCTTAATTACATTTTCTTGAACACATCTGTGTATTCTAAAATTAATGAAAAATATATTTATATAATAAACGTGTTTGAAGCACTGAACAATTTTCTCCCCGTCGTGTATCGATATGTCCCAGACAATACGCATAAAAGCATAATACAAGTTCAATGATACGCGCAATTCGAGCAATTCCAAGCAATCATTATCCGTACCTGCGGGCCCACGATTGCACGAGTGCGAAAGACGATTTATTACCTGATTTTTCCCCCCGCGGCTAAATATTTGCATATCAACGAGAAAAATAAACCGCGACGGGGGCATCATTACGCCGGGGCGGGTAAATAAACGGGCGTGTAGGGCTGGTAATTGCAGCTCGCGGTGTCCGGTAGGTGTATAATGCAATTTATCATCCCCCCGCTTCTTTTCATATCGGGGCGAGAGCCCGCGCTGGCAATCATTTGTCTTCCCTTACCTGTCAGCCCGGCCGCCCGCTTTGTATCGGTTACACTTCTCTCGTGCTTTTTGGAAAGTAATGGTCATGATTTATCGTAATTTTTAACCCTTTAGCTACTTTGTTAGACGATACGCGCTACGTGATGTATGGGAAATTTGTCTTAATATCTTAACGTGTAATACACATTGAAATAACAATATAATATTCAAATTTACGTTGAAGTATAAATATAATTATTATATTATTGTTATTTAGAGTATAATTCATGTAGAACTTTTCTGTACATAAGGTCTACTTTTTATGTTAAAAATGTGTCGCGATCGACATAGTCTGAAGGACCATTCACAATAAGCGTGGTACGGATAACGTAGCGGTAAGCGAAATTGCACTCACGTATAAAAATGCGGGCGTTTGCAGCAGCGCAGTAAAACTATGATAGAACATGGGTAATTATCTCTACCATAATTATCGCATAGCATTACTGCCCAATTCTGAACGTCTGAAATTTTATAGCCATGCAAAATATTGCTTACCTCTACCTTACCACTACTTCGCTTATTGTGAATGGCCCATTAGTCTCCCCACTAAGGCCTCCTGTAGATTAGGCCCGCTTATTTCTCAATATTCGTATTTTCAGGAAATTGCATATCATATCGAAAATACATAAAATATGAGTATAAGGAAAAATATAGTAGTATAATTTTAATCAAACTGGATTTATTTCTCAATTTTTTTTATTTTCAGGAATATTTTGAGATCAATATTATGTCATTTGTTTTATTTCATGGCCACTTCTTCTGGGGCAATTGCTGGGGAATCGACTACCACCGATTCCCCAGCAATTGCCATAAAATGAAACAAATGATCTGAAAATTTAAAAAATTGGGAAATAAATCCAGTTTGATTAAATTTATACTACTATATTTTTCCTTAAACTAATATTTTATGTATTTTCGATATGTAACTAACTTTTTGGGGCCCTGGGCAAAACCTCATCACTGGCATCGGCGGGCCAACTATCCTATAGCCGGCCACGTTAGAGGCTTAATAAAACTGCTACGATCATACAAGTAAATATATAGCAACTCATTTCTTTCTTGTAAATTTTAATTCAAACACTGGTCTCTCACCGGGGAAATTCGCTTGGGCAATACGGATTACGGACATCAAAGAGATCAATTAGCTACACGAACAATACACACCCACGCCCCCTGGCATTAATCCACTTCATACGCGCATAACTGTCTAATAAATTTCGCATTAGAGCAACACCTACCTATATATTCAATTTGGGCCCTTGTTTCGCTCAGTGCATCCCCTCGCGCTACCCCATATGGCAGTGTTATTAGAATCAGCTCACCTGTAATAAGAACTAAAAGAGAGAAGAAACAGTAATCAATAAAAGCAGGCTACAAAACAATGTTTTCAACATATTTTTTCGGAAAACCATAAAAAGTATGTACGTAATGCAGACATTACGTACATACTTTTATGGTTTATAGTTTGTACGAATCGCTACAATAGAAAATCTTTAACTTTATAGTGTCGTAGTGTTAATTGTATCGCAGCGACTACCCAGGCCGAATTTAAGCTGAGGAACTAACCACTGCTCTAAGTCGGTGATTATTTTATCATGTTACCTAAGATAACTTCTTCCTCGTATCTTCTTGTTTGTTTATCGTGTTTCCATATTATTTTTGCCTGTGCTTCTTTTGGTTTTCTTATCAGGGAGTCTTCTTCATCTTCTTCTTCTTGAAATAGGCTTACAGCCTGTTTTTCCAGCTTTAAGGAGTTGCTTGTAATGTCGACACCCAGCTATCCCTCCATCTCTTTGGTGGTCTGCCGGGGGGCCTTTTAGAGTGTGGATTTCTGTCACTGGCGATTTTTGAAACTCTGATGTCTTCCATTCTGTTAATGTGTTGGCTCCATTCTGTTAATATGTTGGTTCCATTGTTGTCGTCGATGGTTTTTCCTCCTATCGTAATACCGCTTTGGTCATCTAAGGCTTCCTTAAAAATATTTTCCCAAGTAAGCATTGCATAGAGTAGGGCAGAGTACGCAGCCTTGCCTTATGCCTCGTTTGATTTAGATTGGTTTGGAAGTATTGTTATTTATACTGATACAAGCGGTCAGACGGATATCAGATGGATTTCCTTATCATTCAGCTGGATGCTTGTTAAGGCTCTAATTAGCTTGGAGTGTAGGACGACACTGTCAAAGGCCTTATTGAAATCTATAAAATAAACGTGTACAGGCTTTTTAACTTCCCAACACCGCTGGAGTATTGTTAGCATCAAAAATAAAGCCTCTCTAGTATCAAGGCTTTATCCGAACGAACCGAACATACTACTGGCCTATACCTTGGTCACATTTGATGAATCCTATTGTGTAATATACGCAAACGCAATTTAATATAACAATAATTAATAACCAATGAGGCATGCTTCATTGGTTATTGATTATAATGAAAATTTAGAAGTAGAAAGTTTGCATTATCTATAATTGTAATGATTTAAAACCTATTTCTAAAAACTACGACATAATACTAATGCAAAATAAGGGCTGTCGCTACGTGAGTGCGTCACCCATTGTGATGAAATGTAACGTATATGCTCAGATAAAGCATTCTGTAAAAACCACTGTCCGGACGACGCAACAATAATGTCAATGTCACTGGGCTGCACGTTAAAATTGAAAGTGTTCATCACATTATAATTATAAATATAGTTCGTTAGCGACTATAATAATATTAATAAAGCACGCCGGAAATGAAACGTCTCACCGTGATAGTCGCTGGCTGTCAGCGACTAACCCATATCTGGGTTCCTTCCCCGCTCTATTTCCATGTCGCGCGACGGCGGTGGCGGCACAGCAATCGCAACTCAATCAGTCTTATTGTTCTAGCCCTGCCAGTGACACACATGACACATGACGTAATAACGGGGGCGGGTCCGGCAATCAACTGTCTGATTTAATATTCACCTCGGCCCGACATCAGGCGTTCCCCGACTGCTGTTGACAACCTCTTGTTATACACGTAGTCTAATAGATTATGTATGTGTTAACTGCTATGCCCACACTTAATAGATATATCATTCTAACCCAGCCCAACGCGTACACACATACATTCATGCATGTTAGGATGTGTGCCGGTCACTTTCTATAAATCAACGTATGTGTGTGTGAGTATTTATGCATGTGTCGCACTCCTGTGTTCGTGCATCCCAGTCGCCGCTTAATTTATTGTTGCGGAATTTCTAATTAATGTCCTATGAAAACATTTTTCAGAATAACTAGAATTTGGTTATAAACTAAACACACTTTTTGTTTAAATTTGCTATGACCATACAAGAAAAATATAGCATATTATTATCAATTATATATATATTTCAATTCAAACACTGGTGCCTCTCCAGGGAAATTCGTGCGGACATCAAAGAGATCAATTAGCTACAAGAACAATACACACCCGCGCCCCTTAAATTCCTAATGATTTCTACTTATAATTAGGTACCTATCAATAATCATTTGTCTCACCAGTCTACAATACATAAGCACACAGACACATTTACTGTGATATCTTTATGTGTAATTTTGCAAGAATATAAAAATACAAACATGAAAGACGTCAACGTAAAATTCATTAAAACAATTGAATAGGTTAGTGGAAAAACCATATAACTCCAAAATAGTAGTTTAGATCAAATCTGTTTTGTGAGAAAACGTTTACATGTCACAACAATTAGATGAGGATGTGATGCTCTGCAACTCATTTATACATATATAAATGAGTTGTAGAGGACCACATCCTCTACAACTCCAATTAATTGTATCCTAACAATAAATGCTACCGACTACCCTGGGATTCGAACCGGACAATTTTTTTAACATATATTTTCGGGAAACCATAAAAAGTATGTACGAATCGCTCTAGTTCGCTACAATAGAAAATCTTTAACTTTATATTGTCGTTAACAGTATCGCAACGACTACCCAGGCCAGATTCGAACCAGGGCCACTTGTTTTTTTAAGCTGGGGTGCTAACCACTGCACATCGGTGTGTGAAAGATAATATTGAAATACTTTAATGCTAATTATATCTATTATAAACTGCATTCAACCGCCTAAAAAACGTTGTGTGCATCTTGACCAAAAAGAACCTTTTTCAGGCTCACCTGTTTGCAAACCAAACTATTCTGGAATAGGTTGACTTTTTGGTCGTGATGCACATATATCAATTTGTGTGTACATAAAATCGACTTTTTATCTTAAAACTGAGTCGATCAATTTATAGTCATTACTGCTCTATTTATCAAGTTGTCCAGGTTTCCAAGTTCAAACATTTAGAGCAAAACTGGTTTCGCGATCGACTTGTAGGCCGCCCCTGACATATTACCATAAATGTATGGAAACATTTGTTAAAAAAAAACTAGTTAGCTAATGTTACTTTATTCGTAATTTACATTTCTTAAATAACTTGTGTTGTATTGATTATCCTCCTAATAAGTTGAAGATATATTCATGGAATCATTTGTTTAAAACAAATCCATTTAGCTAGTGTTACTTTATTCGTAATTTGCATTTGTTAAATAACTCGTGTTGTATTGATTATCCTCCCTAATAAGTTGAAGATATATTCTCGGCTAGTTCTCGTCACCTCCATGTTTGTTATCGGAGGAATCTCGGGCCAGGTTTCTCATAGGGGGCGACATGTTGAGCGTGTAACAAGAGCCGCAGCAGCGCGCATAAGAAGTCCAAGCACGTTCCCTCAGCGACGCTGAGAACGAGAGGCGGAGGAGACGGCGAATGGGAGACGTTGCCTGCCAGCAGCCGGCCGGGGCCGCCGACACTCCCAAGACAAAGGCGTCCACTTCCGCTCCGGGCCGCGTAATTCAATAATCCCTTCATCAATCACGGAGAGACACGCACATGACGAAGCGCGGGACATAAAAACCAAGGGAATTTTTGAGTTGTTAATGCCGCCCCCTTGTCATGCGTATTATCGCCCGCAGAAATCAAGATTAATTGAGTGCGCATTGTAAACCAGACGCAGAAAAGGAGGCGGCGGAGGATAAGAAGAAGCGCAATAATGTCCGGGGGCCTTAATCGTTTCGCCGATATCTTTTGCTTGCAATTTTTATTGAGATTAATTGAAATACAAATGTCGATATCAATGATAGATGTTGATATATAATATCGTTTCAAGTTCAGTTTATACAATTGTACAGTTTATCAGAGGTACCCCCTTGGTGCAAAGACGGAGTATAGCGGTGCTCAGATCGATCCATATCGACTCAAAAACATCGCCTGTAGGTCCTATATGGACAAGGATACTCCCATGCTGTACAAACGGTGCATAAGGATGCGCAGATCGACTTATATCGACTCAAGGAGCTGTTTTGGGCTGGTCAAAGCTGATTTAGAACAGCCCGATACAACTCCCGAACGATAAACGAAAGCGGCTTATATGTAGTTGTTTAGCAGTTTGATCTTAACCTTTAAGATTTAAGATCAAACTGCTAAATAACTACATATAAGCCGCTTTCGTTTATCGTTCGGGAGTTGTTTCGGGCTGTTCTAAATCAGCTATGACCAGCCCAAAACAGCGATCTGCGCACCGTTATGCACCGTTTGTACAGCATGGGGGTATCCTTGTCCATATAGGACCTACAGGCGATGTTCTTGAGTCGATATGGGTCGATCTGAGCACCGCTATGCTCCGTATACATGATTTTTTTAAAATTGCTATTAAATAATAGTTACCGCCAGTCGTCCGCTTCCATACTTCCACTACAAATCATAACAATCGCCATTTATTAGCAAAATCATATGTCTACATAATTACAGTTTTTAAAATAACGTTTTAAATTAGGCAGTGAACATTTTAAAAGGTAATGTTCTGCAGTTCTGCAACAATATGCATTTAAGGATTAACCTTCATTTCCTTGATGTCACTTCTTCCTATTAGTTTTAATCAGCTCATCTTACTAAATTCCAAATCGTTCACATCTTTGAAAATGTTGTACACGATCCGGATATTAATAAAATTTCCCAAAATACGCGGTGATATTAAATATGAAACTTATACGCCCCTACAGCGTTTGAACTTTTTTTTTAATTAAATCCCGTTTTCGCCGCACAACAAGGAAAAAATTCATCCCCGGCGGGACTCCACGGCTCCGCGCTTCCCATAATCTAGACAGCTATTATCCTTAAAGTAACACGAGTACATATCCTAAGCGTATCAGCGGGAGGAGCAATATCAATATCCGGCGTGTCTTCGCACACGTCTGTGCGAGCAGCTCGCGCACGGGGGTCTCCAGGGTGATGCGAGAGATAACAGTGCGATGAGCTCGACTGAACACCCCAGCTAATCTCACATTGATTACATACGCAATATTAGATAACACTTCCCCATGTAGCCCCACACAGTTTAACACCTATATACCTCCCACCCCCGCGCGCATAAATAACCACCTACTTTCAGCGCAGGCAAAGCCCCCCTAGGTTACCAAAGCACGCACCTCGGGGACCGTTTCATTTCCCTAAATTACTTCTTTATTCATATCGAATTAATGCCGGTAATAAAGCTCAACGCGTAGGGTAATCACATTTTTATTACCAAATATTATTATTCTACTGCCACACACACATATGTTTTAGCATTTATTAAAAGATAAAAGAATTTATCGACTGACTGTCTAATGTAATGTATTTTAATTAGATTAGCATTCATAATTTTAAACTATTTCATAGTATAATGTAAAAGTAAATTGATTAATCATTACCAAGTTGTTCAATGTCTGTCAAAGTCATAACGTTTGCGGTGGCCACCTAACAATGACTCTGCCGGTCAATTAATCTCGTAAATATTATAATTGCTATAAATACTAACAAAACGGACACGGCGTGTATAGGTGTGAAACTAATTACTACCAATGGAGGTAATATTTAGGGTACTTGGCAGTTTAATGCTATTGTCACTATGATAACCATTGCCAACTGCATTGATGAGTTCGAAGCTGTCATTGATGCAATTGGCAATGGTGATAACCAAGAATTACAAATTACTTCTTTTTTTAAGCTTCATGATAATAAAATAATACAACACATCTAACACCCATACAAAATTGCTACTGCAATACCCGGAGTATAGTGATGGCAGTACCACCTAACTATTTACACGTCTTGTCCGTTTAAACACATATCGAAATGTGCAAATGTTGACGGACAGAGCCATCGGTAGGTCGCCACCGCAAACGTTGACAGACGTTGAACATCTTGGTAATGATTAATCAATGATATATACCGCTTGAGATTTTGTGAATTCATCCTCACCAGCTATGCTCTCTCTGCAATTACGTCCCTGGTAGGGCCGCCTCCACAATCCTCCTCCATTTCGCCCTGCAACTCTTTGTCAGTTGACGATCTCCAGCTTTTTTAGGGTCGCCTCAACGTCATCCCTCCATCTTAACCTGGGGCGTCCTGGCGGCCACCTTCCTTCCATTCTTGTATGTACTATTAGTTTAGGGGCTCTTGTTCTCCCTTCGCTGCATATAACCTAGTCATTTTATTTTCATGACTCTAAGATGTCCTACTATTGTCTGTTCGTTGATTAGATTTTCGAGCTAAAATTTGATTCTGACTCTGTACACATCCACTGTTCTTATGGGTCCATATCTAGTTCTCAAAATCCTTTTCTTTATTCATAGCAGCTTTTGTTTTTCGTGTTATGTTAGTGTCTAGCACGTACACCCGTACACTATTACTGGTCTCACTAACGCTTTATTAAGTTTAATTTTTGCATAGTGATAATCCAACTATAGGCAAAAATGAAACTTTTTAAGTGAAACCAGTAATAGTGTACGTGTGTGAGTGCTGGACACATAAAACCAAGAATAAAAGCTGCCATGAACTGGACTTGAATAGTGATTTAAAGCCTGCTATGGTTCTGTTTCCTTGACCAATTCTGTTTCGTATTTCCGTCGTCAAATCATTGCTCTGATTGATGTTGGACTGCAGGTATTTGGAAGTGTTTGCTTCTTCACTAGTTCTCCCCTGTATGATCATGTTTTGTTCCTCTCTTCTTCTTGATGTTAGTAATACTTATGTGTTGGACTCATTAACCTTTAGCCACATTTTGTCTACTTCCTCGTCGAATAAGCTGAATATGTTTTGCATCGCTGGCAGGTTTATTCTCAGTATAGCCACATCATCTGCATACAGCATTATTTGCCCTGATTTTCGCAGCAGGTTCATTTTTTTCTCTACTTCGCTGATTTTTATTATCTATTTGAGAGCCAGTTTAAAGAGGATCGGCGATAGTTCATCTTGTCGCAATTCTGTTATAATGTTGATTTGTTCTGACATCAATCCTTCTAAGCTTACCTGACTTTTTGAGTTTTGATAGCAATTTGTTTTATTCTTAGGAGTTTTGGTGGCATACCGATTTTTACTTGTCTGCATACATATATTAGGGTTTAGTTTAATTTAAAAACTTAAAAAAAAACCTTACGTTTGCATTTAATATTATATAAAAGTTCGTAAAAGCGTATAGCAATATAAAGCTTATTTTTTCTCTCTTGTACATTTGTATTATTTTACAGACTGCTTTAATCAATTAACTTTTAGTCCTTTTTTTTGTATATGATATAAACCCCACAGTCAAATTAAATTGGTATTTCCCGTGGTTGTTTGTTATTGACGAGTTTGAGCAGCAGATCGCTATTAGTTTCGGGGTTAATTGCATCAAGCGCCAATTAATAATATTTTCGCCGCTAATGATTCCGCTCAGCGTCGTGCACAAAGGACTCAAATTTAATTGGTGGTAGCAGGACGCGGTCGCTCGGTAATAACTATCCGTCACGTGTATGTCAGCACAAGAATGTGACACATTAATAACGCGCGATCAGTATGTGTGTATGTGTAGGTGTCGGTGATGGTACGGCAGGTAACCAGTAGGTGTAGCCGCTGTCACGGTTGCCATGGGCAACGCGAAAACTGTCCAGTCATGGCGGCGGATTGAAACCTAATAATTAATTACCCGGGGCATGACGTATAATGTAGCTACAATTTAGTGGCGAGCTCACCTCGTATTAATAATCATGCACGACGGGGCTAAAGGGGTGCGCGAGGGATACAAAACGCGCGCGAGCTCGTTTTTATTCGCCCGGCCCAGGAAACGCGTTTTTTGCGGGATTATAAAAACATTAAGAGTCGGGGGGCGGCTATCAGAAAGCCATTAGGGCTGATCTGGTCGGACGACCGTGACCGATCAAAGTGTACATACGATGAATAAACCATGGAGATGTTATTATGACCGCTGCCCACCCCCGCAAAAGGATAAAGCCACTAAATCTCATATTCATAACGGCGACCGCATTTTTATTAGCGATTGTGAGGCCCCTCTTCGCGCGGATAGATATCAGCGGCTCGATGCTGATTGCCACGATGAGCCAGCAGTTCGATTTCAATTTATATTTTTTCCGCGAAACACCGTACGATAAGTTTAAGGCTTAATTTATTCCAGCAATAAGTGCACAGCTTGACGAATATTTTAGTAACAATCATATTATATTATCATGCACTTTCACATAATCCAAACAGCTTCTAAATGTAATAATGCATTGGTTGCTATAACCATAAAGTAATCCATTTTATTGTTATATCAATATAAATTTAATTGTGTATTAACATTTGATCGACAATATAAAACTCAGGTCGCGGTGTATGCTATGAAAATCGTTTGTTAAGGCTCGTATCCATCTGTTTTGGAGAGTTATTTTTCAGATTTTCGTAATGGATCCAATAAATTTGTCTCTTAATAAAGATTTTAAATATTTGGAATATTATAAGAGGTTGAAATAAAAGAATTCGCGACCGGATGAAAACAAGCCTCATGCCGGATGTTGTTTATATGGCACTATCGAAGAAAATCTATAGACCATATCGATAGTGGGGTATTGATATATTGATAAACTAATTGAAAGTACTTGCTTGACTGGGGAAGTGGGTAAAAATGTGAAATTTCCAAAATAGCTACCGACGCACTTTTTAGGTAGAATTGTCCCCTATCCGCCAGTTGATGGAGTTTTGTGATATTTTCATAATCTCTACCGACCGCTAGCTTAACTCGAAAAAAACACTACCTTTTATATGATCCGAGGGTTGCTATTTATGTATTGAAAATGATCAACGAAAAATATAATTGGGTTGTAGAAACTTCTTTATTGTTTTTCAAAATACTCAAAAAACCTTGCACATTGCTATTGAAAACGTCGAATTTTTTTAAATAATATTATAGATATATAATAATGTGCTAACTCAATTGCAAAGTTACCCCACAACATTATATAGTTAAAGGGTTTGTAGATTTCATATAAAAAAAACTTCTATCTATATAGAGCTATCAGCCATGAGGCTTTTCGCCAGTCAAGGGAGAAGAGCTTAGAGAAGTTTAATCACCCGATATTTACCTTTATATTAGTTAACAAATACATTTGATTTTCTAGATAGTATTAAAAAAAAACAAGTGTGAACTTCTTTACTTTTTTCCCTAAAGTGTGACCGTTTTGAGTTGCTCGTGTCTGGCACGGAATCCGCCGTTATTTTCCAACGTCACTAGCACTTCATCAATCAGTGTCTACCACCTGACACAATATGGCCGAAACTATCTATAACGCACTGCAACACCGTCCCCTCTAAAACGTATCGGAAATTACTTGTATATAATTTTATAGAGAACCAAAAAAAAAAAACTAAATGGAATTAAAATATAATTCTGCGCAAAGTTATGCTCGGAAATTTCCGAGTTAAACTGTCGCTTTCGACACCGCAAACCGATCAACAACTTAATTTATAATTATTCCATTCACGCAGTGTTCTATTTTACAAACTTTCCATTTAGTTGTCGATGTTTACACGGTAAAGTTCAGCACTAATTATGACGCGTACGCTCACGCTTCCTCTGCGCCGATATGATTGCGATTGTTTTGTAATTACGAGAGGGGGCTTAGTTAGTTGAACTATCGTGCGTGTACATTTTTTATTAATTGTTCATGCTAAAATTTAATATTTGTATAGCTTTAACCAGCAGTGATATTCGAAAAAAATATATAAAATCATCCTCAGTGGCCAAGTGGTTAGAGACTTGTAAGGCAATTTCGTTTAGCATGGTTTATCATTGCTAGTAGCCCCCGTGGCGTGCATTATCGCTCAGGTCTTGCGGTCATGCGTCGCCGGTAGTAAGGGCTGAGGTAGAATTGTGCGCATCGGAAGCGGCAAATAGAACAAGAAACAATAAGCCCGTACCAGCCCACAGTGATAAACGAAAGGCATTGTAGTGACTGAGTTGGAACCCGAATTTTTCCGAATAACCCTTCACAGTTTTTCAGAGGTTTTCTTTGATGTTAAGGTGTGATTACGCTCCTCCCAAAAGTTTCCTTTACCAGCAGAAAAGTCCTCGAGCTGATAGAATAAAGAAGTTGTTTTTCGTTTCTAAGAAAAAATTAGTGGGGCACAGCTGCAATAGAAGCTGTATTAGTTTATTACTGTGTGCTGCTCCAGACTTATTTTCTCTTGTTCTATTTGTCGTGGAAGCTCGGCGCACGACCGCAAAACTTGGAGCGATAGAGCACGCCACAGGGCGACTAGTAATGTTAAACGAAAGCACTTATAGTTGCATATCGTCACCTAAGCAGCAACACCACCATCCAAAATTTTATTTTAGGTTGTCATGTGAGAGAAAAACTGTTTATAAAATGTTTATTGGATTTATTTTACTCTGACAACAAATTATCCATTTTTTATTTAATTGTTTATATTTTATTTATTTGAGCCTGAATAAATTTAATTACACCAATAAATATTTTATAATCAGTTTTTCTCTCTCCTGTCAACTTCAAATAAAATTTTACATGTGTGGTATTAATATTTTGAGCGGCAAACTATAAATCTGTAAATCGGTAAGTCTTTGAAAAGGTCTATAGATAATTAAGGGAAGGATGATCGCCAAATGTGACCTAGAAGCTCATACATTGTCTAAAGCATATATAAGTGTGAACCAACCTCTTGGCAATCTACATATCTAGATTTCGACCTTATTAGATCTCATCAGTGTAGCTCAGCTAGTGAGGATGAATTCACACACTATCTCGAGTGGTTATATACAAAAATAATACAACTAACCCCCTAGGAGGAAAGTTAAACGCCATCTGACGGCATGGAGTATGTTGACGGTTATTACCATATGGGTGTGCATTGCTAATTGATGTGGTGCTGCCAGATGGCGTTTAACTTTCCTCCTAAGGGGTTAGTTGTATTATTTTTATACATTGTGCTTTGTCTATGTTTCTATCCATTTGTGTTTCACCGTTTTTAGTCAACAATTATAGAATTCTTATGTGTAACTTAATTTGAGTAAGTGTTTTGAACGTGAATTCAACAATCTTTGATTAGAGTTGTTCACGGTTTGTTTACAACATGTGATAATATGGTAGTTCACAGACCACAAGCCATCCTTTACTTATCAATAGCAATATTATAATATTACATTATACTTACTTTGAAAATGTAGGTACTTTTCAAAGTAAGTATAATCTGATATTATAATTTTCGAGAATTGTTACCTTTCACCTTTGTATCTTACTAGTAAACTTACTTATCTATAAGTTCTAAGTACTGTTTTATGTTTTCGCGATTTCTTTTCAATGAAAGCTCCACAAAGATAATTTGAAATCCGTTTTCATCTGAATTCATTTTTAATACATCTCCTAAAGACTCTCATTTTCCCTGTATGATTGGATGAAGAGGGTCGGTATTTAATTTAAATTCGTAAACCCGTCGATTATATTGTCGATCGCGAGGCACTGTGTGTGTGTATATGTGTGAGTGTGCATGTATAAAAGCGCCGGCAGCAGGTGAGGTTATAGTTTGATGCCTTCGATATTGGCTGCGTCGACGAGGGCCTTGATATTGGAATTCCTGGGCCGCGCAGTAATTAAACATCACCCTCGCCGGCCTACCGTGTACCTGCACCCCGGGGGGCACCCTCTTCATTCGCCGGCATGATATATTATACGTCGGTTTGTCATTACCGGTCGATAATTATCAGCGCGAACGTGTCGATATTAATAATCACAACTAAACGCTTTTATTGTGTCACGATGTAACATCTGGCGCCATCAGGGTTCCTATGACAAAATTAAAGGATTAGTGGATTATTTTTGTGATCAAATATCGAAATGAATACAAAAATAATCTTTAAATATAAATTTTAACATTATAATAAAGGACCATTCACAATAAGCGTGGTAGGGGTAACGTAACGGCAAGCGAAATTGCACAATTGCACAAAAATGCGGACGTTTACAGCAGCGTAGTAGAATTATGACAGAACATGGGTAATTATCTTTACCATAATTATCGCATAGCATTACTGTCCAATTCTGTACGTCTGAATTTTTATAGCCATGTAAAATATTGCTTACCACTACCCTTACCACTACCGCGCTTATTGTGAATGGCGCATTATGGGAGTGTTACAGAAATCACAGCGCGTTAACATAGATATATTAGCTATTTATGAAATGATGATATATATTATCTATTTGCCTTTTACCTTTCGGTGTAGGCTATTACATTTACATTGCTTTACATTATACTTATTATACTACAATTATTGTTGTTGTTTATGCATTTGTAAATTCTTTCCAATCTTTTCTGTAATTCACTTCTCTTGCTTGTTTAACTGTCTTTCCTTTCTTGATTATTATTTCCTCTATTCTGTTGTCCCACTTTTTTCTTGGTCTAACTCTTCTTTTATTTTCAGTTCTTGCTTCTCATACCTGTTTTGTTTGATTCTTTTTGTCCATCCTAATTAAATGTCCCCACCAGTTTAGTTGTTCTTTTCTATATACTTTTCTATAGCTTCCATTCCCAATTCTTCTCTGATGTCATCATTTCTTATTCTGTCTCTTCTCGTAGCTTGCTTTACTCCTCTGAGATATTTCATTTCCATTGACTGTATTCTACTTTTGTCCCTCTTCGTAAGTTTCCACGTCTCGCTCCCATATGTCAGTATAGGTCTATATATGCTTTTGTATATATTTATTTGTGTCCTTCTACTGATCTCTTTTTTGTTAATCAGTATATTGCTCAATGCGTGGTATGTTTTAACTGTGATGTTTATTCTGTTACTAAGTTCACCTTCCATTTTTCCGTCGTCTGTCAGTGCTATTGCGCGTTCCAATTCCCAACAAATTAATTAACAATCAGTCGTACACGCTTCCACTCAATACAAATAAAATTTAAATAAAAGTCAGTGTTAAGTGCACCCCTAGCCGTACTAACTCAAGGGTTCGTGCAAATCAAATTCCTGCAGGGCTCGATAATGAAGTTGTTTCAACATTCGGCGCCGTAATTGAGTGTGTATTTAATTTGAGCGAATTAGAATTATTTATAAACTGATTAAAGCCGCCCCGGAGGGGCCTGATAAACGTACTAGCAGATCACCAGGCATATGCTATTTAAAATAATTCAATTCGCATGATGCGTGGGGTGGCAAATTCGATAAAGGGATTAGTGTCAAATCAAATCGCATTAGGCCGCTGCAATCTGAACGCGGGCGCGCTCTGTCGCATTTTTTTTCGTCTACTGGGTGTATGAGGGGGTGGGAATTTTGCATCCGTCCTCACCTGAGATGATCGCGATTTACGGGGGGGCGCGCACACGCTCTCCCCGGCGGCGGTAAATTATCGGGATAATGAATTAGAGACAGATCGCTGGCGAGTGATAAACAGCCCGGGTGCGCGATCCCATATCTCATCGGACAAACGAGCCTCACGTGCGTTTTCTCTCATATTAATCGAGGGGGTGGCGGCGGGAAGGCTGGGGCAGCGCTGGAGGGCGGATTTTCGATTTTCGATGCGGCCGCCGCCGATTCCCCAGACGAAAAATAATTATCGTAATCTGCACGGATTCAATTTAGATTACGGCCAACACGTGTCGCTTAATCCCCGACGAAAATAAATGATATGCCGGCACTGCATTGCATCGATTAGTATGCTGCAAATTCAAATTTTCAGTGCAAATTCATGATACACTTAAACTTGGTTTGTATGAAAACATATGCTTTCAAAAACACAATATTTTGTTCCTGATTCAATCAACATTTTCCACGATTTTGGCTTAAAAATACACATAGGTAGTAAACAGATATACATAAAGCTATATCATTTAAATTTAAATTGTATATTGTAAGTAACTTCAGTATTTCATAATGCAATAAAACAAAAAGTAATAAAGATATATTTTCAATTTTCTTTTTATTAAAATGTGAAACGTGGTTTACATTGTTTTAAAAATCATATTGGATAAGTGACGTGTAAATAATCGTATAAAATCTGCAAAAACACATTGGCCGTAACCAAACAAAAGGGCTTTCTTTACTTTTATATAGAAACACATTATGTGTATGAGGCTTAACTCACAAAATACTGAAAATTTTAAACTAATCATTTTTGGTACCTACAGTGCACACTGTTGGCATTTCTTTTAATAATAATAATAATAATAATAATAATAATGACTTTTATTTCCCTTGAAATTATAAACATATAAATAAATATAAATAAATTTCTATTCTATTCTATAAAAACTATATCATATCTATAAAGCCCGTATGACATTATCTAGTTTCTTATATCGTTTTCGATGCAGACACACAACTGCATAGTGTCATACACACATGTGGACAATGATATAGCGGCGGAATAATAATAAATTCATTTAACAATAACAACACCGTAATACACAATGTTAATTTTCCATTTAGAAATAGTTATACAGTTTAATATATCAATTCTTATATATAAAACGATATAGGAAACTAAATAATGTCATACGGGCTTTACACATGTTTACAGTAGTTCAAAATAATAGAAAATAGAAATATGGGAAATATACTAAATTAATATATAAATCGCAAATATTTTTTGAATAAAACAATTGTCAATAAAATCGAATTATTTCTATTGGGTACGTTTGTCAGTTAGGCCAATATTGGTCTGATATAGACTCATATCTACATACACAAATACATTTCATAATTAAATATGATTGCCCTAAAGGAACTAGCGAGGTTTCGGTGTATTTTTCAATTGCCGGGAAACGTGATTTAGCAAATTTAAAAAAATCCGAGAATATCCAAGCGGGAAATTAATGTTAGCCATATTTGTTTTTTGTTTGTTTGTAATTTGTAACAAATTTTAGTAAATTGGTAAAGAAATCATCTTTACCTTCTTATGGCTGGCTGATTTAATTAAAAAAAAACTCTATTAAATTTAATGAAATCCCCCTACACTTTGAGAAGACAATCTCAATTATCTTATTAAACCTCGACGGTGGCGGCGGCAGCTCGTCTCCCCCGTAATTTGTCCCGCGGCGAAACACCTATAAATTTTTCGTTTACTCCCGCCCAATTTACACTGAATGCTCTAAATAAAAATAAATCTACGGCAGTTTGTTGGTAATATCGTCAACGAAACGAATCGGTAGAACAATGGTGGGAAGGCTGCGTCGCGTCTTGGCGCGAGAGCAGAATGTCGCCCAAGTGTTTCCGGCCGCGCAGTTGTTCGCGTTCCCAGGCGCACAAAAGACGCTCGACCCCAAATCAAATTATCTAATTCACTATATTGGCCATCGGCGTGTGCGGGGGGAGGATTCGTTTAATCTAGCATCGCGGTCAGCGCGCACACAAACAGATGATACCCCGAGCGAGCACAATGATCATGGGTTTTAATAAGGTCCCACAATTTACGAATTGCCAGCTCGAACAAAAATGAAGAAACAAACAATCAATGAGCGACAAACTGGCTGAAGAGAGGGAGCACTTATATATTTTTGCGGGCGTGGATTTATGTTTCTGGCTGAAACCCGATAGCCGTAGCGGTCATTGGTGATGGCCCGTGTTATGGAACACTCTGCGGGTCAATTCACACCCTAATGACACCTACTTCCCTCTCGGGTTACGCTGTCAACACAAGACATTTGTCTTTTGCGGCTATTAACTGTATGGCAGATTTGCTATGTTTGTTTTCGGAAATGGCTCGAGGGGGCAAATATTTGTGTTTGAAATACAATAAAGACCAAAATCTAATTGAAGAATATGAATACGCGTCATATTTAGAATTCATAATAGATATTTATTAGTATTTATAAATCTAAATGAGGTTTTCACATTCATACTTGATATTAGATTCTCATCTACAGTATTGAAGAATAATTAAAGCTAATTACCTAATAATCGTGTAATTACGATACAACTATACATGAAAATTCGATTCTAATAAATAAAAAAAACTTCTATCACTATATTCTATCAGCCTTGAGGCTTTTCCGTCGGTCAAGGGAGAAGCTCAGAGGAGTTTAATCACTCGGTATTTATCTTAACTTCACAGAATACCTCTGAAAAACTGTGAAAGGTGATTCGCGAAAATTCTTTCCCTGGTGGGGATCGAACTCAAGCTCCCCAATGCTCAGTACGAGACGGACGACGCCTCTAACCACTCGGCCACTGAGCTGGGTTCGATTCTAATAGATTTAGCTTCAGTTTTTCGTGGCGGTTTGTGTCGTCTTTCCACCTTCTTTGGAATCTTCTTACGCTTCTTTTTTGAACCCGTTGGGGCCATATTTGTTTGGTAATCTCTAGTTGCTATATAAATATATGTATTTAGTTAAATGCATATACGTAAGACTTTTATTTGTGAAACTTTCTAGGAAACCAAGAGATTACCTTAGAAACATGTTGTATATTTTCCGCATAGAATAAGTTGGAAACAGAGTTGGGGTGTTTATATAATATTCTAATAATAAAAACTTCATAATCCTTCTTGCAAATTAATTACAGCCCTTTATTACTCACTTTAGTGATTAAACATAAATTTCCGCCTCGGGGCGGTCGTGACCCAATAAATTAAACCTGCGCACGAAATGCTCCCAAATTAATAATTATTCATAAGGTGCGTTAGCATACAAACTACATCCCGTCCCGTGGGCGCCGATTAATTAAACAATTAGTCAACACCGCCTTGCGACGTAAGACAGTGCGGGTAATTTAGTTTCGCCGCCCGAAAAGGGGGATGATGATGGTGTGGCATAAAAAACGGGCTTCACATCGGCGATAACACTTGTCAGTGTGGTCGAGTGCGTTGGAATATAAATTATCAAAATCCGAACGACGTGGCTGGCGGCAACAAAAGGGCCGCGGGGCGGTTACAAACGACAGTTTGATGCGCTAAATGACGCAAGGGTGAGACAATGACGCTATCTGGCAAGAGTGATGACAACTGTAGCCGTGTAGTGGTGGGTGGACTCGTCTAAGATAATTGAATTCCGCGCTCGTTGCTCCGCATTGTGCATCCCGAGAATACATTCTGATGATGTGGCCGTTAATGATGTCGGGGAAAACGGGCTCTGGGGGCTGTTACGGCGATTTTTATGATAACTCCTCCTATGGAGAATACGGAAAACAAGACTTGCACTTTTTACTTAACTTGATATCTGGTATAGGGATATTTACGAGGAAAATTATAATATTATACAATTTATAATAATGTAATATTAAACCCAACTCATTGGTCTAGTGGCTAGATGTCTTATTGGGGAGTGAGAATTCAAACTCTGTTCTGGGCGAAATTTCGCGAATCACCTTTTACAGTTTTTAGAGGTTTTCTGTGAAGTTAAGTTAAATATCAACTCCTCTGAGTTTCTCCCTTTACCAGTGGGAAATCGCTAGGTATAATAGCTATAAGATATAAGTTTTTTTTTCCAAAATTAATATGTTAGTTTTTCAGATTATTCAGACGATTTACTTTTTCTAAGACTCGGGTCTTATTATGCTAGTGAAAAATCTGAAAGCCATGACTCTCTATCTCTAAAAGGCACCTTACACGATCAATATTACGGTCAATATTTTAGAATAATGACAGTATTACTGTATGATAATATGATTAAAAGATTCTTTATTTCAAAATATTACCAGTTTTCCTGATCGTGTAAGGTATAGTAATGATGGAATCAAGAAAATACTGATGTTTATCCGGATAATAGATTACTTGATAAATATAATTGAAGAAAATATTGACAGTACTAGTATTGACAGTATTATTGACTCTGTAAGGTGCCTTGTACAGTGTTACAGTATTTTATTTATAGTTTTAAAATGCTCATCCTAATAATTATAAAATAAAATACTTAATTCATACTTCGTATGTAAGCAAAAATTAGGTTTTAAGTTAAACAGCACAACATTATAAAACATATTTTTATCTTAAAATATAATATGCTGTAATTGTCTCAATATAATATCCGCTCATATCTCTAATGGTTATTAATTGAGAATATCAATTTAATCATTTTTATTTTAACCTGAGAAATTATGTGTAACATTTTATTCAAACCATCTCCAAATATTATTCCCGGATGTATTTTGCGATAAGAAAACATTCAGACTGTTTTTGTTTCGATTGATTCTATTCTCGTACTCGTCGAGCTCGTTATCGCAGTGCATAAAAACTGGTATTCCCAATCGAAATCGCGTAGACAAAGAGATGTGTGTTCGACCTTGCCCATCCCGTAGCTAGTTTCCAGCGGTGCGACGACAGGACGCGCGTTGTTCCGGTCGTACGCGTCGCGAATTAATTAATAACTTGTTAAATGTCCGGCCTGGATCGGAAGTGATTAGTGCGTGCGTGCGTGGGTGTGTGAGGATGCGTGCGGGGACCAGTTCCGGCCGTCCAGTTCGATAATACGGTCAGTAATCTAGATTATTAACCTATAAATTGTTTAACAATGAATAAAAAAAATACTAATCAAAGGTGGAGTGAACAGTTCAAACCCACTAGAGTCCAGTTGTAGGCTGATGATGACTAACGATAACTCGTAAAGTATAAAATAAATAATTTCCATTTAATAAATTATTATTAATATGGTGGTAAGAATAAGTTTCACATGGCAGGTATTATTTTAGTCACGGTTTTTTTTGTTGAAATTTTTAATGGATATAAACATCAAACAATAAACTCTAGGTTTTATATATGTATATATTACAATTCAACTGTTAGAACCTTTTTAAATAAATGCTTTTGATAAAAAAATATGTATCAATACCAGGGATCAATATTATGGTTATAATAAATATGTATTACTGAATGACTGTACATTAGATTGATGTATCTAGACTTTTGGCGTATATATATATATATATATATATATATATATATACCGAATTGAAGGAGGCTAAAAGTCTAGATACACCCATCTGATGTCTGAGTCATTCAGTAATACATATTTATTATAACCATAGTATTGATGATCCCTGGTATTGATACATATTTATTTTTGATCAAGAGCATTTATTAAAAAAGGTTATAACAATAGAATTGTAATATATATATAAAACCTAGAGTTTATTTTTTATGTTTATATCCATTAAAAATTTCAACAAATAAACCGTGACTAAAATTAAACCTGCCATATGAAACTTATTCTTTACATACCATATTAATAATAATTTATTGGCTAGTGATTTTTTGTTTATGTTCCTTTTTCTGCTGATCAGACGACAAAAATTACTCATTAAAAATTGAAAATTAAAATCGACCTATCCGAGAAATTTTTGCAATGATCATAAATGTAGGTTTTGTCGAATTTATTCCAAACTTTAGTGAAAATCTGTATATATCCAAAATTAGTACTTACGTTTCCAAAAATTTATTTTTATTGGCTTTTTTAAAATAAATAGTATTTAAATTAAACCAATTTCTTGTAAAATTATATATAAAATATATAAAACTCGTCTTTATTTCATACCGCATAACGAAAAGCACCTAATACTGGTATGCCCATTCATCATCACACTTTTGTTCATAAACAGTTTCTCCCGGTGGTGATTGATCAAACCCCATCGCTATAATACCCTCAGCAGTAAATTCACAACAGTTCGCCTTTATTGGCCACTGGATTGCCCTTTAAAATTTTAGTAGCCAGCTTTTAAATATAATAGGACAGCGCGCGTGGATGTATATATATATGTGTGTGTGTGTGGCGGTTAGAAATTTTTTATTGCCGCCACCGTCGTAAATACGGCGACCCCCTTGGCATCCAACTTCGGTGGCGGCGCGGCGCGCGGCGGGAGCTGCAGGGTGTTGTAAATTACCGCGATTTGTGTCCGTGACAGTCGCGCATTTCAGCGAAGCGGGGAGGGCTATAATATACCTGCCTATTTGCTTTTATGGCTTACTAAACCATACATATATTTATTGTTTTATTGTCCTGCGTTGTTCATGACACATTTCGTACCGTTTACGAATGGGGGGATGAAAGAGATTTTTCCACGTGCAAAGTTGGAGGGATGCAAAACTTTTACTTTGTTTATTTTGATGATTTTACTGTCTGCTTGCTAGCACACGAGAAATACAATTATCACACAACCTCTCGAACTAATTAATATTAAATTACAATTTTAAATATTTGTTAACTATTATTTAAATATCACATGCCCATATAGTGAGTGCAGTGCTGGCAGGGGTGCTGGTTAGCATCTAGCTTTACAAGCGGGTGGCTTTGGTTCGAATCCCGGACCATTTCACGTTGGGATACAATTAACGTCGCTTTAGAAAACTCGGGGACAATTTTCTGAGGTAGCAAGTCCTAACACTCACATACACATACACTAACGCACGGTAGAAGGACCCAAAGGTTGTTAGCCAGTTACAAATTGAAACAAATACAATAACCACTACTACTAGTATTTAAATATCTGCGGAAGTACTCGAATATTGATATACATATAAGAAATCAATAGTATAGAAAACATGGATAGAAACGCAAAGACAATAATAATAAAATTCATAATAACAAGGTGAAGGATAATCAGATACGGTAATTTTGAGAATTATTAGATGAATCAAAAAAAATTGACTCTTGACAAGCGTTGCAGTATTAAAAATATGACTTGAAGAGTGCACATTACTTTATCATATATATTATTATAATTTTAAATATCTGGTGTGGGCACCAGACGACTTTCCGAATTACATTGATATTATTGACATATTTCAATTTGACTATATTTGACTATTCTTCTTCTTAGGGTGCCGTCTCCTATCGGAGGTTGACAATCTTCATGGCGATTCTAATCTTTGACGCTACAGCTCTAAATAGCTCCACCGATGTTAGTCCGTACCATACTCTAACGTTCTTTAAGCATGAGGTTCTGCGACGCCCAATAATTCTTCTTCCTTGTATTTTTCCTTGCATGATCAGTTGGAGAATAGAGTATCTCTCTCCCCGGGTAATGTGTCCCAAGTACTACAGCTTTCGTGTTTTGATCGCAAGTATCAGTTCCTTTTCTTTATGCATTCTTCGCATGACTTCTTCGTTGTTTACTAGGTCCGTCAAGGATATCTTGAGCATGCGGCGATATATCCACATCTGTCCATGCTTCCATCCCATACAGTAGTATTGAAAAAATGTAACAGCGAATTATTCGGACTCTCAAGGCTAGATTAAGATTTCTATTTGAGAAAAGATTTTTCATTTTGACGAAAATTGCTCTTGCTATTTCTATACGTTTGTTCACTTCTATGGTTTGGTCGTTATTGTCTTCAATACGTGTTCCTAAGTATTGGTAGCTTGGAACTCTTTCGATTGTGGTGTTGTTTACTAGTATTGCTGGTATATTATTAACATTGGTTTTATTTACAACCATAAATTTAGTTTTCTTCAAATTCATTTTGAGCCCATAGGATTGGCTAGTCGTATTTATGTCTTGCATCATTTTCTGAAGCTGGCAGATGGATGTTGCTATTATCGCAGTGTCGCAAATATATTGTATTGTATTGTTTTAATTTTCTATTATTTTTATTATTTTCACGCAATGGTTATAAAAATGTATATATATATATTACTAATTTTTAATTCTGAATTACTTATTTTAAAACTATTTTCGATTTTTTAAAAACAATAAATATACCTGAATCAAATGTATATTTTTGAAAACTAGACAAGTAATTAAAATGTCATTTCTGTTAGAGATACAATTTGTTTAGTAAGATTAATTTTCTATCTGTGAATATCCTGATACATTTCTTTCTGTTCTACTTCACACAAATATCTTTTTCAATATCCTCTCTTTTGTAGCAGCACCAGCAAACGTATTTGTTTAATTATCGGTCGCCATGTGTTGCGCAGGTAATTACACCGCTTGCGCTGGCTGCTGCTGGTGAAATTGCGTGAGTAGCGTAAAATTGGATCGTCTCGAAAATGGAAAGGTTAACCGATTATACAGTGTGTTAAATAAATTAGAAAAATAAAAACGTTCGATCGCAAGTGCTTAATAAGCATTTACCACCCTTTCACGCACAAAGCGTCTTTATCAGACGACTTAGCTGAGTCACGGTCTTGTATGCGTGAGTGTGTCAACGTGGAATGCGGCCCAATCAAGCAGGGAACGCAAAGAAATCAAACAGAGAAAAAAATGCGGAACGATATTGGACAGGGATATTGAACCTACCAAATAAAGTAAACATTGTTATAAGAGGTTACTCTTTTTAAAATTAAAAATACTACTACTATTTGTTCTTTGCAAAGGATGCGATGTGGATATACAAAATACACATTAAAGTGGTATTAAAAAAAAACACTTTAAAAACAATAAAATAAATATTATTAATAATAAAATAAAAGTCATACATAAAATAATTTATTACGCATTCATCTTATTAGGCGTTACAAAAAATAATCTTGAACCAAATTTTGCATAATAAACGTAGAGAGGTCATGTTTCTTAAGCCCGTATGACATTATCTAGTTTCCTATATCGTTTTGTATATAAGAATTGATATATTGCGAAACAATCTAAATTGTCTCGTATCATACAGCAAATTATTTGAAATATTGAATTGGATGGTAGATCGAATGAAAAAATATAACGCGTTCTATTTGTCAAGGACAAATTGTATGGGAAGAGGATATATGAATTCATTTCTTGAACAACTTTTGAGCTAAGAAATTGTCTTGTCTAAAACGACCTTTAGTCGAACAAAAACAGAGCGATAGTTGGATAGTTGCGTTTATTGTTAACAACTTAAGGTCGTTTTAGACAAGACAATTTCTTAGCTCAAAAGTTGTTCAAGAAATGAATCCTCCCATACAATTTGTCCTTGACAAATAGAACGCGTTATATTTTTCCTTTCGATCTACCATCCAATTCAATATTTCAAATAATTTGCTGTATGATTCGAGACAATTTAGATTGTCTCGTATCTCGACTAACTTTTGAGTCAAGAAATTATCTTGTGTAAAACGACCTTAATACATGAGTTACTTTTTCTATGCGCGTTTTCTTGTGACAGTTTAAACAAGCATATACACTATATCAGCAAAGTTAAAATTACTTAATACTTCTGTGTCACATAGAAGTTGTTTAGTTTTAATGGATAGAACATTTCCGCTGGAGTAATTTTAATATATATGCCAATATGTAATTTAAATCATAGGTCGATGGTAACAAGTTTTTGTTCGACTCTTCTTCTACAATATTAACGCCGAATTTATGCTCAAATTATTCATGTTGCAATGACGATCCGTTCTCTCTATCTCTATCCAACTCTGAATGCCTTTGATCTGCCACTAATCTATTTCCCTTCCCGACAAGCTGGTGGTAATCGATGGTGATTAAGGCCTGGCGGTTTGCGCGTTTTATTTCTTATTCCCGCGGCCACAAAGACGGCGGCGGTGGCCACCACGGTCGACCAATCTAAACGCGTCCGCCATAGAAAATGGAGATCATTAGTAAAATCCATCCAAGCATTAATATGTACGTGTGAGTTACCGTGTGCTCTGAATAGGGCCTAATGAAGTTCGCGGCGGGCCGGACGCGAGACTTTAAATTGCCCAGGTGGGAAAAAAAACGCCAGCTACTGTCAATCATTTTTTATTATTTTGGTATGTGTATGAGAGTAGTAGTACGGTGTGAGGACAAGTATTGTTGTATGATAAGAAAATCAGAAGCTTGATGGATTGTATTTTGTGTTATACATTCATACATATTAATAGTGCCTTTCGTTTATCACTCTGGGCTGATACGGGCTTTGTTTCTTGTTCTATTTGCCACTTTCGATGCGCATAATTCTACCTTGGCACTTACAACCGACGGCAAGACTTGAGCGATACTGAACACCACGGGGGCGACTAGCAATGATAAACCATGCTAATCGAAAGCGCCTAGTATAGTAGTAATTGCAAAATATTTCAATATAACACTTTCAATTTTGCTTTCTCGCGTTTTTTTATTCAAGCTTTTTAATGTTTACACGTTTCATAAAATAAAACCAAACGCTAACCATAGTTTAAGATCGTATTCTACTTTATTTAAATATAATTACTAGAAAGTATATACATAAATCTTTATTAACAACATTACATATTTTGTATTAGCAATATATTTTATAACATTTTACAATTATTACAATAGTTGTTGTAAAGGACAGTCTTTCTGCCCGTAATTTGAAATATCAGATTGTAGTCTGTCTGTGTGTTGTAAAGTTGGGTAATTATTTCATGTAGTGTATTGTCTGGGTGTTTGTATTTAGGAGGGATATTGGGATTACGAAGGATGCAATATTTGCTAAGTATGTGAAAATTGTTGGATTTTGTAGCAAATTTGTCAAGCAAATATTGCATCTTCTCTTAAATGGGAGTTAAACAGGTAAGAGAGTAGAGGAGATCGTTTGGTGGGTTATGGAGAGGGTTGTTAGAGTGTCTTATTTTGGTACTAGAAAGTTATTCCTGATTTTCTCCAAAATGACAATTTAAAATTATAGGCAATAGTGTCCTCTGGTGAAAGATTTTTATTGTGTTCATTTGTAACATATATATTTTCAACTTTCTAATTGAACCCTCATACTAGTCAGATTATAATAATTTAAAAGCCCTCCTCGCTACATTGTCCACTAACAAACAAGTTCTCAATTATGCAATCGCCCCAAGTAAACTAGCCGTATTAACATCAGCTAAAATTATTCAAGCGAGGGCACAGCGAAAACTTGTTGCGTACAACTTCCCTCCCGTTCTTCGAGGTTCGTGCGACCAGGTAGCCCAATTGCCCCCAACAATAGCCGCAATACCCCGAATAATATGTGGGTGCACTCGCTCTCTTTACCTGTACGCGCGGGGTGGATTGGAAGCCTCGTAAGGAGAAGTGTGAAAATGTTTGTTACATTTGGAGCGTGGGAGACGGTTGGACTATTTAAAACATAATGGGGCTGACACATCTCTGATGGGGGTAGACCGGTTGGCCCCGGCGTTTTTGTGAATGGACGGCGGAAAAATAAATAGCGCACTGTTTGCCACAATGGCATCACAACAAATAGGGAGAATCTTGCGAAATCGCTGCACAATGGCGGGGGGCTTTGTCTATCAAGAGACGTGTTTTACAAGCAAACAAGTAGTTTTTAAGAGATAAGAATAATAATGAGGTTGAGGTGAACTGGCCGCTGGCGCTGTAAGAGGAAGGAAAATAAACTTGATCGTGCAACAAATAGGCGCTTGAAATCTTTACAGGTCTATTGGCAGTCGGTTAGCCAGAAGCACAACTTTTTATTGTGTGAAACATATAGCTTTCTTTTTTTGTTGCATATGGCTTTACCCATATATTATGGCTTTTTTTTCGAATATACAGATTATAATTTTGTTTGTTCAAGTCAATCTCAGCATACACAATTTAATACTGAATGCAAACATGTTTCTTTAATTCAAATTAATTTAATATTTTTTCCATGCGGGATTATCGCAGATATAAAAATTAAGTGTATTATATTAAGTAAATTATTATTATACGTGAAAGTTTAAGAGAGGACGGGAATGACGTGGAAATCTATAGAAGCTGTCGTAGGAGAGGAGGTGGGTGAGGAACGGATGACAGGTTTCTTTTTGTTTATTAAGAAAATTGCAAGACCAAGCAGATAACTATTTTTTGCGAAAAATCAAAAATAAGAATTCACGTTATGATAAATGCACCTTACACAGTCAATAATACTGTCAATATTTTAGAATAATGACAGTATTACTGTACGATAACATGTTGAAAGTTTTCATTATTCTAAAAAATTGACACAAATTCAATTTATAATATTATATTCAATTATTTTTGCCACATTCCAGTACATTACATTTTTACAACTACACAGGTACTGGTTACCATCTCCTATAAGGACATCATTAACAAGAAAAGGCTCAACGCTAGACGTTTTGTCGCCATCAGCGGCCCATTTTTACCTACTATAGAGCTGATTCCATTCATAGACTTCTTAGAGAGTGATACATTTTAAAGTCACTACAAGTTATGAATGTATAACTTAAAGGTGAACTTAATACAGCTTCAGACTGCTTTAATAACTACCCCAAGATTACCAAATAATTTTTGAAATAGAGTTTTTCTACAAATTTTGCATAGGAATGGATTTTCGAAATTTAATCAAAAGTACAGCTTAGATGTTGTCTCGTTTATTTTAAATAAATAGGCGACACCACACATCTAAAATTTTATTCGAGGATGGCAGGAGAGAGAATAATTGATTCTAAAATGATTGGAGTAATTAAATTGCTCTGGTTCAAATAAATAAAATATACGCAATAAAATATTTTATTTATTTAATTATTTTATTCTATGCCTTCTACCGTGAGGTGTATCTTGTATCCTTTGTATTTGAATGTTTCTTTCCATGTTTTTCTGTCCTGTGTCAATTGTTGTAGCAATAAAAAAAATAGATAATTTTTGTTAGAGTAAAATAAACATATTATAATCAGTTTTATTCACTCCTATCAACCCTACTAAAATTTTAGATGTGTGGTTGCTTAGGCGACGAAATGTCACTTAATTAAGTTTATTTTAAATAAATAATAAGTAAAAGCAATAAAAACGTTTTCATATAAAACTTTGCTTAGCCAAAAATGTGGAAAATTATGCTAAATGTCTACACGTACATATTTATCTATTGTTTACTACTATTACTTACGCGACCAGTCATTCTCTTTATCTTTACATTATTATTTTCGGTAAAGTGTCCTGGGCACCAGTATATTACTTTTATGTAACAAAAAACTAGTCATTTAAAGTTAAGCAGGATAAATGAAATAGATATATCATCTTTTGGCAAATAACCACATAATTGTATCGCAGAACGTTATTTTCTATATTTAACAAATACTTTTCATTTAAAAAATAATTAATACTCTTCTTTAATAACAATTTTACACTTATAACACCTCATGCTGGACCATAAGTCGACTAAATTTTGACAAAGTTGTCTTATTATTGTGACCACTTTATTATATTTATAGCCCGATTCGATTATACTACATCCAACATCCGTCGCCGATGTTAAGCCGTACTTTCAACGAGCCGATTATAATATTTTTTTTACGATTATTATTTTTCCTAAATCCGTCCGTCGAGCCCCTTCATTATAAGCCGCGCTGTGTAGGAACGCGCGCCCCGTTCTCCAAGCCAATTCATTACCATATAGCTGGCACATTAACTAATTTATGGCTCCATTTATACCTATTTCGAATGCACGCACACACATCCCGCCGAATACTTATTATGCCCAAACATATTCCCACTATAAACGCGAGCGCGCCGTGCCTAATGCCGAAAGTGTAGCGAACGAGCGTGCAGAAAAACGTGTTTGGATAATCACTCGACGTGCGAAATTTTATTTATGTATGTATAGGTTAATTAATTACAGTATTGGTAGTTTTCATTGAACATGTCAAATTTGACAATGATTTCATAAAAATTAATGATATCTAAAATTGAATGGTTTTGGCGTCTACTACGTGGTAATTAATTTTCAATAAAGGAGATGAATAAAATTACTATGTTTTTTACCACTTGTTTCATTGTTTAAAACAACTACTTTCGCCTAAGCTTTAGGAATTATTATCAAGTTTTTTCCGATTACTATCATCGGAAAATGCCTAGAGCTTAGGCGAAACTAGTTGTTTTAAACAATAAAACAAGTGGTAAAAAACATAGTAGTTTTATTCATCTCCTTTATTGTTAATGATATCTATCTATTGATAAAATAACATATCAAGTTCGAAATCTCAAGTAATACAATTCCAAATCACTATTAAGTTTCGGTGATTAGTTCAAATATTTCGGCCTTCACATGCAAAACATCTTCCGGTCATTCTCCTTTATGCGAACCCATCGATTCTCTTTGCTCTCGAAATGTTTGTTATTATTTATGCTAGATTAAATCATATTCATAGGGCCGGTGGGGCACGGGGAACGTCGCAAACATGTCAAACATTCAAGGGGGACCGGTTTCGCGCGTCCCCCATGTTTGGTGCGTGTAAAAATTCCGGGAGTTCGGGAACGGGCAGGCGGCGAGAGCGAAAGAGAGAGGCGACGTGCAAACGGGGGGAGGGTCGCAGCATCCCGAAAACGCTCACCGTAATCATACCGCTTACTTTTTTTTTGTGTTGTGTGAAATTCAAGCCCGGCTAATAATCCGTGCACGAAGGGTACTCTTGTGCTTCCCACAGGGGAGGGGGGCGGCCTCACCTGAGGGGCGGTTTCCGGTGACCGGGTTCACACGGACTACGCGATAACCCTCCAAGAGAAGTGGAGCCGCGCACTTATCCTCCTCACTGGCCGGACCGGTACTTATTAGCGAAAATACCTGAACAATACCTAAAAATTTATTTATTTTAAGAGCGAGATTCACTTGGAGACATACTAACAAAGTCCTGGAAAATGTAATAGATATGCCTACACATTACCTTTGAAATCCAACATTCAAAGGTAATGTGTAGTGAATTAAATTTTGGTGATTATTAAAGAACATACAGGGTGATTTTAAACTGCTTCTTTATAATCACAATTCATTATTTAAAAAACATAAAACTAAATGTTTCAAGATTTTTAATTTAGCTTTAGCTAACTGTTTCTTCGTTTGCTTACTTGAGCATTGTTCGAGTTTTTAAGGCGAAACTGTAACTAAATTTCAGCTTTCGTCTGAAACAGTAGGTACGAACATAATTATAATTGTTCTTGATGAGCGTTTTATATTGGAGGGGTTTTATATTTTTTTTTGAGTTGTCATGCCAAATAAAGGTCTTTTTTTACATAATTATATCCGTGGTAATTTTTGCATTGCAAAATACGTTTCGATATTTATTCTTCTATCTTAACTGTCTGGTAGTTAATTATTGCAATTTCAAATACTTCTTTTTATCTTCTCCGTTACTAAAGGTTAGCATGAAAGGATTCAGAGGCTTCTTAGTTTTATTACATAGGATGTCGGAAGATTCAGTTGCTTTAAATCCTTGGGCAGATTCTCAATAATCTCTATTGGTAATGTTTTGGGATCGAGTACTTTAGCCATGGCTTTTAAAGGTCTGGTTTGTTTGTCTGAAAATTAGTGCCATTCAATTTTAGTTATGTTGGGCCAATCTGATAATTCCCGATATTCATTTTCCCATGAAAAATTTATTTTATAGCAATTTTTTGAGGAAAGAGGAGTAATTTTCCTTTTGTGACTTTTTAGGCCTTCTGTAAGATTTTTAATGTCCGATATCCACTCCCCAAAGATAGGAATATGGTTTGATGATTTAATTTTGTCGAGCATCTTTTATTTGGTGGTCGGGTGTTTCTATGGTTTGAGATGCTCCAGCTTTTCTTTTTTTGTTAGGAATGCTTTGTGCTTTTTTTAATCTCCATTTTTTGTACCTAGTTTCACAATCCAACCGGTATCACCTTCAAATTATTCTTCCATATTAATTATTTATTAATTCGAACTCAGGTTCACTTTGCTTTGACTCTTCAATTGATTCATGTCTTCGTGGAGATCACAGACTTGCATGCATAGATTTCATTATTCGTTCTTAGTTGAGTTAAGAATGCTTTATGCTTTTTTTAAACTCAGTTTTTTTACCTACTTTCACAATCTATCCGGCATCACGTTCCAATTCATCTTCCATATTCATTATTTATTAATTCGAACTCACTTTGCTTTGAGCCTTCAAGTTTGTTAATTTTTTCCTTTAATTGATTCATGTCTTCTCGGAGATCACAGATAATAGCAGTCGCTTGTTCTAAAGACTTGCATACATAGATTTCATTATTCGTTCTTAGTTGGTGTTACGGTGTTCAGAGGTGTTGTTACTTTTGGTGTCATTAAAATGCTTCCCCCAGAATCCGAGGAGCTGTCCAGTTTAAAACTGGAGACAGTTTTACCATGTAATGTTTTACTAAACCGTGAGAAATCATGCTAGCTTACACTTTGACCTGCAGTCCTAATCTAAACTAGCCTGTTATCGTACAAATATCAATCGAAACTTGGTGCAAATTCTATTAGTTATTATAAACCTGCATTTAATAACAATTTATATTTTTTACACATAGTTATTATAATTGTGCTGTACATTAAATCAATGTTAACACAATATTAAACTATATGAAAAATGGGTGGTCGTGGCGAAGTCGTCTAAGGCGACGCTCTGAAGCCTCTGCGTCCATGCCGTTACCGGTTCGAGTCCGGTATTAATAGACTCTTTTCCGTACGGAATTTGGATATATTTTAAACAATGGGTGGTGTGTTTATCTATAGTTTAGTGTGGTTTCGTGTAATAGTGATATATACAGTTTATATAAAAAATAATAATAATACATAGTTTAGTGTGATCGATAGATCAAGACCAATAAACCAAAAAAAAATCTGTACGAAAATTGATATTAAAACAACATAAAGTATCAATGATAAGTATGTTAAAGTAATGAACTATTTTAGTTAATTGGATTCATAATTTCGGTACACTTGCAAACTCCCTAAACATCTCCATCTTTCCACCTGCATTCCTTAATTTTAAGGGATTGCAAAACAGCCTTTGTGCGCCCTTCCCGACTTTACGTAAGCACAATTTTCCGCTTCGGCGAATGCACAAATATCGATTGTCAGGTAGACGCACTTTTAAGGTAATTGCGTTGTTTATCCAGGGCGGCGGAAGAAAGAAAGCCTGGGAACCAGAGACGTACGTTCCACAAAAATCCGCAAATTGGAAAACATATTCCTCCGACTAATGTTTTAAATAATAATTAATAGCGCCGCGACGTGTGTAAGCGTGTAATGAATTAAAATTGATTACGGCAGCCGGCGCCCGCAATAAAGGGGGGCAATGAATAAAAATGATCGCGTTTAAAAATCGGTGAGGGACTGATGACTCTGATGATGGATGTGGAGGATTAAGAGACGCGGGATCTGGCCGCCTGTCAGCGTTTTGATGTACGACCACAGTTTACATTGCAAATACTCGCTTCCTTCATCCGACGCCAATCATCCTTAGACCACCGTTTAATTTCCCACCCCAAAAAAAATCACATTCCTAAAAATGTAAAATCGGTGCAAATTTTCTCGGAATACACGCACAGGTACATTTCAATCTGACAAGGGAAATTTACAATGGGGCCACGGGGGGGCCCTGGTGCTTCCAGTCTTTACTCATGGAATGAATGGACGGACCTAACCTATTTTTTTTCTTTCGGACCATTGTGGTATCCGGGAACAAGATATTTCTGGCCCAGAGTTATATTTCACGTGTGCACCACGCCCCACATTTTATTCCCCTCATTCAGGTCTCTCTCCGTGTTTTATTTCATTGACGTTTTCGGGCCTCTCCCCTGAAACGCGACCATCTTCCACCGCATGGCACAATCACGGCCTGTACCTTCTTATTGATATTTGATTTTTATTATACAACCATGTCGTTTTAAACTTGTCCTCAATTCAGAACCGTTTATGTGGGTCGTTTTAGGGGGTTGTCCGTGCGTTATGGAGATCATTCATTTTTCAAAAAGTTAAGCTCAAGTTAATAGATTATCCTAATATTATTTATTTTCGAATAATGTGTTATCCAAAAAAGGACATTGCATAGATTCCAAAAGGCATTCTTTAGGGACTAACTACTATAAAGTATTTAATCATTTAGATTTAGTGATGCAATCAAATCTATTGATAGTCAGGAAACTATAATAAGAAAATTACTATGTTTTTTGTCGATCATTTGACAAATATGGGTACTATTACACTAGGCAATAAAATGAAATGTTTGTGTTAATTACGGAAAAGTAGAAACTGATTTTGGAAATATTTGATGTGCCGATTCAAAAAATTAATTGGCGTTTTTACAGTAGCTTTTGAGATACACGCTAATTCGTAAAACTGATTATGTTGATTGTAACGCGTCGGTATTACGAATTTTTAAACCATAAATGTTACCGAAAATTTTCCCAAATTGAGATGTTATCAATTGACCACAATAAATAAATAATACTTTATTTTGAAGCTAAATAAATACCAAACATAAGTATATCATCATTTAGTTGTAATTTCAAGAATTCAATTTATTAAGTAATTTTAACTAACAGGTTTATACCAACAAATGACGTGTGTTTTAAGTGGTCAATATAGTATACCTGAAATCTATCAAGAAAGATTTATTTTTTCTAAATTGTTCACGATAACAATACCTTCCTTACAGTGTATTTTTTTTCTCGTAAAGCTATCGCAAATTTCCACAATCTTAGTTAGAAAACGTGAAGACGTTTTAGCTATAACAATACCTTCCTTAAGGTCGATTTAGACAAGACAATTTCTTGACTCAGAAGTTAGTCAAGATGCGAGACAATCTAAATTGTCTCGTATCATACAGCACATTATTTGAAATATTTAATTGGATGGTAGATCGAATGGAAAAATATAACGCGTTCTATTTGTCAAGGACAAATTGTAAGAGAGGAGGATATAAGAATTAATTTCCTGAACAACGTTTGAGCTAAGAAATTGTCTTGCCTAAAACGACCTTTATACATCAGTGACGTATTCGGAAAATAAAATACTGTATCAGAATTGTAATAGGTTGCAATATGATATTTCATGGGCACTTTTAAATAAATTAGTATTATCGATAGCATTACGCAACACATTTAATGCCTACGATTTTTGTCTCTATGCAATTCTTGCTTATATAGAGACAGTTAAAAACCGTAGGCATTAAAACATCTATGGCGTAATGCTATGGATAATACAATTAATTTGAAACTGCCGATGAAATTTTAAACTTATTCCAACCTATTACATTTCTGATACAGTATTTTACTTTACGTGATGTGTAAAGAAGGTATTGTTATAGCAAAAACGTCTTCTACGTTTTCTAACTAAGATTGTGGTAATATGCGATAACTTTCTGGGGAAAAAACTACACTATAAGGAAGGTATTGTTGTCGTGAACAATTTAGAAAAAAAGTCTTGCTAGATTCACTCAATTTACTATTTACTATTATAACCCCCTTATGTCTTCAATACCTCATTTATTATGATCATGTCAGCAACATTTAGCTCCAATTCTTTCTCAACAATAACTATCAACCCCTTATTGAGAGGATTAACTTGGCCTCGCACCATTTGATAGCGTTATACCTGCGAATGTGCGCCAGCATTTGTGATTCAAATAGCGCGCACGGTGTAAAATCAGTGTGTACGTTCTTCTATACGGGTGATAATAATAGGGACCCCAACATTTCATTATTGTGCGGATAATGTTGGCGGGCATTGTCCGTGGATTGTGCACTTGATCTCTCTCTAAAGACACGAATAATAAAGTTAAACAGGTAGACTATTATACTCTTACAATTTAATTCAACAACAAATACCTAAAGGAACTCAATTGTATAACAATATCGTATATATGAGCATGTAATTCACACCTTTTTAGAATTTGTACGCTTCATAGGGCTTAACATACTTTATTGAAACTAAAAATGATATCAATCTTTTTATTACATTTTCTAATAATTGACTCCACAGTTTTTTTTTTATTAAAAATTCACGTACCAGCATGCTTCAAGTGGCCGGCGCTGAGGGGGCCCTCTTAATTTCGCAATTGCGCTCTTTTTAAAGTGGCCCACTTGCACTAATAAAATTCGGTTTGATTAATTAAACAACGAGTGAGCGGAGGCTGTGGTTGTTTTTTTTTAACGAGCAAACAAATTATCTCCGGCCGGCCGGGCGATCGCCTCAACCGAGAATTCGATAATTCGACGGCCGCCAAGTGAGAGCGAGAGGGGGGCGGCAGGACTTCAGAACCGCGCGCTCCGCCGCGCCCGGCCAAACGAATTCCGTTGAAAAATTCCAATTCGCTGCGGTTTTAATGGGAAAATATTGTGCGGGGGTTATTATTCTTTTTGTATCATCAGTCAAGTTTTGCCTTAGATGCCGGGGTATCGATTAGGTTTGATTCATTCAATCTGAACACCTGTTTTTTTCATGTTGATAAAAGCTAATAAATTCAGACAAAAATTTGTTGGGGTATTGGTCACACAAAAAATTGACAACCTAAAATATTGCATTACAATACTATCGTATGATAAAATAACAAAATGTATAGGAAGATGTTTTAATGATTTATTATTCCTGTATATTATTTACAATTACAATTATAATAAACAAATTAATTCCTGCGCATTGCTTTCATAATCGTTGCATCTGGAAAACCTGATGTTCGTTGCTATACTAGTTTGGTTCCATCTCCTTAACTCTTTCGGCTCTGACGGTGGCATTTACTACCATAACATTTACAGGCCTCTACTCACTGTGCCTATCCATATTTTTGCTTTTAATCTCTAGATTTCATTCCAACAAGGAATTTTAAAGAAATTTCAAGCGCAGTTTTAATTTTTTCTTTTAGTTTTGATGTTGAATAAACATAATAACAATTAACAAAGAAAATATGTTTTAAATTTAAAATTAATCTATGGCCGAAAGGGTTAATTTGTATGATATTACTTGTTTCGTTTTATTGGGCAATCCGTTAAGTGGTGGTATAGATGAGTTAATCTAGCAAGGATTTGATTTTTTTTATTTGTAAATTCGTCTTCGTTTGGTAACTGGAGGATATTTAAGTAGATCAATCAAGTGCGCTTCACATTTTGTACACAAAAAATTATCACATTGTCATTTTGCTTGAAATTTATATACGTCAGTGCCAAATTTTTAGGCACTGACGTAATATAAATTTCAAGCAAACTCATAGGGTCAGACTTTTTTTTTAATTTATGGTGAAATGCAACAAAACAATGTAGTTGTGGTAAAATTAAATGGAGTCAAGTTCGCGAATAGAAGCCTTCTCCACAGGAAGTTATTTTCTAATCTTATCCAGCGGTTAATGGATTTTGGACATTTTTAGAGGACGCCTTGCAAGCATTTTCTAAACAACTAGTTGGAGAATTATCTCGATGGTTCGGGACTACAGAGATGATTTCATATACATGATGGTACATGCAAGATGGTGCACTCTTATATGCAACCAAATGTTGTTCGCCATCTGAATGCAGAATTTGGTGGTCGATAGATTTGACGCAAAATTAAGCATAGCGGACCGTTAAGGTCGTTTTAGAGAAGACAATTTCTTAGCTCAAAAGTTGTTCAAGAAATGAATTAATATATCCTCCTCCCATACAATTTGTCCTTGACAAATAGAAAGCTTTATATTTTTCCATTCGATATATCATTCAATTCAATATTTCAAATAATTTGCTGTATGATACGAGACAATTTAGATTGTCTCGCATCTTGACTAACTTTTGAGTCAAGAAATTGTCTTGTCTAAAACGACCTTTACTGAATTTGATTAAGATTTATAGTCAGTGTCAGATTTCTATCATGGCAGTGTGCTTATTTTTTGAGTTTAAAATATGAAGCTCATTGGTAAATTTAAGTCCTTTAGTTACTAAACGAATTTACCAATAAAACAATCGAATTCTCGCTAGATTAACTCATCACTACCACCACTTAAGGGAATACCCAATGAAACAAAACAAGTAATATCATACAAATTAACCCTTTCAGACCTGGATTAATTTAAAACATATTATTTCCTTTGTTAATTATCACTTCTACCGCCACTTAATATATTGCCCTCGTATTACATAAGACCCTGTATATAAAATAAAAGTGTGTTGATAAGAAATAAAATCATCAAAACAAATGATGTTAAGTTATCTCCAAAAAGGACAATCCTGTAATATCCTCCCTTTGCATCTCATTGTAAATATTTAACACCATACACAGACCAGTAAAAGATTATTAAATTAGAATTTTTCAAATCTGTGATTATATACATTGCTACTTTTAAGTAGGCTCAATTGTAAGCATTACCATAAATAAATCTTTCTTTCTAACACAAGTATTAACATTTCGCAAATCCGCCCCTTTCACCGCCGGCGCGCTCAGCTACCTCGTTGACATATCTCCGGGGGCGTTAAAACTCATTCTTAATCGGGTGGCGTTTTTGGAGGATCTTAATTCCTGTCGGCATTGTCCTCGCTCGTGTGGCCTCCGGAAAATAGTAATCCTCGGGAGGCAGCGGCGGCGCGCTCGTTCATTAACCGTCAAAGGTTCGCCGAAATCCGTAGCTGTCAATCAGGCTGGTTCCCCGCTGTCTACGGCCGGTCGCCCTCTTACCTGCACACCTGGCCGCATTTAAATCTCGGGAGAGGGATGCTGCTGCCCGTGTGCGGTACTCTGCACAAGTAGGTAATGAACCCCCTGGCAGCAGCACCACAAAAAAAAAATATTTAAAGCTGGAGAGAGAGCGCAAAAATAATGGTCCGAACAAATTCCTTCGTAATTTATTTTCGGCAGGGTTGAGTGATTAATGAAGCACCTAGTTTTCTAGAGAAAGGTTTTTGGAAATGTATTTGTATGGTATTTTCTGCTAATTTTTTGTACTTTTTTTTATAAAATAGCAAATACCATCAGACGATTTGTTTTCTATTTTCATTCAAATCTGACTTCTCATTCATAACCTGCAGTCATTTCATGTATTCAACTCGCCGTCTAGGGATGCTGTATCGAGTGGGTTAACAAAATTCTGATGTTTTTTCTTATAAAAATGATATTTTAGCTTTTCAATTGCCCATTATTATAAATACAGCACTGCTGTATATGGAAAGTATTATTATCGCAAAAAAATATATAAAAATAATTTTGACTTTTGTTTACGTTTCATGACTAATGTAACCGAAATATACTATTATTAGAAAATGTCTGTGTGTGTGCATGTATGTATTAGGGTGAGTAAATAAACGTTAATTTTTTTTTTCACTTCCTATACTAAAAAATTGGTTGCTAGACACAAAATATGAGCTCTTAATGTTAATAGGAAGTTCGTCCTCATCACAGTTTTTTTTTATTTTTACGACATTCTCAAACAAAAAATTCATATCTCGCCATTCATTGAACGTACAGCAAACACATATTCTTGTAGAAAATTGAACGCTCTTTTCCCGCAAGAATAGGATCAAAATCTAATTTTCTAATATTCTTCATATAAATAATCATATATTGCTTATTTAAGTATTTATGAGTTAACCCTTTCGGCCCTACCGGTGGCATTTGCCACCATAACATTTACAGATCTTTATTTACTGTGCCTATCCATATTTTTGCTCTTAATCACTAGCTGTTTATTTACAAAACTATTATTTTAATCCAATAAATGTAATTTTTATTATTAGTATTTTTTTGCTGGCGGCATTTTCACACAAAATTCAATTTCAAAATCCAGGACTGAGGGTTAAAATTGATTACCAAATTTTTATTATTATAGGAAATACCGAAATAGCGTTAAAATGTATTGATCAAGCAGAAACAATGCCCGCTGAACTGTTTATTATTACTATTAAGTTAAAAATCAACAACTTTCCGCACGGTCAAAATCACACACGTATTCAATGATTTGTGTTTTTCAACGCTTTTTACTTTTGTTGCAGGTGAGTTTCCACGACATTTCATTCCGATTGTATTTCAGGTCGAGAGGTGAGCATCGTACAAATTATGATATTGTCGAACCGTATGTACCAACCAGTTTTTGTGTCATCGCCTATTTACAAATCGAGCGGTGGTTACGGCTGTCGCCGCCGCGCATTTTCGATACAATGTCCGTGGTGGTAGTTTATTTTTTTGATGATCTCGCTACAATGATAATCGAAACCGGGGGGTTGTGCGAACGCTACATAAAGCCCCGGTTAAAAATCATCGCGATACGTTTGGCGTCGCGTATAGATTTTAAAGTTGCGAGCGCCTCTGGCGGACAGTTTGCACTTCCGGCGCCTGAACGCGCGCGTTTATCGGGCTCGCGGACACAGGAAGTTGCGCCCGGAGCTGTCGGAAGACGGCGACACACGTCATTTCCGGCGTGTCAGATGTAGGACGTGCGCCGCTGGACCGTCCCCGATAACTAGTTTTAAATAAATTGCTTTCTAATATCAGGATGCGCGATAGTGTCAGAGGGCCCATTTGATCTGCATATACCCACATCAAACTGGCCGCCCCCCTTATCTAAACTTAATTAAACAGGCCCGGCCGCTAGCCGCAGGTGAAAAATCAATCCCTGCTATCAGGACCCCATTTTTACTGCGGCAGCGCCTGAAGTATATTGTAAAGTTGAGGACACATACATTGTGTTTTTTATCGCGCCCTCTAAAACGCCCGGAGTCCGGACTATTTCCGGGGTTTGACAGCTCGACCTCCGGATATGACGTTATCTGCAGGCGGACTTTTGTGCCCTCCCACACAGTCAACAGTATCTTCTTGTTGTGCGGTGTTCTTTTTTATATCTTGCCACTTCGCGCTATACCTGCTATCGAAATTAATTTCGCCTTTCATCGAAAATTAACGGGCGCAAAATTAACGCACGCTCGTTAGCCGTACCGAATTGGAGGTGTTAAGGCTGCGGCCTGGGGGGCCTTCCGACTAACGATAGCTCGCAGCGGCCGCCCCGAAACCCCCGGTCCCGACTGTTGGTTGCTAGACAGTTTGGCGACGAAACAAAGAAAAGAAAATTTACGATGCAAGTTACTGGGAAGGTCGCTGCCCTCGGGAACAGCTACCCTCAACGCACGTCGTAAAATTTGTTGCTATGAAAAATGCAAGTCAAGTACGGGGTACCTGACTGGCCGTTTTATTGCCAGTTGGCTTCTATAAGTAAAGTCAATTGGTTAGTTTTATTTATACCAATAAAATAAACAGAATAAATTTAAAAGTATTTTGAATATTGTATCTAATAATATTCAAGATACCAGTGTTCAAATACTCCTCAATGCGATGTTTAACCCCTGGTTTAACCATAAATAAGTACCCCAATAACTCTCCACATCCGTCAAATGGTAACCTTTATACTCCCATTGAAAAAAAAATGGTATTTTGCAGGACCCCTAAATGATTTCCACCTAAAAATACTCAAGACAAGCAATAATTATTCTATGTTCATTTAGTTTGAAAATATGCAGAAGTTTTTTCCGAAACATGGAAGTAAAATTTGTCACAGACAACGGCTGAATGGATAGACATTGATCTTAAAATGATAATGTGGACCTACTAAAAAGGATTTCCGCAAACATTTTTTTTTGAACGAATACAAGACATACTTCGTATGATAAAGTAAATAACTACAGAATATTTTACTTTAAAGAAATGTTTTATAACCCTAGATAAACATTTTTCAAAGTAAAATGTAAACTGTGTTATGTATGTAATCGAGTGTTATGGGGTGTCAAAATAGTGGTTTTGGTTTTCCTATTTAACGTTTCAATTCTAAGTTACAACCAAGAGTAACTTAGAATTGAAACATAAAAATAGAAAATGAAAATAAAAAGAGAAGCTAGTAAAACCAAAACCACGTTTTTGACACCCCATAACACTCGATTACATACATTTTGTGTTGAGTAATAAAATAACCTTCTTTTTTCGTCTTTTATTGTAGGTATTATAACTTTCCGAATACAGCACGGCTGTATAAGGAAGGTATTGTTATCACGAAAAAGTTCGAATTGGTAATTTTGACGTTTCATGACTAATATTATCGAAAGAGACTATTTTTGTCAGTATGTATGTCTGTGGACAAAATTCCGGGAAAAGGACCCAATGGATGCGACCAAATTTGTAATTCGGCTTTGAACTTGAGCTGGAGTTATTTCGTGAAACTTTGAACAAACTCTAAAGCGAATGTTATTTCCATTGAAGTTTAATTTACGAATAAGTTTGTAACGGTCCATTTGGGGATGTTCAATATTGGGCCTATATGCGATATATTTTCTTAGAATGATGCAAGTCTTCAAAATCCTTGAAACCTTGAAATTGAATTTTGATTTGCCTGCTTAATCGACAGCTCTCTGTATCATAGCACAGTCCAGATTCAATAGTCCTATGATATTAAAAAAAACTTCTATCTTTATAAGGCTATCAGCCGTGAGGCTATTCCGCCGTTCAAGGGAGAAGCTCAGAGAAGTTTAATCACCCGGTATTTACCTTAACTTTGAAAGAAACCTCTGAAAAACTGTGAAAGGTGATTCGCGCAAATTCTCTCCCCTCTGGGGATCGAACTCAGGCTCCCCAATGCTCAGTACGAGACGGACGACGCCTCTAACCACGAGCTGAGTCCTATGATATTATTACTATACATTTTGAGATCTTTTTGATTGATTTTTTTTGAGTTGGAGCGCCACAAAAGTAAAGTTGGGATAGTACAGAATAACTACAGCATCAATTCTAATCATTAATATAATAATTTGACTCAATAAATACAAGACTACTCAAAGAAATATTAGTTAGTAAAAATATAATTTCTTGCAATGTTGTTGGGTCAGTCTGCATATGCTGAAATTAATATAAGATATGTCGGTTTGACGGAGGCATCCTATCATCGGCTCACGCCGTCCTCCGTAACAATCCAATTAGTAATTTCCCGGGGGCACCGAGCATGGTTGGTCACACTCGCTGAAACTCTGAGCGACAACTAGACGTGTTCACCGGCCCGATATACATCAGCCGCCGACGGCTGCACCGCTGAGCCGCTGTTTACCTCAAAATCCGCACCGCTGGTTAATTAATCACATGGATCGGTTGACCCAGTAGCTCAGCCTCTAATTTATTTCCGACTTCTTTTCGGCTTTGAGAATTCAAACCACAGCCATTTAAAGTGAAATTCACACAATGTTTGATGTTAATATTTGGTCCTTCCTAATGTCAAAATGCAATTAATCATCATCATCAACAATCATGTTAAACGAACTTTATGTAAATAAATAACCTTCCCAATTAGAAGGTTAGTTATTTAAATAAAGTTCGTTTAACATCATTTTAGCATCATAAACACCTTAATGGAAAATAGTGTTTTAAACTTAAATGTTCTTAATTATTTTATATCAGTATAAAATCACTTATATATTATATACTATTATATAAGCCCGTATGACATTATATAGTTTCCTATATCGTTTTATATATAAGAATTGATATATTAAACTGTATAACTATTTCTAAATGGAAAATTAACATTGTGTATTACGGTGTTATTATTGTTAAGTGAATTTATTATTATTCCGCCGCATATCATTTTCTACATATTTTTATGACACTATGTAGTTTGTGCCTGCATCGAAAACGATATAAGAAACTAGATAATGACATACGGACTTAATAATGTCTTTTTTTTAAACAAAATCACCTTTATTATGATAAAGTAATACATACAAATAATGAAATGAACTAATTAAACGTTTAGATGACTTCAATGTCTTCCACTACAAATTCTTTTGATATTTTGATTATTTTAGAAACACCCATTCATCTACTACAGAATACCAATGGTAATTTGTGAAAGTTATTAGTAGTAGTTGAGGTTTATTATTATTTACATTTTTATATAATACATTGAATCAATTAATATTAAACGCATAAAATATATTACAGTTTATTAAATTGTAATTCTAACTAAATATTGTTTTATGTTCATTAAATTTACGAACAATATTATATTCGATGGGATCATGTAAATTTCGTCAACCATGCTGGGTGTGCTTGCAAATACACGCGGTGTAATCAGCGTGGTTCAAAGCCTTGGGCGGCGGTGTGTGGGGGGCGGTCGGTTCGGTCGGGGAGTTTTAAAACTATGTCAACACGGCAAATTGTGCATACAGGAGTCATTGTTGGAGGCGGGCATCAAAGATGCATGAAACTCCGCCGGAGCACCGGGGAACGCGGCGGCGGCGAGATTGCGTCCCTCGGCTCCTGGCGCTGGAGCGGCTGTTTGGTTTTAATACATTTTCAATGAACACGTGAAAGAATGTTTAATATGCACTCGTGTATCTTAGATCTACGTGCGCTGTGTGGACACCCCTCCCCACCCGCTAGCAGCAGTTTTTCCATCCTGCCAATTATTATGAAATATTTCCAAACACTCTAAATTAATATGAGGGTGGAAACTGCTGTGCGTGTAAAAATATTTGAGTTGGATGTTTTTGTTGTTTTAATTATCGTGCGCTGAGTTCAAATTACTTTTGTGTATTGTTTATTTTTTTGCCATTTTCACGCAAGTAAATACCATTTTAAATATTTTTACCGTTGTACAAGCACCCTTCAAACAAACAAAATCATGGGGGAAAATCTGCAATGATGTTAAATTATAATTAAATTATTACAATTTTATGAAACAATCATACACACAAATAAAACCATTTTTCAGAAAGAAAAAAAATGAACCCACTTTGTACATGTTCGGATCAAGGCTAGTAACTGGAATATTTTTTGGAAAATTTGTGGTGTCAATGAGTTTTAAAGTTTAGAGAGTATTCTGGATAGTTCTGGATAGTTGGCTGGAGGATAGCATAGCTACAGATACTTAGGCATCAAAATGGGCCCATTGTGAAAACTCTCTTTAAGGCACTCACTCGTCCCACCAGTTAATTTTGCGTGCGAGCTGCAAAACTCTGGCGGGCGAGGAGTTGCCAATGCTGACCATACTAGGCCAGCACTCCCCTAGTATTAGATGCCTAGTGTTTACTAGAGCTTGGAACAGGCATATTACATGCTCTGCTGTTTTTAGTTCTTCATTGCACTCTCTACATAACGAGCTGTCCACCAGACCCATCGTGTGTAGGTGTTTGTTTAGCCGGAAATGGCAGTGGCCAGTTAGGATGTTTGTTAATAATTTCAGATTAGTTCTAAATAAGTTAAGGCGGGCCGTGGCTGTAATTTTACAAGCTTAAGAGTATTAGGCTTGATAGTAAACGTTATCTCACTCTTATGAAATATTATCTAAGCAACATTTTCAATTGTGGCCTTACACAAAATAAAAATATAGTCATTTTTATACGTACGTACCTTGCAGATTTAGCTAGGGCGTCACTTTCTTCTTCAACTTAAGTGCCTTTCGTTTATCACTCTGGGCTGGTATGGGCTTATTGTTTCTTGTTCTATTTGCCGCTTCCGATGCGCATAATTCTACCTCGACCCTTGTAAACGGCTGCGCACGACCCCAAGACCTGAGCGATACTGCACGCCGCGGGGGCGACTAGCAATGATAAACCATGCTAAACGAAAGCGCCTTTAGCAACACTTTGCTCGATCGTACAATAATATTACAAATTAACTAGGTCATCGAGTTCTTCTTCAAGAAGTGTCACTTTAAAATTGTTTATGCTAAATTTGTATGCTTTATTTATATAATTGTGTATTTTAAAAATGCTTCGAGTGCCACCGCTTAATAAAGCGGACGGTTATTTTGAAAATAAATAATCTGGGAAATAACGCATAATAAGAAATTTGATGCAACTAAACGGATTTTATTATTATTTTTATGTTGTATTATGTTTTTAAACTTTTACGTTCTCACACTACTATTTTTCGAGACAATTGCTATAAATATTGAAAACCAGTACAGCGAAGTGTGGGACTGTCCTGGGAAATTCGGAACAAGTTGAAGAAAGTAACAAGAACATAACAAACCTACAAAAACAGCAACACTATTAAGGTGACCATACAGCTTAATAGTGTTGCTGTTTTTGTAGGTTTGTTATGTTCTTGTTACTTTCTTCAATATGAGTCTGTACGTGTGGAGAACGCGTGCGCCGCTTAAATGTAATAAGCCTGCTTCTAATACAATGATTACAGTAATGTAGTGCACAAATTACTGTGATCATCGTCACGATTTATGATTCTAAATTGTTTATTATGTTGCCACTTGTCACCCGTTCTCTTACGGCCTGTTGCATGCGACAAACGTTGTAACTTACACACGTGAGGGACTACAAATTACACTCTTGTTACATGCAGAGAGGTACGGGCGAAATCTACTATGCGTAGTGGGTTCAACGCAAAATACTCTCCGTGGAGAATAATTGTGGCTTGTTAGCGGAATCATTCTGTAATAGTAAATTACTAGTTTTATTTAGTTGCCAATAATTGCAGAGATGTCTAAGGTATATGACTAAACTAGAAGTGCAAAAAGCATAACGGTTTGATCGTTTTATAAAAAAAAAATAACGATATATAATTAAAACGATTAGCATTAAAAACTATTTTATTTAATATATTTACAAAAAAAAAAATTGATTGATGTGGCCATAATATAATTATATTATCATATAATTTTAATACAATAATTGAATTTTAAACAAAAAGTTTTTTAGTATTAAAAACTATTTTATTTAATATATTTACAAAAGAAATGTGGCCATAATATATTTAAATCACCATTTAGTTTTAATTTCAATAATTGAATTTTAAACATAAAGTTTTTATGGACAAGTTATTAGTCATTCGCGAAATTTCCACCACAACAGGATTTGAACCCTCGCTCAGTATGAGACGGACGGTTAGAGGCGTCAACCACGAGGTTATTTTGCTATATTAATTCACAATTAGTAATCAATTTCCAGTCATTATTATCAGGCTCATTATTTTTCTCTATGTATGGTGAGCATTAGAACTTGGGCAGAAAAGATCAAAATAATGAAGAATAAATATAAACTAAAAGCCGGAAAATATATACATAAACAATGATATAACTGTAGATGAAAGAATCATTCAAAAAGTAACAAGTGAAATAGCGAAATAATACAAAGCAAGTTGAAAAAAGTGGAAAACTGTTAATGGGCAAATGTTCATATGGAACAAGGGAGAAAACCGAATCATCCCAAAAAACTAACAAGGAAACAAGGCAGACGACATAGGAAATGAATGGCTAGAACTATGAATACAAACGAGGAATCTAAGAAAGGTGAAATCGTAACAATATAATCACGGGTTATAGTTATCTCGACTTTATACATCCGAGCCTAACAGTTTGAACTAATTTTTAAATTTAATTTTTTCAACAAAAGATATAATTCATTCATCCCATTCTATCTAACAATAATAACGCCCTAGTATCTTGAAACCACTATCGCCACTTATCTGATGTATCAATTTTGGTTATTGTTTGTCCCCTCGATAGCAAATTTATTTACAAACAGCCCCGCTGACTGTTTGCCATCCTCGGCCCGAGAGATAAATATTGTCCGTGCTAATTATATCCGATTGTGCGGGCGATAAATAACACAATATTTTTGTAGCCACTTGCCGGGGACGAGGGTGCCGAAAGCTCTTGCGGAAGGGTTCAAGCCAATTATGGGAATAATTACTTGAGTTATTATCTGTAGATACATAAATATTGGAGACAATGCGGTGCGGGGACGGCCTGTGGCGCTCACCCCTGCGCTGCTACCGTCTTCAGGTGGCGGTTAGAACGAGTGAGCACGAATGATACTAAAGATTATATTAAGTTTTTAATAGAGTAGTACATAATGTTATAGTTATCTGTGGTGGTAATAATACGTTGTTAATGTATGGTAATTTGAGGCTGAAACAAACTGGTTTATTGGCACACATTTTATTGGCCTATTTGGAAATACCCGAAACTGGTGATTTGTACTAATGAGATAGGTGAGAATTACAACAACTGTTTACCTAGAAGATATATAATATATTCCACAAAACGGTCTAAAATTTGGATTATTAATCATATATCAGTGGTTCTAAAACACATGGTACTATTTTCGCTACAATTATATATTGCTCGTACTATGACCAATAACGTAATGCGAATGTCTTTTTTATTCAAGACTTGCGCGGTCTGTGATCGGTAGATAGTACTAGAAACTTGTCCAAATTTCTTGACGAATAAGTACTATCTAATTCACGCTTTATTTTATAAGAATTGATGAACATAATTCAAGGTTATATAATATCAAATCAAGTATGTTTAGGAGCTTCAACTTATCTATTTACACGGTCAATAATACTGTCAATCCTAGTACTGTCAATATTTACTTCAATCCTTCTTTTATATTTATCAAGTAATCCATTATCCAGATAAAGATCAGTATTCTCATCATTAATATACCTTACACGATTAGTAATACTGGTAATATTTTAGAATAATGAACATTTTAAACATATTACAGTAATACCGTCATTATTCTAAAATATTGACAGTAATATTGATCGTGTAAGGTGCCTTTATCAAATACAGTAACACAATTTTCAATTTGCATCATTTATTTGCATCTATGTGTTTCTGATCTGAGTCATTATAATCAAAATTTGTTTACGAGTATCATTGCTGGTCACAGCGCAGCTCATTGTTATATTTTTATATTTTTACGGCCGCAGGTGTTCGGTTGGCCATTGGATTGCTGTTTGCATTTGCAACAGCGGTCATAAATCTCGCTCTTCTTCGTTCTTGTTATTATTATCGGTAACATCTTTATTGGCCCTCGTTAAGTCTTTAACGGGAGCAATAAGAGATGATTTACAAACGGTCTTTAGTGAGATTAAAAATACCCAGTTGATTTCTCCAAAGATCAATACTGACATTCAATTTAAGTAAATATTGACAAAATTGTTTATGTTTGCAGTATCGTCAACGGTTGTACTAAACAATGTGGTTACTTACTTTACTTACTTTTTACTACAAATATATTCTCGTGATTAAGTTTTATACTAGAGAAGGAATACACAAGTTACTTAGAGTCCTTACTTTATCGAAATTGGACGTCTTTCTGCAGAAACAAACCAACCCACAAAATATGTTTGTTTCTCTTACCTTTATATAAAGGTAAACAATTTAACTTAACGAAATAAAAATATAGCTTTAAAATCCAAAATTAACCTGAGATGAATATATAATTTTTAATTTATAATTAATTTAATTAAGTCTTTGTATAAATCTTTGTAAAAAATCTTTGTAAAAAATCTTTGTATAAATCTTTGTATAAACCTTTGTATAAACCTTTGTATAAATCTTTGTATAAATCTTTGTACAAATCTTTGTATAAATTTTTATATCAATCTTTATATAAATCTATATAAATCTGTTTTCCCAACGTTTACATTAGGTGAATTAAGGAACCAATCCACCTAATATAAAAGTTGGTCTGCAGAAAGGCGTCCAAATATAGAGACCATCTGTAAAAAATCTTAGTCGTTGTGTCAATTTTTCAAAAAATACCTTAAGTCATCTACTTATCGTGTGTTTTTTTGATATTAAAAATTAAGCACATACACAGATTTTCTTACAATCGCAAAAATAGTGTGGCACCATCACCAAATAATTTGATACATCTTTTACATTCGCACATACGTGCGTTACTTGTCGAAGCGAGATGAATAATATTGATTACATATGTATATATATATATATATATTTGAATTAAACTGTAGTTCATGTTGCTAAAAGAGATTATTTGCATTTTTATGTATATTAATAAAAAAATTAAAAATATATAAAATAATATCTTTTGAGATATAACATAATTTATTCGGAAAGTAGTGTAGTGCTAACACTAGATATTTTGTGTGCAGTTATGTGTATTTTACGTGATTATAGTATCGATATGTTGCTAGTCGCCAGTGGGAATATGCCAAATCTGACGGGTCGCTTTGTTTTGTTTAATTAATAATTTAATTGCTGGTGCGAAATGTGATATTTTTCGGCCCGACGAGAACGCTATAACCAACCAATATTGATTTGCAGTACAATATTGTGTTACACATGGAAATTATTCCGTATGGACGTTTTGTTCAATAAGCTTGTCGTAACGTAGCCTTGCTCCAGGTGCACATAAAAAAAATCCCCTTGAACATGATAAATTACCATACAACAGACTCCAGCTACACTTCTCCTTGCCATCTACGACACATTGCAAATTGAATATTTTACGCCTAATGTTGGTTTGTATATAGCACAATAATACACCATGCTCCAATTTCTATGTCACGGGCGCACTTGTAGCGAGTGCATTGTAACGCATCACAATAAATGTGAGCATAAAATGGCTCGCCAGTATGATGCAAATTCGAATCAATCGTCCGTAAGGGGTTGAGGTTATTGTCAAGCATAGCTGGTAAAATCTGTTTACTCAACTAGTCACAGGTGGCATATAACTTTAATCATATTATAATTCCAATTCAGACAAAAATCGACTTATAAATATTGGCTTGTAATAGCATTGAGGCCCTCAAGTGAAATAATTTTTTTTCAAGTCGAATTAAATTAATATAACATACCGTTTAGGGAAAAATTAATTAAAAGGGGTAAAACAATTTAATTGCAGAACATAAATATTTTTTTCATTTCTAATTTTATGACGTCAAATAAATGGTGGGTGTCCCATAGTTTATAATAAACAAAGATTTGTTTATCCAGGACCGTATCAGAGCATAGACAAATGAGACAAATGTCTAAGGCCCGCTTTTTTTAGGATCCTGATCACACCATCTGCTTAAAAAAAAAAAAAAAAACGTGTATACCTATACTTAGATACATATTTGTTGTGGTCGCGTATTGGGCATTGGAGAGCCAGAGTTCAAACCTCGAAATTTCACAAATCACCTTTTACAGTTTTATAGAGGTTTTCTGTGTAGTTAAGGTACTTAAAGACCGGCTGATTACGCTACTTTGAGCATCACCTTTTACCAGCGGAAAAAAACATACCTTAGAATATTGCTATTATTTCAAGACAATTAATACTTTATTTATTTATTTAGTGCGGATAAATCACAGATTTTACATAAGTCATAAATAATTGTACATGGAGATAAAATAAAATTGAACAGAGTATGCGACAAATACATCAACATTAACATGTATAAAAATAAGATCAAATAAAATAATAAATAAATTCAAATTAAAATAAAATTTAAAATATAATATAGCTAGATGCTACAGGCACATTTAAATAATGAATAAAAAAAACATAAAAAATCTCTTCTCGATAGAAATTCGAACCCGCGACCCCCACTTTTGACCGGACTCGTACAAAATATATAAAAGAACACAGAAAACCTCTGAATAACTGTGAATCACGAATCACATGAAAATTCGGCCCAATGGGGATCGAACTCAGGCTTCACAATGCTCGGTATGAGACGATGCCTCTAACCACTCGGCCAATGAGCTGGTAAAACCGTTACATTTACTAAAATCCATTTAATAGTTTTTGCATTTGGATTTGTCTTAAATAAAAAAAAACGGGCCACATTAAATGGATACTTTGTTTTTAAAAAAGGATACTATAATATCATACTATTCAACTACATCCTTTATAATACCTGCCTAGCAATATATGTGAACATTTCCTATGATGGTTCGAATTGATTTATATTTAGCACCTTGAATATAAAGAATTTGCAATAAAATCGTATAAAGCAGGTATTGACTGTAAGCGTGGGTCGGATTCTACGGACTGCAAGTTTACATTCATGTCAAAACTTTAACAGTTCTGTTTACATTATACATCTCATTGTACATTGAATTATCATTAAAGTATGAAATTGAGAGTGGTAAATGTTTCACATGCAGTAAAATCAATATTGAGCAATCTACATCAAATTAATACTCATCATAAATAATTCTCAACGTATGATCTTTATAAGGTTTTTGTATCATTCCAATTTGTTGGTCTCGATACGGATGAGAAGGTATTTATAAAAAGCAGCGACAGACTATTTTTCCAATTTGCGTGTGCTTGGTTGAGGAGGCGGCGGTGGCTATTAATTAGAAAAATTTAAGCACGAAATGATGCGCTTATATTAATTAATTATTGCCCCGTGCGGCTCGGTAAAAATCCCCGCGAGGTATAATTAGTAATCGTCCGAGGCCCGTAATTAGTGCCCGGGTTTGCCGCGGGGCCCGCAGCGCCACAGCGCATACCGTGGTGAGGGTGAGGGTGGGGGTAGCGCACCGCCCGGTGATGCGCGATGCGCAGGGCGCAATTGGCGGGGCCCCATGTTGGCAGGCGTTCCCCTCGTTGCGTTGCGCGGTGGGGATGTAGGAAGAATAGAATCCAACGTTTGTTGAAGAGTCATAACATTGAGTCACGCCGGCGAGTGCGGAGGTGATTGTTCTGTGTTCCGTGTTTCAAAGTGTGTTTAGTGAAAGCCAGCAAGCTGTTCGCGCCGACGGAAGATATGTTGACGATGGAAACGGACCTCAAGGGAGGCAGCCTTCATGCCACGATGCCGCCGCATCATGGCCTGCAATCGTATGGGAGCTTGAGCTCGCTGGGGCAAGGCCCCATGCAGCACCTGGGGCAGCATCCTCACCAATTGCACCACCAAGCTCCCGGTCCGCAATTGCATCATCAACACCAAACGCAAAGCCATCACCAACAGCATCAAGCGTCGCAGCAGCACCAACAACCGCAACACAATGCGCCGCCAAATAATAACAATTCGAGTAGTAAGAATCAGAATTTGGAAAGAGTGAAACGGCCGATGAATGCGTTTATGGTGTGGTCACGCGGACAACGTAGGAAGATGGCGCAGGAAAACCCGAAGATGCACAATTCGGAGATTTCGAAACGATTAGGTGCAGAATGGAAGCTGCTGAGTGAAACCGAAAAGCGACCTTTTATAGATGAAGCTAAAAGGCTGAGAGCCGTTCATATGAAGGAACACCCCGACTACAAATACAGACCTAGGCGCAAAACGAAGACTCTGTTAAAGAAAGATAAGTACCCATTAGGAGCAACTGGCTTACTACCATCATCCGACCCAGTGCGCGCCGCCGCATCCGCAGTACAACAAGTTTCAGCCAGGGATATGTACCAAATGCCTAATGGATACATGCCCAACGGTTACATGATGCACGACCCCAGCGCATACCAACAGCAATACGGGGGTGCGAATTACGCGAGATACGATATGGGGCAAATGCAGCACAGCGCGTACATGAATGGCGGTTACGGAGGCTACGGGGGCACCGTTCCCAACAGCGCGGGATCACCTTACGGCATGCAACAAGCCGGATCATCCCATAGTCCATCAGGATCTAGCATTAAATCAGAACCAGTGTCGCCAAGTTCGGGCATGCACACGCCGACCCCAGGCGGCGTTAAACGGGAATACAGCGGGCAACCCCAGCAACAACAAGGCGACCTCCGCCAGATGATCTCCATGTACCTGCCAACCGACGCCACGCAACACATGCAGCAGTACAGTGCGTCTCCAGACCCAATGGGTCCAGGACCTTTAGCGCCGTTAGCGCATATGTGAGAACCGCTTTTTGCGGCACCGGACTTAGACGTGCCGCCACTGTGAACGTGTATATATTAACATTTAAGAACCCTCCCCCAATTTAAGTTACGTGAATTTATTTGGTTCCTCGCATACAGTATTCGAAATTTTTATAGGCATAAATCATCATTTTCACAAATATATCACCGCCGCCGGCTAATCTGATCACAGCGCCGCGCCAAATGTGTAAAAAGTATTACAATTCTGCGCGCCACCCAGCTCAGATTGATCACCGGCATAACGCACCAGTAATCGTTCTGCGCGTAAGTACCCAAAATACCATTTTTGTGGCCTCAACGACCCATCGACCGACTCGTTGAAATCACTAAAATCGCAAAATAATTACCGCTGCGATGCGCAATCTATTTTTTATTTTCGTTGTACATAACATAAATCGCGTTTATTTCGAAAATTGGATTGCGCTTTGAAGGGGGCGCATTTGTACGACGTTACCTTATACATTTGCACCCCCCGAAATTAGCTTTATTACCATAAATAATGATTATATTTTTGAAAATGATGATTCTTCCGCTCAATAAAAAGGTACCAAAAATCTTTTGTACATACACAAACAAAAATCACAAATACTCGGCACAAAGCGTGTGCTGTCGGGTTAATAAACATTTTAATTTCTATTAGTTTTTCCTTTTTGTATAATTTATTGTTTATAAAAAAACATCAAAACTTCGATGATCGGCAAATTTCCCAGTGTTTTTGTTTTAGTTTGTTTCGTTTTTTAATATATTATTATAATATACTTTAATCATTCCAATTCTCGTCGTGTAAATCGCTTTTATTTTTTACACTATTTATTAATTAAACGGTAACAATCTCGCGTCGGCAAGCACACGATAATGCTGTTTATAGAAAACATTCCTCTCGTGGTTTCGTACAAATAATCAAAAATAAAAAAAAACGATTGAATGGCCCGACGGCGAATGCAAACGGTGCACGGCTGGTTGGTTTCGTTGTTTGTTGTTAAAGTTTCGGACCCTCAAAAATATTAGTATATTTTATTGAAGGTTACCCAAAAAAAAAGAAAGGAAATAGGAGATGATTATAAGGGCCCCCCGGACCGTTTGTATTATTGTTCGAGAATATCACAAGCTTTGTACATAAACCATATTTAAGTTTTTTTCAATGTACAGTGTGTTTACATTAGTCAATGGAACGAAAATGTGAATATATGAGATTGAGAAGTTATTTACTGTTGTTTTACTCTTTTACACTTTTGTTTATTTAGGTGGCGAATGGGTGAATTTTGGAGGTAGGTATGTGTGAATGTTTAAATAGTTGCTTTTTGTTGTTATATAGCAATGTTAAGTGTTATGTTTGTTGGTAAGTTTTTTTTGGGCATTTTAGTATTTATGGCTGCATTATATTTATTAAGCAATAAGTTTTTTTGGGTGGAATCAATATAATATTAAGTTTATTCGCCATAACAAGTTTCGTAGAACATAAAAATAAATAAATTTTAAGTTATTAGAAACAACATTATCTTCGTTTAAAGCGTAATTGCATTTTTTTAAGGAAAATATTAGGACGTGAGGGATTTGAATTTTCTACAATACTAATACAAATCCCTCACGTCGTAATATTTTCCGGGAAAAATCCCAATATATGTCTAAAAATTAATTTTCTTTAACTCTAAGCTATGGTATTTTGAGTATTAAACGACGATATGTAATATACTGAGGACTTCGGTTTATGGAGATCAAGACAATTGTTTTATTGGTTACTTGATTCGTGGTGTTTTCATCTTTATGATTGATATCAAAATATTTTATTCACTTTTTAAATATTTAAACAATTGGAATGGTGTTGTAGATTTCTACAGAATTTATTTTGAATGACAAATAACTTTATTCAGAGGGATAATAACTGTAAAGGTCGTTTTAGACAAGCCAATTTCTTAACTCAAGAGTTGAGGTCGTTTTAGGCAAGACAATTTCTTAGCTCAAAAGTGGTTCAAGAAATGAATTCATATAGCCTCCTCACATACAATTTGTTCTTGACAAATAGTACGCGTTATAATTTTCCATTCGATCTACCCTCCAATTCAATATTTCAAATAATTTGCTGTATGATACGAGATAATTTAGATTGTCTCGCATCTTGACTAATTTTTGAGTCAAGAAATTGTCTTGTCTAAAACGACCTTTAGTCAAGATGCGAGACAAACTAAATTGTCTCGTATCATACAGCAAATTAATTGAAATATTGAATTGGATGATAGATTGAATGGAAAAATATAATGCGTTCTATTTGTCAAGGACAAATTGTATGGGAAGAGGACATATGAATTAATTTTTTGAACAACATTTTAGCTAAGAAATTGTCTTGTCTAAAACGACCTAAAGACACAAATATAATATTATATATCATCGCCTAAGCAGCAACACCACACATCCAAAATTTTCTTTGAGGTTGACAGGACAGAGAAAAACTAAATATAAAATATTTATTATAGTTAATTTACTCTGATAACAAGTTATTGATATATATATATATATTATTTTATATATTTGAACCTGAAGCAATTTAGTTACTCCAATTAACATTTTATTCTCAGTTTTTCTCTCTCTTGTCACCTCAAATAAAACTTTAGATGTGTGGTGTTGCTGCTTAGGCGACGATATAACTTTAAACTTCTATGCTCAAAATACGAAGTAATTTTTTTCGCCCGCGATTCGTTTACGAAATATTACCTTAATCTATTACGTAATTATTTTCACAGTAGGGCCATAGCGTTGAGTGAATTTTATTTTTATTGCTATATATTATGTATTATTATATTTATTCCTTATTCAACAGCCATATATAGATAAATCAACAGTATTATAAATATTTTCATTTCGTGTGGGTGCTTTTACTACCGCCCTTATATTTTCATACAATATTACTTTTGCTAGTATTTGATATCGATACGTGGTTCTCACCGCTTTCACCTTTCACCGTTATCCTTTTAAGTTAAAATAGGCAATAGCAAAATAAATCAAATAACATTCAATTACTTCACAGCATATTGTTATAGATACATGAAATATTGTTTATTTATAAAATAATAATATTTAACAATTGAATATGATCATTTAAAATATGTATGAACAGATTTTATTTCTGTAGCGCCCCCAAATGTTACCGTCCAAGTTCCCTTAGTAAAACCGGCACATATTTATTATACAATTCTCACTCAATATGATTCTCAACAGACATTCAATGTATGTATTTGGTGTGGCGTTTTGAATGAGAGACTGATACTAACAACAAATGTTGCCATATCGTTATACCTAATTTTCTTTTAATATAAAATTAAGTAGAGGATCTATTGGACAAAAAATTGGATAATATTGAACTTTTTCATAACTTGTTTACGTTTATAATCTATCTGATATTTGTTTGTTGATCTTAAATATCGCGTAGGAAGGTGTGGAATATGAATAAATGATGTTTTATTTTTGTCCTTCAGTAATCAATCACTCGGTAGTACTAATAATATTAAAATTCATTTACACATGGAAGATTTTTTGCCGAAACTAGTCAGGTCGTAGTTTGGGTAAAATATCTTCTATTAGATTATTGAGAATACCGATATATTTCGCTCATAGATTTTGAGCCTCATCAGGATTAATCTAGAATGACTAGGTGAAGTTCACGTCGTACGACGTGTTTTTGTGAATCAATTTCCAAAGAGTGAAATGCTTATTGCATGACAGTATGTAAAAAACCAAACCCTTACTTAAAAGATTGCTAGTAATGCAAAACACTTAATACTCTATTTCAATTTTGAATACAAAAAGACATACAAAATACTACCCTCGACAGGATTCGAACTTGCGACCCCGACTTTTATATTGTCCGCACAAAAGTCATAATTGTATCTTGCGTATTGTATAGTCTGGTTATCGTACTAAACATATATCATTTATTATGGACAAAACCTGCAATCATTTAAATATTATATTTAAATAATTAAGCAATAGATTGATTTACGATTAAAATTAATAATATAAACATAAAGTACTACATGTTATTGTAGAAAAATTAATATATAATCTAATATATTTATTTATATTTCCGATAGGGTTTTGGGCAAACAAATTCCGTCGGTTTCAAACTGTTCAGCGATATTTCATTAAATACGGTATTTTTTACATTTAAAATCAATATTTTCTTGGCCCCTTCATAAAAATAAATATAAATACCTAGAAACAGAAATCAATAATAACATACATGTAGCTAACACGAGTTACCACACAATTAACAAAATAATCAAGACAAACCAAGTTGGCACTCTACAGATCAATATACGATAGCGAAACATGGAAGATGCAGAGAGGACAAAGCAAAATACTCTCAGCTGAGATGCGTTATATTAGAAAAGTGGAAGGGGTCACACACAATATTGTTTAGAGAGAGAAACAAAGATATTAAAACAAGTCTACGAACAGAAAGTATAATACAATAGAAAATAAACAAACGCAGTGGTATAGACATATGCTAAGAATGCTGAAAAAAAGTCGTAACTTCCAAAAACAATTTTTGAAATAAATCCATTTTAAAGATTACAATAGTTCTAGCAATTTTACCATTAAGTATAATGTTAACTATTTTTTTTAAATAATAAACTAACCACTAACATCAACGATGAAATAACTTCAATACTTTTAAAACAGCTATACTTATTTTTTGGCATAGATATTAAAAGTGGAATTTTGATACTAATTGCGTTTTCTTATTGTTTCAGGTAAGCACTACCACATTCCTATGGGTTCATCTTTTGACACATCACTACCTACATTAAGGTATGTAAGTAACATGAAAAGTAAACCTTTATTTGGCTTACATAAAAATCAACTCGAATTACAACTAGAAATATAATCCTCATCCGTACACTATTCCTTCTCTTCCCACACCTATTTCCTCTCCCACGCCAGATTGCAGATTTCCATCATCTCTTATGCATTCACTCACCTTTGTGCTATTCCCCATCCACTCTACTTTTACACCCTCACATTCATTGTTCAGATGCCACCATGTGTTACTCCCTTTACTACACAGTACACACGTGGTGTATCCTGTATATCTTAAATCAGTATTTGAAATCATTTGAAGGCATGAAAACGTAACGAGTATAGACAAGCACGATTTCGGGCTTTGCAGAAATAGTGAATATCTCACAGCATGGTTCAAAATCTATCCGGTAATCATCCTTGCCAGAGAAAACTCAATTTCCAAATTCAGCCTTGATGCATAAATTCGTTTTCCTCAATGCTGTTTACAGTCCTATATGAATACATGCAGAAATTTTTTTGAAATTATTTATTTCCACCCAGCTGTTAGAGTCGTCATCCGTCTCGTACTGAGCATTGGGGAGCCGGAGTTCGATCCCCAGCAGGAATCGAATTTTCGTGAATCACCTTTCACAGTTTTTCATAGGTTTTCTGTGAAGTTAAGGTAATTACCGGATGATTAAACTCCTCTGAGCTTCTCCATTGACCGGCGGAAATGCCTCATGGCCCTTTAAAGAAGTTTTTTTTTAAATTTATTTCGAATATATTTAAAACAGTGTAGGTACGATAATAATAATATTATAATACGAGGGTTGTTATTTATGTATTGAGAATTGACAATTCTCCTTGCAGTTCCCCAAATCCTAACGAAATGCAAGAGCATCTGGTATAATAATGTTCTTAAGTCCTGGTTTCCTAGGAGAGCGGTCGTTTAAAAGTGGACGTTTTTGAAGTCATTTACACATCACAAAAACAGTTTTAATTATATAGAATTCAATAACTCACTACTTTTCATCGTAAATCATTACCTTTTTGCATTACATTGAGGTGTAACTCTTTTTGGTAACCCATAGGTATTTGTATACACGTAAAACAATCTTCGTGTTTTTTTGTTCTTTTTTACGGTACGTTGAAGCCTACCGTTCTCTAGGAAACCATATTCATTCATATACATGACAACGTTTTTTTGTGACGTCATCTACGACCGTTTTTAAACGGTACCGCTTTGCTAGGAAACCAGAGCTTTACTGGTTGTTGTTTTAAGTATGGTGTATAGTTTTATTATAAGTGGTGTGTGGCAAATCAACGAATGTGCCTACACTCGCTACATCATCTTCAGGTAGCTAGATAGTGATTAGTTTCTTGTGTGATAGCTAACTTCACAGTACCATATTATCTAGGAGTGTATGTCATTACTATATAATGTGAAGTTAGCTATAACAAAACATACTAATCAATGCAATCGTAAACAAGACTTATTGAGCTCTATGTTCTACTACAAAATGGCTACATTTGATTATAATAGATGGTTTAATGTCTTATTCTTCCATCCTGCACAAAATATAAATACTATCTGTCGCTTCTAGTCAGTAATATTAGTATGTTTATGTGTCATAAGTTTGGTATATTAATGAATAAGCATTATTTCTCTGTCAAAATAAAATCATATATGTATTTAAATTTTTAAGATGGCAATTCATGATATATAAATACATTTCCCTTAATCCAAAATTGAAACATTTTAGCGAATCTGTTTGTAAACATTTCGTCGCGGCGCATTCCTTTTTTAACTCCCGCCGTAATCCCCGTATTTATTGCGCCACCCCGCCGTCGCCGCCACCGAAGACGACGTGCACGGTCACCACTCACCAGGCCTTGGTTGGAGTTTTATTTCAGTTTAAGCTAATTTTAATTTTCCGTTATGGGTCGTCCTGTCCGGTTTTATGGCCAATAAGTCAAAATTTAAAAACGACTTTACTTAGAAACCGTTTTGAATATAATAAATCTTTATTGGATCATAACGTCGGCGCAGCGGCGATATTTTTACGGTCGCGCCTCATTTTACGGTGAAATTTCCTGGCGGCCAGAGAAAATATGTCACAACAAGCAATGCACATGGAGCGCGATGGAATCTAAGTTGAATAATCGTCAATTCGCCGGGAAGATTGATAATCGTAATAAAAATATTGCTGGAGGTTTTGATTTATCACTGCGTTAACGCTATGGCTGTAAAGTAATTCTATTAATGTATTCATTTTTTCGGCGGGGTTTTTTTTTTGGTGAGGTTATTAGTCGTAAATTATTTGCAAGTCGTTTGCATTTTAATGATTGATGATTTATTTATTATTGTCTTTAAAACGGCTCTTATTGCAAAATGTGTTTTATAACGGGTAGTCAAACAAGAAATTTATATAACACACTTTAATATAGTGGACACGTGAACATAATATATTTTATTCTTAAGCCCGTATGATATTCTCTAGTTTCCTATATCGTTTTATATATAAGAATTGATATATTAAACTATTTCTAGATGGAAAATTAACATTGTGTATTAGGGTGTTGTTATTGTTAAGTGAATTTATTATTATTCCGCCGCTATATCATTTTCTACATGTGTGTATTACACTTCGTAGTTTGTGTCTGTATTGAAAACGATATAAGAAACTAGTCATACGGACTTTAGATATTAGAAACGTTTGATTAGAGTAGTTTCCTTGCTGAAAATGAGTTCGAGAAATAGCCTGAAATATTATACTGATTTTAAATCTGAAGGTATTTAAACTTCTTATAATTATCGATTATAATAACGACTTGCAAATATTTACTAATAAATATATAAATATATATATATATATATATATATATATAGGATATTAATTTTAGAGGTAGTAATTATTAAAGGTAGACGTTCTGGCTCATTAAATACGTGGAATATTTATAAGAGCGTGGCATCCGTAATAGTCCTCTAAAGTATTGTCACATAACAATACTTCAAAGGATAGTGCGCTAAAGTATAACATTTTCTGAGTAAAATGTGTCCTAGCAAGTACTAAAAATATTATCATTATATCGCTTGGTGAGAAAAATATTAATATACTACAAGCTACAAGAGAAATACGTTTGAATTTATGGCACTACATTCAAATTATATTAATTCAATGAATATTGTAAACAGTGCGCTTCACTGAAAAAAAATTGTAGCTCAAAACTAACGCCTTTTCATTTGCTAATGCTAATCAAGTAAAGTGTGTGATAAAATTTATGAATTATGTCCGAACTATTTCATATTTCATAAATTTTATTTATTAATTTAATATTTAAAATCCAAGAGTGCAGCATTTAAAATCCTAGTGTATAGTCCAATGGCCATATCTACTACTAACCTAGTACCCTAAAATACCCCATTCTCAAGAATTTGCATAATTTACGACTAAAACCTTTAGAGGTTCAACCAGTTCAACTGTTATTGAGCTTATATGACTTATTTAATGGTCCAATTTCTCTCTCCCAATTTTTATATTTACTGACCAGAAAAGTGAAGGACTAAAACCGCTGAAACTTATACTGGAAGGCCCACGGTTGATTATTTATGTGTGATTTTTTTTTAAACTGCCCATCCCCACTAATGACACTGTATAATGTCCTCTAAACACCCGAAAACATCACCTAAACGGGCCCATAATTTGTATTCGCTTGTCGGGGCGGCCTCTCACACGAAAACAACGCCGACCGCCTAGTAAATCTTCATTTCGGTGCCGCACGGTCGAAAATAGGTGTAAAATATGACAATTTTTTGGGAATTAATTGATTACATGATTTATTGTAGTGGTGGCAGGAGGTATTTTAGAGTTTGTTGGCCTATATCATTACGGTTTTGCTTTGAAATACTATATTACGAATAAATGATCTGTTAAATTTTTACCACCACACAAGTAAACAAAACCAGTGATTAAAAAAAGTAAATACAAACTAGACAAAACACGTATATAACATAACACAAGAACTAAACAAAGCACGCAATATCTTATGTATGCTTGATATACTAATGCCCATGCATGCCTTAATCTTACGATGCAAGACAATTTTACATCAGTTCGTACACAGCACCAATGTTTTCTGGTACATCGACCGATTTTGGACGACCTTCTTTAAATTCATCCAACATCGAAGCACGGCCACGTTTGAATTCACTAAACCATCAATGTATTTATTGTGTCCTTGGATGGTTCTTCATAACCAAAAGTCACAGTAAGTAGTTGATCGGTACACTGATGTTGAGGTCTTTTTTGATCGTCGTTACATTGTGCGGATTCCAACGCGAATAAATCTTTTTGAAGGCTAAATATTCATGCAATATTTTATTATGCGTGTCATACTAATGCCCAGGGATGCCTCAATCTCACGATAGATCACATGACCATCTTGCATTATCAGTTCGTACAAAGACCGAATTTTCTAAAATGTGTCTCCCAGCGAAGTACGGCCACGTTTGAATTTACTGAACCATCGAAGTATTTATTGTGGCTTTGGATTTCATAACAAAAAGTCGTGGTAAGTTGATTTGCACTCTGCTGCGATAATCCATGTCGGAAATTGTAAAAATCATCAGGTAAAATGTTCACGATTCGAATCAATTTTTTGTCTGAGATACAATTTTCAATTCACTGTTAACACTACAAATGGCGTATATATGATAACATGTTCTGTCAAAAATATCATACATTGCGATGACGCAGTCGGGTGGCACCTAGAAACACTAGTGTTGCCAATTCTCAATACATAAATAACAAACCAACCGACAATATATGTATATTTATATATTGTAATGTATTTCTTTTGGGGAAATAAATATATTATTATTATAACTCTCAGGTAAAATAAAATGCAAAAAACCAACAACTTATTGGTAATAGATTAGAATGTCACTATTGGTTATAGGTAATATACGTAATTAGTTTAGCTACACACAGATCATGAATCATCTCGGCGTGATTCAATTATGCAAGCGCGACACGTAATTTCTTTTCATTTATCCACGAACGCCGGTTTGAAGATTGTGCTCCCGATTTACATACGCTTTAAAATACGGCAACATTAAAAACGTTCCGGAGCGCACACATATGGTCGCATTCATGCCCCCTGCGCGAGAACCTGATAAAATGTCAAAGATCTCACACTCGGATTTAAATTTTCTTATTAAAATATAAATATGCGGCGTCAGATAAGGCACCTATCTACATAATAAAACGCGCGCAATTTGCATAGAATAATTATTAGACGGTTATTTTGTACCACCGGCGCACGCGATTTTATCAGAGTCCCCCCGTGTATGGCATAATAATAATGATAAAGAAATTAAATATTACACGCGTTATTCCATTCTGGACATGAAAATCGTATGTCTTAATCTTGCATTTCTAATTGTAACTGCTATCCTAGATCTAATAATAATATACTACGCTGATTTGAAGCGTTTGAAGAGATAAACCTTTCTGCCCTTATATGTAAATTGTATGTATCGTATCGGTGTACATTTTAGTAGTATCGGTAATTTCTTATACACAGACTTAGTCATTATTCCATTCTGTTATACCGGTGCACCGCGGAGCACTGGTGCTTGGTGCAAGTGCTCCGCGAAATTATGAAAGCCGAAATTTATTGTTGGCTCACCTACTGAGTTGCTCAAATAATGGCTCATCTTGCAACGGCTGTCAAGTACCCGATCGATTATTGTGAATGGCCCTTTAGACATCATCATCAACCAGTCATTTGATTCCACTGCTACATATACGCCTCCTCTAAACTTGACCAAAGTTTTCTATTTTGGTCAACTTGTACCCAACAAATTGGGCCACTCGCTTTAGCTACTCTGTCCATCTGGTTGGGGGTCTACCCGTTCTTCTTTGGTGCATACGGGGTCTCGATTCTAAGAGTTGTTGGTTCCAGCGACCATTTTTGTATCGGGCAAGGTGTCCCTTGGACATATTTAGTTGGATATGTATTTTCGCGACTAATTCAACGATATGTCTAACTAATTGTCATGTTGTCTCTTAAACGACGTACTACCAAAATACTTATTGATATCATTTGCCATATTGCTTCATTATTTAAATCATTGTTCTAGTATACAAAAAAATATTTAAATTACGCGAATGAAACAAAATAATGTTTGGCTCGCTTCGGTGGTGCTTGTATCCGGCTCGGATGGAAAAAAATGTAAATTCCGGAGCGTGTGCGCTCCTCGGATTTCCGTGCCGGAAAACGCGCATCGCCAATTAGCGTGATTTTGGGGAAAAATACGCGCGCATTAGGGCAATTGCGTGTGGAGGGAAAGACATTAAATTTTCAGGCTGGCGCGCTGATGAGGGTAATGGACTGTAGCGCAGATTGCCGAAATCCGAACTGCCGGTAAAGTGATACGCGAGCTGCTGTATCAACGCCCGCGGTATTTATTACGCATTTATTATCCTATTAGGCGCTGTTTGCGCAATTTATCACAATTTCGGGGTAATTTGAGACCGATTTCTTCACCGACGATTTATGAATATCGTTATTTTCCCGACACCCAAATTGCATGATTGTAATAGACGTTTTTAGTACTATTTACATAAGTCATAAAGTATTTGTCCATTTGTGCTGAACATGGCTTTCTTTTCTTTCCCCGCATGTCGTTGAGCCATCTTCTTTGTGGTGTCCCAATGCTTCGTTTTGTCACTTTTGATCTCCATTGAGTAATTCTGTGTGTTGGTGTTTTCTCTGGCTACGTGTTCTACCCAGCTCTCTACTTAAATTCTGTGCATCTTTGACTTTGGTTCGCAATATGATCTCTTGATTTGTTATTTTGTCTCTTAAGCTTATGCCGAATAGAGCACGTTCATTGTTGAAAGATTCAACAGATTTGGTTTGTTTGCGATCTTTGCAGTCCATGCTATCGTTTCGAGGCCGTAGGTCGTTATGGGCAATATACACCTATCTTATTATTGTCGTTTTAAATAGTGTGGTATGTAAAGGTTCTTTAGTATGTACCTAAAATTGCCGAAATATCCTAGCTTTGACTTATTCTGTATATATTTTTAGAATATTTTAAAAAATATGGGTTTAGCCTCAATTATTGTCAAAACATTCTCGTAGGTTCTTTAACGATGAGGTTATTTGACGCCCTACGGCTCTTCTTCCTTGGAATTTCACTACATAATTAGTTAGAGAATCGAGTATCTCTCTCCCCGGGTAATGTGTCTCAAACACACGTAGGTTCTTTAAGGATGAGGTTCTTCGACGCCCTACGGCTCTTCTTCCTTGGAATTTCACTACATAATTAGTTGGAGAATCGAGTATCTCTCTCCCCGGATAATGTGTCTCAAATACTCGTAGGTTCTTTAAGGATGAGGTTCTTCGACGCCCCACGGCTCTTCTTCCTTGGGTTTAGCCTTATAATTATTGTCAAACTTTAGTCTGAACCTGTTTGCCCTGTAAGGTTAAATCTGCAATTCCCTCGCGATAATTTATGCGTTTTCCGAAATGATACACGGCGCGTTGTTTTTAATTAACAGTTCGCCATGTGAATATCAGGATTCGGTGAAGTGGCCGGACGCGGAAACACGGCACGCTGCGTCCGTGTTCGCGCACGGGAGGTAATGTCGCATACCCTCACACACGACACACCACACACATTCAAGCGTTAACATTATAAATATCATTGCGATCGTTTATCTTCTGTTTTCATTAGTTTTCATGCACGGCGCGGCCGCAATAAAGCCCAATTTATTGCCCAACACTTGTAAAATGTTGTAATCGACACCCGAATGTGAGCGTTTTATACAACGGCATGAACACAGATTGTTTATTAGCAAAAATATTATAATTTAATATATATATATATATTATATATATATATATATATATATATATTATATATATATATATATATATATATATATATATATATATATATATATATATATATATATATATATATTCATCTTGCATTCTGTAATTACGATGGTCTTCAATTATCATAAATCAAGATTTACAGCTAACGACGTAGTGTTTTAGTGAACTTATACTGGTACTACTTTAACTGCTACTACTTGCTCGTTACTAGAGGTACATGTAGAAGTAAGCATGAATCATTTGGAGTTTGTTTCTTTTGTTGAATTTAAGGGTGATACATATCTCTTTCGGATATTCACTTTGCAGACCATGTTCTGTATGGATTTATTTATAAATATTGCTGGGTTGAAGGAAAGTTCAAACCCCATAATGGACGAATGTACGCAAATCATCTTTCGCAGGTTTTCAGATGTTTTCTGTGAATTTAAGATAGATTTGGATTTATTTATAAATTAATTGCTATTCCTCCTTGACCACTCTGACTGTGAATTTGCTTCGTTATCGAACGACATCGTGTTTATTTTTTGTGAATTTGTACTGGTACTACTTAAAATCATTTACTTTAACGTTCAAAATCACACACACACATATCTATTTTATAGATATATTTTTTTGTTATGTGTCAACTAGTAACCTATCATCACCTGATCGTATCAACTACACGTTTTTTTTTGTCCCATCACACTCTCGCACACGCCACACGCTTAATAATAATTTCATTAAAGTGGCCGATGGCGGCGGCAAAGAAAACAAATTACGGACACGCGTGAATTTACGGGGGCCGCACAAAAGAACAAATATTTAAAACATAATTTACGGCGCACGTAAGCGAATTAATTAATAGCGTGAAGGGGGAGGAGGCCCAGCTCGGTTCACGCAAGCTCTGCATTAGCGTAATGCGCGATGGTGGCGCGATTAGCGGGTCTTAGATGACGTGCGCTGTCAGGAAGGAATCGGTAATAGCCTTTTATTCCTGCGTCGCATTAGTAAAACAATATAGTAGGGACACGGTGGTGTGGTGGCCTTTATTTTTACAAACCCTATAGATTACTATCATATCTAATGGCATATGTAACACTGAATAAATTTGTATGTAGAAAATCCAAAGTATTTATTCATATTTTAGAATTACAAATTAGAAATGTATACAGATTTTCATGATAATCGCCTCAAAATAATAAAATTCAAAAACACTAATTACTACTACTAAAATTACTCTTTTTATACCAAAAATAATATAATGGCGCCAGCACAACTTTATCAAAACGTATAATATTAAAAACGTTTTGGTTTAAATAATATACAGGAAGTATAAAAAGATCAAAAACTGCTTAATTTTGTTAATAATAAAAATAATAATTCAAATTTCATAAAATTAATTACATTTGCTGTACCAAATTTGAGACTAGTTCTGGATATTTGGTTGGAGGGTAGCATAGCTACAGACACTTAGGCCTCAAAATAGGCCCATTGTGAAACCTCCCTTTAAGGCTACTCACTCGTCCCACCAGTCAATTTTGCGTGCGAGCTGCAAAACTCTAGCAGGTGAGGATTTGCCAATGCCGGCTATACTAGGGCAGCACTCCCCTAGTATTAGATGCCTTGTGTTTACTAGAGCTGAGCAGAGGCATATTACATGCTCTGCTGTTTCTAGTTCTTCATTGCACCCTCTATATAACGGGCTGTCCACCAGACCCATCGTGTGTAGGTGTTTGTTAAGCCGGCAGTGGACAGTTAGGATGTTGGTGAATCAAAGCAATGCAACTTTTAAATATAAAAAATAAGGCCTTTATTGGCATTTTCTTTAGAAAAAACTCTTCACTATACCCAACCACAACAAAAATACATAAAAATTAAAATACAAATAGAAATAAAAATAACCCTTCGCAAAAATTACAAATTAACATTATACATAACTCTCTGCCCCACTTTCCTATCCCACGTCAGCCTCTTGCAGATTTTCACGCCTTCCCCATCCTCGCTTAACCATTCATTCAGCTTTCTGCAGTTTCGCCTAAGCTCTAGGCATTATCTAATTTTTCCCGATGACTCATCGGGAAAAACTTGATCATGCCTAGAGCTTAGGCGAACCTAGTTGTTTCAAACAATTATACAAGTGGTAGAAAACATTATAGTTTATTAATCTCCTTTATTTCAAGCCTAAACACTTTAAGCAATTCACTCGCTCAATCATTCTTCCCTTTCATTTTTAACTATTCCGCTCTACCCATTCCACCCTTATTTCTAAACATTAACCACTCGATTGTTTCCACATTTACTACTAATCCCCTCTTATCAAGGTACCTTCCCATTCTTTCCAACTTTTTGCATCTCTTCTACTTCTTGGCCACAAGCACTACATCCGCATATGCTAACACACATATCTTGGTTCTTCCTACCGTTCCCACCCTCTCTTTAACACACACCTCCTTGTGTACAGATTAAACAGAAGAAGATTTACAGTGCATTCCTACCTACATAGCCACATTCATTCTAAATTTCTCCAAAACTTTTCCATTCACTCTTGCTTTTGCCTATGTCTCTTTGTAATCCTTCTCATCCATTTCACTGCTTCCTTTTCTATCGTTATCCTACCCATACCCTTCACTAGCTCACCCCTATTTGCTGAGTCATATGCTGCTTTCAAATCACAAATACCGCATAAATTCTTCCTTTGCACTGCACTTCCTCCACCATTCTCGCTGGTGTGAAATTCTGCTCCCTTTTCATTCACCCTTCCAGCTCTTTTCCCCGCATTCCCCTATTTTTTTCTCATTCTAGATATAATCCAAAATCCCACATTGAATTCGCTGTGTTCCTCCTGGCCCCTTCCAACCACGCCTGCCTCATCGACCTCGGCCCCTTCAATGCTTTTTTATCATATATTTTATCCACCATCCAAATTAGTTAGAGTTGTTTCCATCTTGGAAGAAACATGTCATTTATTTATTGTTTAAACAAATGTACAAACACAGTAATCCAGGAATTCAAACTACACGTAACAGAGGGGCGGATGGGTGGTTACACTATTTCTATTAATTGACACAACGATATGTTCTTTCCGCCAATTACCCTAAAAAATACGTATACATTTATAACTGCTGATGATATCTCATTTCTGTCAATCACAGTTAGGTAATTCATTATGCAAGCGCTTTTACGGCAAAAATAGTATTTCATTAAAAAAAATAAACGATTGAACATTAATAAGGTGCCCATAGTGACTTGTTTGCGCCAGTAATAAATTAAGCGTTAATGGAGTTTTAATAGTCAGTCGTGTAACGTTAGTGTATTAATTAAGCGCGGCCGCATGAATTAGTGTTTATGCAAATGAGAGCTGGTCGGGATGGATCGGGTTAAAAACGCGAAGGGCGAGGGATTCCCATGGAAAAACTAGCATGCACGTACATTTAGGAGCCGGCTTCCGGTTCCGGGCAGGTGACCGCAACAGCGTCGCGGATGGCCGGGACTTGCTTGGTGGACCGTAGAACCACCCGCACACATACACACATACAGTCACGATTTGGACATTCACAGATTTTTATGTTTTAACATATAAATCATTATAATTGATCTTGATTTTGTAATTATTTAGCGCATACTATTATAATTATATATGCGCTCTGATGCAATAAGGCGCGGATTATTATTATCAGGAAAACAGTAAATAAAATCTAGAAATGTTTTCCACATGCAAATTCCGAAATTGGCAGCTACATGGGGCCTTGTATATTCTAGCTAATATTGGTTTTGTAGCATCTGACGACACCCAGATATTGCAACAACAAAAAATAAGCTAAATATCACACAGTAGCGTGATATTTAGCTTATTTTTTACGTTGTTTGTAAGTAGCAAGGCATTACCGAAACCCCTTACTTGAAATTGAGTGTTTCACAATCATATTGAACCTGTAAATTAAAAATATAATATAATATAATATAATTAAATATAAATATAATAATACTATTAAAATAGTACTAACATTTTGGGAATATTGAAAAATAACTGAATGTACTTTTAAGGATCATGGAAATTTGAAGTCATTTTTTATTAAGTAGCAACACAATTATCAATGGCCTATTTTGGATTTTTTTTAATAACGCATTGGTGATTCACGTACGCCCGGTGTCTCCAATGAATCTTAACTAGTTTAATACCGTCTTAATAAATAAGACGGTCTTAAAGCGTTGCACCAAACAAAAATTGCATCTTTAAACGATAGGACGGTTTTACAATGTAAGATATGTTTGGTGCAACATAATACAAATTTAAGACGTGGTTATATATAAGACGAGTTTATATAAGACGAGCTTTAAGATTCGTTGGAGAAACCAGGCGTTCCCCTTACACCAATAATATAGTTGATAGGCATTAGATTAAATAATTAAATAAATCACTATCAAAATCTAAAAAAATACCCATCAAACATAGAAATTGAAACTGTATTTCCCGTCTATATCGAATTCTTAGTTTGTTGGTTATCAGTTTATGAATAATAAGACAAAGCTTTTTAAAATATAGAATTGCGAAATGACTGGTTTGGGATTAGTCATAATTCATATCGGGCGGTGTTGGTGACAAATTTACTTGAGCATATCACCGGTGTGCGCGCTCGGGCTCACTTTACCCGGTAACCGGAGGCCGAGCTCAGATTCTAGGATTACTACGCCCGTATGTGGGCCTTCAGTGATATTCTAACTTTACCCCATTATTAAGTTTCGCGAGCATCTCTAAAGACGACTAGTAAAACGAAGAGCTTAAAATGTATCACATTATAATTAATTTGACTTATATGTAACATTGATTGTTCCGGCTGATACATATTTAATCTCCATAGTTTTATGTTCAGTTTTAAATATAGTTTCATTTGAACTGTTGTAAAACTGTTGTAATTGATCATTTTCTCAAATTAATTTACAAGTAGATGATTTCCCCAGACAATAATTTCCCCATTTTTAATTACACTGCCACCACACTAATCGCACTCTCTTTTTGTGTTACAGGTCGTCCGTCATCGTCGCAGTTCAGGTAATTACGCGCGCACTCCTCAATTGTAATATCTATTTCGCATGTCTAATTAATAGTCAATTTGGTTAGACAAAAATGAAACCGCAGCGGTCGTTTTTCAAACGGTTTATAATTACAACCGCGTCCGACGCCGATACGCGTCACGGGTCACCAAATAATCTCACAGTGAGGGGACAACACTCGTGGAAAAATCAGTTGTTACCGCAAATTACGATACACGGCATGTGTGTAATTAACATCCGCCCTCTCTCTCCCCTGCTGCCGTGTGCATGTGTGTAAAACAATTTCATAACTTTACGAAATCTGTACGTTTCCTGTAGTGATACGAATGCGCGACACATACACACAGGTGGGGCCTTGCCTTGCCGTTCCCACGGTAAAAAAATAATAAAAACGAAATCACGAAACAGCAGCCCCCCGTCGGTATCGCTCCCTTCGAGCGAGCGCAATTACGCCCTGCAATATGACCTGTAATTTCACTAGAGGGGGTGGCCGAGTGTGAGAGGCTTTGAATGGAGCATGTACATGTTTTAAATGATTATGGTTTTACACCATCACCACCAGTGATTATTGCAGCATAGTGGGGTTGAATTAATTTGACTGCGATTGTGGTATCCAAAATTAAATCACCTCAATCAGATAGATTTTATTTTAAATAGTTTTCAAGCTTACTTTATGAAATTTATTAAAGACCATTAGAATCATCATTTATGAAGAGTAAATCTGTATATCTAGCGTTTCCTAAAATATATCATTGTTAGGTTATATTTTGTTCTAAGGCAAATCATCCATTTATGGCATAGGTATACTGTTTTCATTAGCAAAACTGTTTGCAAATTTTACGGTTTTTAGGTCAATCAGTTAACGAATTTTAAATTATTTGACATTTGATCGATATTTTTGTAAACCATCATTAGTTTATTTGGTATCAATAGAACTCGCAAACCTAATGAGCTATAAAGTTAAAATCTTACTTATCTTTTTATTTCAATAACATGAAATGTTCATTATTAATGTAGGGTAATTATAAAAACTTCTATCTGTATATCAAATATTTCCTGAAATATATAGCAGTTATGCCGCGAATTCATTTTTGGTTTAGATTTAGAACATTTTTTCATATTGGTTTGAATTGTTGCCCACTGCTCGGCGACTCAATTGGGAATTGATGAGTAAAATGTTGCTCACAATTTTAACATTCATTTGTAAATTCTTTCCACTCTTTTCTGTTCTTTGCCAGTTCTCTTGCTTGTATAACTGCCTTTCCTTTCTTGATTATTATTTCCTCTATTCTGTTGTCCCACACTGTTCTTGGTCTACCTCTTCTTCTTTTATTTCCAGTTCTTGCTTCCCATACCTGTTTGATTCTTATTGTCCATCCTAATTAAATGTCCCCTCCAGTTTAGTTGTTTCTTTTCTATATACTTTTCTATAGCTTCAATTCCCAATTCTTCTCTGATGTCATCATTTCTTATTCTGTCTCTTCTCGTAACTTGTTTTACTCCTCTGAGATATTTCATTTCATTGCCTGTATTCTACTTTTGTCCCTCTTCGTTAGTTTCCACGTCTCGCTCCCATAAGTCTGTATAGGTCTATATATGCTTTTGTATATGTTTATTTTTGTCCTTCTGCAGATTTTTTGTTATTCAGTATATTGCACAATGCGTGGTATGTTTTAACTGTGTTGTTTATTCTGTTACTAAGTTCGCCTTCCATTTTTCCGTCTTCTGTCAGTGCTACTCCTAGGTATTTGAATTGGTCTACTTGCTCTATTTTGTGTTGTTTTATCTTTATATTTATTTGTTCTTTCCGGTTTCCTATTACCATCACTTTTGTTTTGTTATACACTCAGGCTGTGCTGCAGGTTAGCTTCATTTTCTGCTATCACTACGACATCATCAGCGAATGCTCCTTCCGCTCCGACAATTTTAACATAAATATTCTAAATCGCCTTCTTGATTACATAACCCTGATCGAAAATACATGTAGTATTAAATTGATTTGCGAACTTCATTGTTTCTCGAGATTCCCATGAAAATTTATAATAAAATGCTTTAATTTTATTATAAATTTTCATTGGAATCTCTAGAAACAATGTCTGAATCTGTCGTAAGAAACAACTTGTTTTATAATATAAAACTAAATTTATTTTGTGCGACAACTTGCTTCGATCTATAGCAGAGGTGGCCAAACTTTTGATCTCTTTGGGCGATCGATTTTTTAAATTATAGGCGGCGGTTTACCAACATCATATGTATTGAGTGATCATAAGAAAAATAGTAGTTTAAAGCCAAAAATATGTTTAAATTAAAATAAACTTAGATAATGCTTCTATATATTCAATATCATGTTATTCTAATGAGATTTCTTCTCATTGACTAATTAGTTTATTAATAAAAAACATGTAATATGTGTTATCAAACAGACGGGCGACGAGGTCGACACTTTGGCCATCCCTGATCTTACTAGTAGTAACTAGTCATATATCAATGACAACAAAATATGACCTATAAATTCCTTAAATTACAGCCTGAAAGTGACTAAATCAAACCAAATCACCAATTTCAAAACATCATTTAGATCATTATCAACACACCGGTAACGCACATTACATAAAATTTTCGTCGATTGTTATCCGCAATTAATTCCAAAAGCGGAAATGTTTTAACAAAATCACTTTTTCGGGCCGAGAAACAGCCCCGTTTAGGACTTTGATTGATATGCATTACATACGCTGATTATTCCGTTTCGGGGCGCCCCTAATGGCGCGCTATTAAAGAAGTAATGTGTGTTGAAAAGTGTGTTGGGCGTAGTGATGTGATTAGATAAGTGACAGTAGGTAAAAGCCGCTGTCGAAACAGTAGTCGTCACTGATTGCCCAAGGCACGCAACGCATTAATATCAACCCCGCCGGCACACCAACATCTTTCAACTAAGCCTCCCCCAAATGAAATTTGTTGGAGAGTTTTACAACTGTGTTTTGGGTTGTAAAAATTATATTATTAAAAATATTCATTGGGGGTCGTTTTGTTGTTCTTGGAAGGAGTGTCCATAAATCCACCTGTTTGGTGTAGTTTATTATCCCACTTTGAAATGCAAATAGGCATTACAACCCGCACCTGTGGCAACAGTTTAGGTCTGCACAATTTAAAACAATTCTTGTAATGACTCGTCGATACCGGCTCACAGGTGGTTTAATTTCCAACCTGTCACCTCGCGCTCCGTGCCTCAAATCAAATCAATTCCAGATAAATTATCTCTTCGATGCATCGCCTTCCGTCTCCCTCGCACCGCCGCCGAAGACAATCGCGCGCGACTTGTTGCGACGGCGGCGAAGATGCTATCGGGCGGCAGGAATTCCTCTTCTCGTTTTTCCTTCGCCCGTTCCGCGAGCGGCGGCGCACTTTGTTTTTGTTAAAATTCTCGCGCGCCGGCTCTTTGTTGGCCGCCCGATCGTATGGTAATTGGTTGGCGACGTGCAAAAAGTCCACCTGGTAATTTTACGGTCGGCTATTTTAATTGTCGCCATTACAGGGCACGGGGAAATCGGGACGGGCCGACCGTGTGGCATCTTCGCGGAATCTTTTTCGTGCGTTTAAAGCGTGAAAATACACATTTTGGTTATTTCATTATCAGAGTCACAATGTAGCAATTAAAATTCCATATGAGATTTTTACTTTCCGAATATATCACTGATATTTAAAGAAGGTATTGTTTTAGAAAAGATGTATCGCGTTTTCTAACTAAAGTGCCTTTCGTTTATCACTCTGGGCTGGTACGGGCTTATTGTTTCTTGTTCTATTTGCCGCTTCCGATGCGCATAATTCTACCTTGGCCCTTACAACCGGCGGCGCACGACCGCAAGAACTGAGCAATACTGCATGCCACGGGGGCGACTTGTAATGATAAACCATGCTAACCGAAAGCGCCTTAAGAGTGTGGAATAATGCGATGACTTTCCGGGAAATTAACTACACTAGAAGGAAGGTATTGTTGTCGTGAACAATTTAGAAAACTCAATTTTTGTTACGTTTTATGCTTAAAATTGTTGAAATTGTCGATGTTTACGCTGTCTCTGTGTGTATGTCAGTCTGGATGGATGTCTGTGAACTAAATTCCGCGAGAACGGCACAACGGATCGCCACCAAATTTGGCAATTGGCTGAGAACCCGATCAGAAACGACCCTGTAAAATTTGTGTAAAATAGGTTCACTAACAGCGAAGAAAACTCGATCAAACCGACTTCCTAGGCATAATTAGAATGAGTGTTAAACTGCTGCATATAACTTTTATTTACTTTTCAAACTGACATCAGTTGTCACGTAATAGCCTGTTACAAAAATTACACAATGAAAACATTGTACGACTTTTTTGTGAAGTTTAGTAGTATATGTCTATGTATGTTTGACTTAACTTTTTACTCGTTAACCGTAAATAATATAGTTAATTATTAATTATAATCAGGAAAATTACATGAAATATATCTTCTTATTCTTTATTCAAAGAATCTGACGCCCGGTTTCTCCAACGAATCTTAACTAGTTTAAGACCGTTTTAATAGTTCGACAGTCTTAAGCGTTGCACCAAACAAAAATCGGATCTTAAAACGATAAGACGGTATTACATTGTAGAATTAAGTAAGATTCTACATATGTTTGGTGCAACAGAATAAAAGTTTAAGACGTGGTTATAAATAAGACGAATTTATATAAGCGAGCTTATAAAGACGAGCTTATTATAAGACGAGCTTTAACATTCGTTGGAGAAATCGGGCGTGAGTACAGTTTCGGCCGTGGCTGAAGGTTCTACCATTTTTGTATATCCAAAACCGAAACTTACGGTTCTATTTCGCATAGAAAAAAATGCCACAACACATTATCGCTGAAACTGGTCGAAATCGAAACCGAACCTAGGCGTAGGTACGGTTGAACCCTACATACAACAACTAAATAAAATTAATCCGACGTAATTTTTCAATTATCCTTTACACAAATTATACCCCGTGTAAATTCGTTTGAAAAACACCGATAATCCCCCTGCGAAATAAGAAAATAACTACCTAAAATTATAATAATCTATATTTATAACCACTCGAATACTAATAACAGGCGATCACTGTAAACGTCCGAAATTGAAAAGCACCCCCCGCCCCAATTTGAACAATACAAAAATTATCTCTTACACCGTGACGGCTATGAAAAAAATTCGTTCCGCAAATGCAGTGCTCTCCGCCGATGGGGTGTGCATAAAAAAAGGGGTACGCCGCCATCAATTAATCCCGCATATGCAAACATACGGCAATTACGAACGGTTCTCGAAAACGATGCTCGTGCAGGTGGTGTGTGGTGCACATTGTAAGCGGTGGCATAATTTGTTTTCATTTCCGATTTTTAAAATCCGTAACCAGGTAGGTCGTAAAACGTTCGCAAGTGCATCGTAAATCGTCGCGTTTTAAATCGAAATTCCTAGAAAGCCTCCTAGGAATTTTTCCATTCTGCCAGACTGGTTGGCGACTAGCCCTACAACATGCCAGTTTCGTCTTTGCGGGCTGATGGTTTAAGTAGCATATTTCACTGTTTCGGGCGGCTTAAGCCACGTTTTCGGGGCAGCATACCTGGGCGACAGGTAAAAATGTTCGCCATGTTTTCGTAAGTAAACGATACGGACCCGTGTGAAAATAGTCGTAATGTAATTAGCCTGTATAAACCGCCCCCGGAACGCATTAATTAATCAAACTTTTTAATCCCAAAACGGTGTGATTAATGAAATTCTATAGCATGTGATGTTTATTTGGGCGGTGCATTTCTGGAATTCCGTGGTATAATAAAACGAGTGACCTGAGGGGGCGGCGAGTGTGGAAAAGCGCGCATTAATGCGTTTTTCGTGGATGATTTACCGAGGACGGTCCGCGCTCGCTCGGCCTCTATTTGTAACCGCCTGACAGGCCAATCTCGCTCCCGAACTTTGCCCAAAGATCAATAATTCCGCTTGTTATTTTTTGTTTGTAATATTTCACATGTTAATTACTCGCTCATTGTGTGAGCGCTGTTTGCAAAAGTTCTCGTACGCAGGTACAATTTATACAATTTGGGAAATAAAGGCTTTAATATAGATAACATTTTAACATACATAGATTTTTATTATTATAAAAATATATACAATATCTGCTCAAAACCCTAGAATCATCATGGTTTTGACGATTCTAGGGTTTTGAGTAGAAATCGACGGTAAAACATTGTACCCCACAAAACTTCAACTGTATAGTATTGCTTACTGTTCGTACCCATAGAAATTTCGTGTAATAAAGCAGCTTAGACTAAATTGCGGATTACAACATTTTACCTTTACACCGTCGATATGATAAGCGGTAGAAACTTTGACGATTTCCTTGCGGAATCAAGCAACTATAGGCTATAATCTGTGTTTGAATCTTTACACAAATAGTTCTATTTTATGTGAGAATCTATTCCTTCAATCTGTTATTAATCTAACATTATTCTCTTCCTCGGCCATCAGTTATCCACTCCTGGATCTAGGCCTCTTTCATATGGATAACTATAAAAGAGACCTAGATCCAGGAGTGGATAACTGATGCTTCTCTATCTTGTACTGCTTTGAGCCATCGCTTCTCTGCTATTACTATCATGTAACAATTTTTTTATTGGTCTACCTCTGCTGGGTTTTGTTGGTCTTGGTCGCCAGTATGTTATTTTTGATGTTCATCTGTCTCGGTTTTACGGACTAATTTTGTTCGTGGATTTGTAAACCTGGCAATTGGCTTATAGGTTCAGGGCTGTGGTTGGCATTCTAGTATAGTCTAGTGATCAGTCACTTTCGGTTCAGGATTAAAACCTTACATGGGCTACCTAGCCGCACTGACCGCTATGTAATGATTCTTCGTCTGGTCTCTCAGTTCTGATTTGATCTCGTAAACTAATAACACATATATGCTCGGTATCATAGCCCGCTATTAGATGGTTTATGCTCGTAAAGAAAATAAATAAAGGTCGTTTTAGACAAGACAATTGATTCAAAAGTTGTTCAAGAAATGAATTAATATATTGTCTAAGAAATTGTCTTATTTAGTTGAGGAATCTGAATGATACGAAACAAATTCTGGAATAAGTTTTGGTTCGCGATCATTCATGTCGGCATAAAATTTGCGTTCTATTTTCCATTCAATCTATAATCCAATTCAATTTTTCAATAATGATACGAGACAATTTAGATTGTCTCGCATTTTGACTAACTTTTGAGTCAAGAAATTGTCTTGTGTAAAACGACCTTAATTATTTAGTAGATGTAACAATCAGTTTAGGATTATTCTCCATGCCCACAAATGAATAAATACCATTCATTCATTCTCACAATAATAGCAATCAGGCTCATCGTTTACCTTTTCATGATTACATTTTTATCTTATTTCAACCAATCTCACATATAAACCGAAACGAATTATCAACAATTTCCACCGTCGTCCTTCTCTCTCGCGCTAGTAATTACCACTAAGCCTAACAAATTTTATAGACGCATTACCGCTGAATTAAATCCGTCCTTGCCCCCTTATCCCTGATTGCCGCGGCGGCGTCATCCCGGAACACGGATGCAATAATTTGTTACGCTTGAAAATATGGCAACGCTAGGCCGGCTCTAGCGCAAAGTTATTTTTTCAGTTGTTATAACATATAAATCGCGGCGCGCAGATTGAAAAATTGCGCAATCAACAACAGCGCCAAGCTGGGCCGAGTGATTGATGATGGAAAAAATAAACGTATTAGCACGGCGGTGCTGATAATAATTATAATAAAACCGTGTGTTGCATAACGAGTGTCACAGGTGCTGCCGATGGATGGAGTAATTTGCTTATAATGATTGAAAATGAAATTTAAAAAAAAACGACCGGTTAGGGAGATACTGATTTATTTAAATGCCATAAAAATGTGATTTTAGTTATGAAGCTGAAAATAAACACAATTTTCGAAGGCGCAGTGCTCAAATGAACACGTTTCAAGGTTATATTTGAAATATATGGTGTTTTTGATATCTCAAATGATGATTTTTGAATTTTCAGGTTTTAATTGATGCTTCAAACGATTTTTTTAAATATTTCAAACAAAGTTTTTCATGCTTAAATGTCATAAACTCCAAAAAAAAAACAGTTGAAACATGACAACATCAATCAAAACATGAAAAACTCAGTTTTTTATATGAAAAATATTAATTTTAGTTTTTAATGTTTTCATGTTTCATGTTCAACCGGTATTTTTCATATTTCAAACGATGTTTACCACGTTCGAACGATTCTTCATTTTAAAGGATAAATAAAACGATTTTATACTTTGTTTTTTATCTCATAGTGCGATATACTAAACAAATATAAATTATTTTTTTAACCTTTATCTAGAGATCATACCAACTAGTACCTATGTACATATTAATCGATATTGCACGTAACCACATTAAACTGTAGACAGACAAGTATTAATAGATACAAATTCAGTATTGAAAATGGGAAACAAATATTTAATATATAAATATTCTCTACTAAGTCAGAAAAATTCGCATTGTGACATTAATTGTGTTCTTCAAATCGATTTCTTGTCTGAATCAAATTCATTTTGCTTTCATCCCGAGGGCAAATCGCGCGCGTCCTTGAAGCCCGGCAGCGAGCGAGCACACGCATTAGCACGGCCATCAAAACTTGTTTCCCCTCATTGTCCTTACATTTTGGGGTGTAAAGGGAGCACACACCTGGGCACACAGCTGCACGGATGCTGCGCGCCTAGGTAAAATCGGCCTTAAACACACCGCGGATACGAGCCACTCGATAAATCACACGCGGAGAAGTACCACGCTTTTCATACGTGGCTGCGTGTGTGAGTGTGGATCAGTTTTTTTTTTGGTTTGAACGGATGACGCATAGTCGTAGTGGTGTTCTCCTTTGCGTGTCACTGCAGAATTGTTCATAGTCACATGGAGAATCGTAAAAAATATAATGAATGATTGCTGGAGGGGTTAATTATGACTGTTTTCTCCCTTTGGGAGTAATGATTTAGGATTTTTAGTTATATTGCGAACTAAAAATTTATTTCGTGTCCGATTTTTGTTTAATGATGGGAATTATTGGATAGAAACAGTTTACAAAAATTGATATTTCGCCGGGTTTGCACGAATTTGTTTTATTTTTCAATCCTAATGCAATGAAAAATCCAAACTAGATGTAGAATAGCTAATTTTTGTTATTGTTTGATCAGTTGCTTGCATTAAAATAACATGATTTAATATGATGTACTAATAAACTAAAGATAATTTCGCGTTATATGCTCCAGGTATTATAATTTCCTCCTTTTTATTGTACACAAAGCTCTTTCGTATTCAATTTTCATTCGTACTTTCATCTTTCATTTCTCACTCTTGCCGTCTATGGTATTTTGAGCATCCTTCTATAAAGCCACATTTCGAATTCCAACGCGTTTGATCGTTGTCTGTTTGAGTGTCCAGGCCTCGCGACCATATAGAAGAATCGACCATACCTAGCATTTGGTGAACATGTCTCTTATACTCTTGTATAGATGGTTATTTGAAAGAACTGATTTTAGATTTACAAATGTTTGGTGCAACAGAATAAAAATTTAAGAACCACGTCTTAAATTTTTATTCTGTTGCACCAAACATATGTAAATCTAAAACCAGTTCTTTCAAATAACCATCTATACAAGAGTATAAGAGACATGTTCACCAAATTCTAGGTATGGTCGATTCTTCTATATGGTCGCGAGGCCTGGACATATATAAGACGAGTTTATATAAGACGAGCTTATATAAGACGAACTCTAAGATTCGTAGGAGAAACCGGGCGTTAGTTCCTACGGAGAAAATTAAAATTAACTAGGTACTTTAGCTAATTTAAAATTTTAGAAATTTCTATAAATTAAATATTAAATTTATTCATGGTAAAATTTTTATATGAAGTAAAATTGTTCCTTCGAACAATTCAAACTAACAAAGTTTAATAATATCTGTATTATTCACTTCATAGTTTTTTTTAGCTTACTAATTACATTAAAAAACATGCCAATTGAGCATGCTAGATAAATCAGACCTCATAATCGATTTAGCTTCCGGTTTTTTTCTCTCCCTCGTGCGCAGCCCCCGGGACGCATTTATTCGAAAACAACATGCAAATTAGCAATTTGTAGTACAAAAGAGTCGCGATAAAAAAACGCAAGGTGAAAATCAACACCATCTGATCTAATTAATCCGCGAGCGCGCGTAGTAATCAAATCCAATTAAATACGAATCTGGACGCAAACAAGCCCGCTGACTAATGACTCGCTCCAATTTTTTTCTCGTTCTCTTAAATAACAATAACAGAAGGGATTCTTTAATCGCGTAATTATGTCGTTCCGTGCCTGCCCCCGCCCGCCGCCAGCGTAATCGGGCCGCAGATACGGCCGCCCCGATAATGCATGAATAATTCCACGTGTGAAAACACACGTTGGCGGCCGCGCGCTAATACGCGACGTGCGTGACAGATGTCGCCGACGATAGCGCACCGCCATCTGAACTTTAACAATCGAATAATCGAATTTATATTACATTTATATTAGATAATCTTTATCGGGGCGTAATTACAGTTTGGGAGACGGGCTGGCGGACATTAGTCGAAATTTTACCTCTGGATATATCTACCGACAAAATTTTATTGATTGTAATGTTCAATCAACAATAAATCTATAACATAACATTTAAGGCTAGAAAAGCGGTACCGTATAAGTTGCCATTTGTGACATAATTTCTTCTTAACATGCCGTATCCTCAGTGGACGTTGGCGATCAATTTGGCCCATCTAGTTCGGTCTACCGCGGTTCTAAATAGCTCTTTTGAAGTCGTGTTGGTCCATTGTCGCTAGTTCTTTCGCCAAAAGATTCGTCGTCTTCCTTGTGATCTCTTTTTCCTTCGATTTTGCCCTTTAAAATTAAGTGATGATGGCCGAAATATAAGATTTTTTTCTGTTTTATCGTTTGATGAATTTATTCGTCTGTTTGCATGCGTAAAACACCAGATATCGACTCAACAGCATCGATGGTAGGTCCTGACATGCGTTGCACCTGGCTGGTGTCTAAGCTACCCCCACTCTGTATGGATGGTGCATCGCAGTGCTCAGATCGACATATATCGACTCAAGAGCATCGCCTTTGGGCCACATATTGACATTGGTGGCACCTGGCGGTGGTATCAGGGCTACCCACTTCCTTGTATAGCGTCATTAGTTACTCGGTGTGTCCATGAACCTCTAAGCATACGGTGGTAGCTTCATATCTCGAAGTTTTCTAATCACATGTTGACCGCTTCGGTTAGAAAACATCCTTCTACTCCATAAAAGCATATTGAGAAGATCCAACATCTTAGACTACATCTGGATAGTTGGCTGGAGGGTAACATAGCTACAGACACTTAGGCCTCAAAATGGGCCCATTGTGAAACCTCAATTTAAGGCTGCTCACTCGTCCCACCAGTAAATTTTGCGTACGAGCTGCAAAACTTGCCAATGCTGACCATACTAGGCCAGCACTACCCTAGTATTAGATGCCTAGTGTTTATTAGAGCTGGGCAGAGGCATATTACATGCTCTGCGGTTTCTAGTTCTTCATTGCATCCTCTAAATAACGGGCTGTCCACCAGACTTAGACTGCATGCTTGAAGTTGGAGTCATAGGTCCATGTTGCATAATATACTCTTAATTTGATTGAAAACTGATCGTGTTTTATTCAATTATTTATTAATTGTGCCACGCGTATTTTCTTACGCCGTTTATTGAAATTTCACGATTCAATCAAGAATGACAAACGTTTTTCATTGTTAAGCATGGGAGGACTGAAAAATACGCTTGTACCAGCTATTGGGAAATCCTCATCTATAGTTAAAGTATATGAATTAAATCTGAATATTTACATTCATTATATTAACGATTATAATTGCGAACATTAGAAACACCAACAAAATCGTTTAGTTGCTACTGAATTCAAATTTATCCTAGACGAGAAGCAACAAAAAAAATGGTACCAGCCACTTATTACCGCCCAACATTCCCTTTCGAGAAGGTAGCAATCAAACCCCAATTGCCGGCAATATACCAATAAAATTTACCACGGCGGGGCCCGCTGTTTTGACTTCTTGGCCACCACCGTGCAATAAAACGGTCATTTTCGGGTCCGCGTAATAAAACGTGAAATTGTTCAGCTCGTAAATCATCGATCGAGGCGCGTAGAGCACACACCGCCACATGCAAGCTACCCCATGTTTATCTCAGCGCGCCGTACCATAAATTTCGATTCGGTTTCCTTTTTAATGCGGGCATCTCTCGGACGCGCGGGTAACACCAGAAGCGGATTTTGTTTCACGTCAGACGATCCTCCGAAATGTTCCCATGTCAGGGCACTGTCAACCGTGAACCGACATCAACATTATTGTACGTCCTGTAGGTACGCAGATCATATCGGACGGGCCGGGTTCTATTATTTCAAATAATGCCGGGTAATTATGAAAGCGGAGCCGTGCTGGGCTTTTTTGAGTTAAAATGGGCAGATTCATTGAATGTTACGGGGATATATACTAATTCAAGAAAACTAGAACAGTTTTGTGTGAACTTAAAATCGACTTGTGAATATCTGAATGAATGTTTACGGTTGTATTGATTTTTTTATTGAATTTAAAAAGTTCTACTGCTCCAGTTGATTATCAATAATTACTATTCCCTAGTTTAAATAATTAAAATTTATCCTTGTAAGACCCATTAAAAGAAAAAAATCTATCCCCGAATATATTTTAAAATCCATTGAAAATATTACTGTTTTCTTGTATCAACACATTTGCTTTTTAGAGGTAGAAGATAGCTTTATCAAATAATTAAGAAAAATAAAAAACATTCAATAGCTGATAAATTAATTGTTCTGGAAAATGAACTATCAAGAAAACTCAATTCGAAACAATTCGAATTGCATCCAATTTAACTTCTAAGAAACTTTTAAAAGTGTCAATATTACCCATAAGAAATATTGTTAGTGGCGCATTGTTAATAAGCACTGGGAACAAAGAAAACGTTATTGAACGATATGATACTTGAATTCCTGAGTATTTTTTTGTTTTGGCTAATTCATACACCTCCTAACCTTTCTAATGATTTCAAAAATTAACAATCATAATTAAGTACACACCAAAGCAAATGTTCTCTGCGCCGCCCTAGCTCGTGGCCCGATTGCTCCATACATATCTGGAAGCTGCATCCGCACCCACGCCGCGCGGCAATTAAAATCGCGGTAAATGGTAAAATAATGATTATGTTAATATCCAGCGTCTTGCAACACACGTGTCAAAGTTGATTACCGTACCGTGGGTCCGAAGGTAAATTGGGTTAGGCGAAGAGGGCCCCGCGGGCTGACGTGCTCTTTGAGCAAACAGCCAGCGAGCGGACAAAAATACGTGGAAACGTTGCCTAGCGCCGCGCTAATTAGGTGCGATATTAATAATAGTCACTCGAACGCGTGATGGGGCATTTTAAAAATTAATTACGAGTTGCGGCTGAAGGTCGAGGTATAATGCTGGCAGCCGCGGGAAATAGGGAATTGTGGGCTTGCGGAAGACGAGAAAACTTGCTATCGGTAGCATATATACACAATAAGTGCAACATAGGAAGTGATTCAATTCTATAACAAGCGAATATAAGAAAAGAACTGAATTGCAAACATATGCTGAGTTATAATAAGAATAAATTCATAAAATAAGAAGTAAGTAATTCATTTCAGAGCGTAGTTTTCCATATTACTGTTTGTTACAATTAACTTATAATAAACCCATAATATACCTCATTATAGTCATATAAAGTGACATATTAGTTTTAAACCTTTATTTCCTTGATAAAACTCAAAATAATATATATTATAGATAGGTTACACAAAATAAAATAATAAATAATTATAATAATAATAAATGTACTGTAAACTGCCACAAAAAGTGTGTTTTTGGTTTTTACTTAAGGTAAACTATTAGTTTTTACAGACAAATTACAGGAATATTTGTATAAGGCACCTTACACGATCAATTTTACTGTCAATATTTTAGAATAATGACAGTATTACTTGTACGATAATATGTTTAAAATGTTTTATTATTCTAAAATATGAGTATTACTCATCGTGTAAGGTATATTAATGATGTAATGAAGAGAATACTTGATCCGGATAATTCATTACTTGATAAATATAAAAGGAGGATTGATCAATATTGACAGTACTACGATTGACAGTATTATTGACCGTCTAAGGTGCCTCTTTGTAAAAACTAATTGTTTACCTTAGGTATCAAATACTGTTCATCAAAAGATTTTGTTAGAATTTCTTGAATATGTTCTCTTTCCACCCAGTTCAGTGACCGAGTGGTTAGAGGAGTCTTCCGTCTCGTACTGAGCATTGGGGAGCCTGAGTTCGAACCTAGATGTTGAATGTAATATGCCGTACATATTATAATTGCAAATAAAACGGGGAAGACGTATAGAGGTGTGCAACTAATTACTAATAGACATTCCACAGGAGGGTTCCGCAATTTTATATTGTATTTAGAGGACTTTGAAGTTTAATCCCTATGTCAGTGTCACTATGACTACCACTAATTACTTCTTTTTTAATCTTTATGTTAATAAAATAATTCACTCCCAAGAGATCTAATGCCCATGTGCAATTGCTACTGCAATACCTGGAGTATAGTGGTGATAGTACAGCCCAACTATTCACACGTCTTGTCCATTTACGTACATATATAGTTAACCGGCAGAGCCATCGGTAGGTCGGTGACGCAAACATCATGGCGTTGACAGACGTTCATGGTGATAGGAGATGATTAATCAATGCTATTATTGTGGTGACAAAATAAGTAATAATAAACTAAATGGTTACAGAATATTTTTATTTTGTGAGCATAAATATAATAATTTTTTATTTTATTTTTAATTTTATGTCTGTACTATAAACCCACCTTTATATAATAGTCGCATTTATGCCGTCATTTATTTTTAACGATCCTGCCGATACAACCAATTGTTATGACTTTCGTTTGATTATAATTCTGTTTTATATTATTATAATTTTCATTATAGCGTCACTAGCAATTTACTAATATTTTTTTCCCTCAAGCTTCCTTTCTTTCAAATCAGATGAAACTTTATAATATGCAATAAAATCACTACTCCACCTAAACTCTGTGGTATGCAATAAATGTACGGGTCCAACTTTTCCAACTTAAATCTTTGAAATTTAAGTTTATCGCACGTTTTACTCGTCCAATCCGGCCGACTGGAAGTTTTGCAAGCGCGCAACATTGTCGGGCACACAGTTCGGAACTAATTACCGGCTTTACGCTTATCCGGTACCGTCAAACTTGTTATGCGTAAATGTTTCAAAACTTGCGGAATAAAGTGTGCGGCAGCTGCCCGTACAAGTTTCGCCCAACGACCCTCTACCGGGGCGAAACAAGTTCGGAGAGTTTAAAGGGCCTATTATTATTACACACGGGCGCAAAATTAGGACACGGGAAGTCGGACAATTAGGAAAAATTTCGTAGGCATGAGGATTATAGTGCCGGAAGCACCCATTAAATCCAATGTTGAAACTATGAGAAATAATATTTGCTACATGATTTCTTTTGCTATAACTATATAAATTTACCTTTATTTGGCATCAACAAACTTACATACAAGTGTGATAAGTCTTGAGTTACGGTTCCCAAAATGTTCGTCGTACCTAATTAGTTTTCGGTAAAAACTACCCTATACGTTCAATAAAAAATATAGTTCGAAAAATTAATAATCAAGATAAATAATGCCTGCGATCACATTAATTATGAATATATGAAATAGCCGAATGTCCCGCAGCAACACGCAGTATTATCGATATATTTACAGTTACATTATTACAAACTGAAACTGTGGATGGGGACGAATGAAAATAATGAAAAACACGGCCGCCGCCGCACAATGTGCGGCAGCCGCGAAATAAAATTAATTAATATTTTAATAATGCATAATTCAATAATAATACGGGTCCGGTTTTATTGTTGCGTATTTTATAATTAATTAGCCCGCCTGATTTGTAGCCGTCATTAACAAATTTGCACACGTTTTCGCCCGGCAGCGAGCGCGTAAACCAAACAGGACGAAATTAGTTACGGTAACATTTTTATTTTTTTTCGTAACAACAATTTGTCGGGCCACCGGAAAACAATCAAAAAGTAATTCCATAATATATTAAGTAACATTAAATTATGCTGGCCATTAGGACGTTTTCTATCTACTAATTCCATCTCTAAATGACACACGATAATGCCCGGCCGTTTTGTTGCCGCGATGATTAAGTTTATTAATTGCGGCAATTCGCGGCGCTCGATAATTCGGTACACGAAAACCGGAATTAATATATTCATGCGTTACGTAATTTCTCGCGAGTCATTTTTCCTTTGTGTGGCCGCGGGGGTGGCGGCGCCGATAACTCGGGCGACAAATGAGTGCGGCTTTTATGAGTGTGTGTATGTGTGTGTTTTACAAAAGACGCGAATTAATAGGCGAACTGTAATTACGCAATCAGATTTCGTGTTCCGGCCGTACCAAGGGGGACCATTGCGGGTTTATCGGATGGTAGGCACTATAAGCAACGTCATTGTAAGGGGATTATTTTGTACAAATGAAAAAGAGCATTTGCTGCAAATACAAATATGTATTATTTTAATTTTATTTAGAATTACATATTATACAATAGGATTTTTCGCAGAACAATAAAGATATTTGTTATTTATTAAGGTGACCTGTTTTCGAAATTCGGGAAACGCAGCATTCATTTTTATATAAAATAATCCATTTGTAACCCTTCTAAATTATTGCCCTATATTTCTCTGAAGTATGAATATTTCTTGGATTTTTTTTGTTTTTTAATCTTATAAAAATCCTTGCAAGTTTCAATTTCTGATTCTAAAGAATAAAACTACGTTAAAATGAGAATTACATTTATTTTTACTTTAACATAAACAAGATATGGATTTTCTGGTGGTATACGACGCCACGTTGTTGCTAATTTAACTCAAACTCCACGTTGTTGTTCTAGGGTTAACAATATAAATAGCGCCTGTATGTTAAAACGTTTTGCCATATTATGTTCCTCCTTTCACGTTGTATTATAAATAAATATAACGAAACAAAATTAAATTGTAAGGGATACATTTATACAACGTTTGCCGACTGTTGTAGTAATCAAACAAAAAAACTGTGTATATTGTATTATAATCTAATTAATTTTCCTATCTATTTATTAAACGTGTAAAATCTGATAATAAACTAATACATTAACTATCAATCATTGCATCCTCGTAGAGCAAATAATATGTACGGCCCAAATTATATTTCACATTTCAGTTCTTTTAATATTCAAAATGAAATCGAGCATGGTTTAAATATTTCCTATTGAATTTATTCTTGGCATGCGATTGCTTGGTCAAGGTGCACATCCGCGATAAGACGTATTGCAGCAAAAAAGGTGAATTCGAGCCGGTCGCGCTATTAATACCCGGACAATGGGAAGGTCGTCAGTCCAGTGCGCGATTTTCGGTGCGGTGAATGTGCGTTGTGTCGTGCTAGTAAAGTGTTGTGATTGATTCGAAAAATGGGCGTACAGGAATTCGGTAATTGGACACAAGGTTAGTTATACTCACCTACATAATCGTGTAGTAGTAATTACTCATTACGTTATGCGTTGGGTGTTTTTCCACGTCATACACATGCCTCTGTTATCGTATGTTACAATATTAATATTTCGGGCGTTGCTCGCATTTGGTTATTAGGGCACTCTTATATTGCACACACTAATAAGAATATAGACGAGAGTGTTACCCGTAGCACTATACAGTAGTATTGTTTTGGAATTAATTCTACAAACAGTTTTTTATTATATGTATAATTGTACATAACATTTATATATTTTTATGTACTTATTCCAGTACATATACATTGCTTATTCCTCAGATATTAACATATCAATCAAGCAAAGTAATTTAATAATAATTATTTAAGCTGAGTCTTATCACTAGTCCAAAAACTGCTACATAGTAGCTCAGTTGCAGCTGAGATTAGTGCTAGGAAGACAAAAGATACTCTACACTAGTTAAATAAATGTATGCATTTAAACTTTTATGTTCTCACACTACTGTTTTTATATTAACATATCAATCAAGCAAAATTATTTAGGTACTCACCTCACTTTAGATTAAAAGTTAGCTGTTGATAACAATGATAATAATCAGCTGATTTCTAGTAGTTCAGAAAGAAATGTATGCTCGAATTTACAATAAACATTAGTAGAACTCTACGTATAAACAGTGTACTTGTTACATCTATGTTTTTTCTAACATGTCCTTTTAGGGGTAAGAATTAGCCCTTCATTAAGCTCTCAATATCGATTTTTAAATGAAGGAGTTTCCCTTGTGACTTCACTTCACTTTCTAACAGTCCCTAAATAATAATAATAATGTCAGTCAATTTAGAACTAACATTATTATTATTTAGGGACTGTTGGAAAGCGACGTGAAGTCACCAGAGAAACTCCGTCATTTAAAAATCGATATTGAGAGCTTCAAAATGATTTACTACAATAAAACCAATAGTTACAATGTTAAAAAAAGTTACAATGATACTTACAGAGTATCTATAAGCATCGCTATACCTCATACATCAGACGATACACGTAACCAAGAGGGGTTCCAATTACAACATATTAAGAGCGTGGTGATCACAATAAAAAGTATTAAAATACCTCCAACACATCTCAACCGTATTAGGTAATAGCATGTGTCGTTGCGGAGTTTTTATTATCACCATGTTCTTAATATGTTGTAATTGAAACCATCATCATTACGTGTATCCTCTGATGTCTGAAGTTATTGCTAAGCTTTTCAATACTCTGTAAGTATCATTGTAACTTTTTTAACGTTGTAACTGTTGGCTTTATTGTAGTAAATCCTGATGAAGCTCTCAATCTCAGAGCCAAATATCGAATTTTAAATGAAGGAGTGCCTTCTGAATTATTATTAATATAATCAGTAAACCTTGAGTGTATTGTTAGGTATTAAGGTTTATTACATTGCTATTTGTTAATTACATATCATTTATGTTCCTATTCTAACTATAGATTCTCCTCGCCTTTTCTTTTTTGTTTTTTTGTTTTATTTCTTCAGTCCGTGATAGTCCTTTTCCTCTCAAGATCTTCTTTATTGTCTTATGCCATGTGTTGTTTGGTCTGCCCAGTTGTATTTTATTATGTGCCTTTGCTGTCCATATTCTCTTGGCTATTTTCTCATCCTTGCCAGATGCCCGAGACATTTTAGTTGTTGTTTCTATCCATTTTAATCCGTCGTTACCCATTAGTTTAAAAAAAATCTGCTTCCATCATGGTCAAATCCAAAGGTTTTGCCATCTTTCATTTGTTTTATCACTGCACTTACCTCTTTTGGCATAAACGGAAACCGTATGTATATATAAACAATTTTCTGGGCTACAAGCTTCATCAAACTTTTCGGTAATTACCAGCTAATTCCCGTTCGATAAATAAAACCTGATTACTTCATTACGAGCCCGTTTCGAGGTGATAATTCAGACACGCGGGTGATTTATAAACGCCCCATCACGCGCGCGCGTTAATAAATGGTAATAGCGCTTTTGCTTAAATAAATTATGATGTTTTCTTTATAACTCGCTCGGCGGCCCGCGCTGTCCGGCTAATTTCGCCCCCTCGCGCACACACATTAAATCCGCCTCGGTTTCTAATTAACGCTAGAATAAAAAATCGCCCTATTAATCAGTCCGGTAACCACGCCGGCCACTCCGGCTGCCTGGAATGTCGTCCAAGGCATCAATCGCGGCTAATGGGTGGTGGAGATGGGTTCATCTCCGGAGTGTGTGATGGCGTGCGTGATTTGTCCTCGTCCTGCGGTCGTCGTCGAGGTGTTAATAGCCAAACACGTTTGTTAATATGGTAATTTAGTGGTGATTGTAAAAAAAAAAGTGCAGCTAATTAGGGTTACAAATTGCCTAGCTGGAAATATATTGATATTATATATTGTTTTTAAAACATTTTCTTTAAAAATAACTATACTTTGATGCAATTATAATTTACGTTCATGTTATATATTTATTGCAAGCCTGAGAGCGTGTTGAAAACACCTAGAAATTCAGATGTATTGTAAAAAAAATCATTTTACAATTCGTCCAGTCGTATTAAGGTCGTTTTACACAAGACAATTTCTTAGTTCAAACGTTGTTCAAGAAATGAATTCATATATCCTCCTCCCATACAATTTGTCCTTGATAAATAGAAAGCGTTATATTTTTTCATTCGATCTACCATTCAATTCAATATTTCAAATAATTTGCTGTATGATACAAGACAATTTAGATTGTCTCGCATCTTGACTAACTTTTGAGTCAAGAAATTGTCTTGTCTAAAACGACCTTTAGATGAGCGCATAATAAACCTATAATAATAATTCAATATATTTCTTTAAGAGTCTATAACACTGAATTATTACGCATATAATTTAAACAAAAAGATATAACAGATGAGATAGATTAATATAATTAAAAGCATTGCCACTTCATTTAGTTTATACAGGATTATTGGAGGACAAAAATGAAATGTACACTTGCCCCTGAAAGTAGTATTAAGTATACTATTAATATATTTAAGTAGGTGAAATTACCGTCGTTCGACGGAGTATGATGAATCAATTTTCAAAAGTCAGAATCAAACAAATGCAATATTAATTCATAATATTAAAAAACTGTATTCATTTCAACAACTTTTTGGGAACCTGTCCGAAAATAGTAGACCCCCCCTTTCCTGCCTACTACTGTCCTAACAATATAGTAGCTAAACATCAGCCATAAAAATTAAAAGCTTTAAAATCTTGCAGAAGTATTGTAGGAAATACGTAGCTTTATTTAATTCATAAAATTTAGTACAAGGGGGCCAGTAATGAGGTCTTGCCTAGGGCCCCAAGAAGCTAATTACTGTCCTGTACCTAGGCCATGAAATTTAAATCGGCAGAGACAACCAGACACATGAGATAGAGAGGTGAATTGGACTAACATGAGCAGCGTTTGGAAAACTGAAACGCTCATTGTATAAAGAATAAATTAATTTTTAATATGTAAAAAACCAAACAAATGATATTCATTCAAATCACTATATACCCCAATTAAATATTGAATATAAAAAAACATAAAAAATACCATCCTCAATGGGATTTGAATCTACGACCTCAAATGTTTACATTGATAGCACAAAAGTCAAGTGACAGGTCGGTCGGCTTCAAAACATTGTCTTCGTTTTTATACCATAAGGATATATTTAATGCAATGCAATTGATTTATTCACGATTTTTTTAATGAGAAACTTCTTACCACGCTGTAATAATTTGGTAGTAATATAGATAAATAAAATTACGAAAAGTTGTCAATATTTCTTTTTAAATAGATAGATTTTCAGAGTGGCGCTGTGTATTTATTTTATCTGAAAAAGGGGCGGTAGTCCAAATAGTTTGGAAAACTTTGGTTTATAAAACCAAATATTAAGAGCGTTTTCTTACCATAAACGGTCGAATATAAACTATTGATATTTACAGCTATATCTTATTTTATTTCGGCAAAAAAAATCCCGGTCTTTATTTTAAATTCCTTGCAATTTTCTATAATTCGTTCAAAATTTTCACATTCTGTACGATAAAGATCTAAATCGAATCCACTATTTGAAACTCAAACATACTTAATATCTGTAATCCATGCACGACACGTAAACCGAAAGCTATAAAAGTTTTATAGCTTTTTCTTGCATTTTGAAAACATTTTTATGTCATTTCCAACAAGCAAACAATGTATCTGCGGACGCGCTGTGCCCGCTCGAAGATTACTGAACTTATCGAACGGTGACCGATGGAAAAGGAGATTTCGCACTAGATAATTTTTAGTACTTTAAACAAAACGGCCGATACGATCTGCGGGAATTATCTTCCGGGGACTGGCCAATTTGTAAGCCGCTTGACACACCTGGAAGATTAATAGTTATTAACCAGGCTACCTCGAACTCGGACAGGGCTGCTTACTGGGAAATATAGTTAATAAGGCCCCCGCATACCTAAACGGGACTAGTGCCACTCACCGTGGAGCTTTCGTCAGGGGCTTATCTGCAGCAGTAACACCTGCGCGTATATTATGCGAAATTGTTTTGAGGTTTAACTAAAAATTAAATTGCTATTTTATTAAATCCACTAAAAAAATATTATTTGGTTAATAATACAGATTTCTCTAACAGAAAAATTTAGCTCTGGATGGCTTTGTTTCCTTCTTGATCTAGTCATTAACATAGTCACTTTAAAATGAGATACCATTTAAGGTTTCTGTATATTTAACTTTCTGTCATTTCTAAATATTATTAATTCATTTTTAACTATATGCTATGTATAATAATATTATATTATTTATAATTGTTTTTATCAAGGATAAATTCTATACCAAAAATACCGATACTCCTATGGGATCTAGTTTTCAAAACATTCAGAAATGGACGCCTTTCTGCAGAAAGGAACCAACCCACAAAATATGTTTGTATCTCTTACCTTCATACTCAAGATACATAATTTAACTTAACGAAATAAAAAATATAGCTCTAAAGCTCTAGGAGTCCATAATTAACTTGGGATGAATAGATAAGTTTGATATCCGCTGGCCTTTTCTACCACAGTGTGGTGTAAAGGTTTAAATTTTCCTCTATTCTTTTATAAATTTTTTCCATTCTCTTCTATTTGTTGCCAGTTCTTTTGCTTCCTTCGAGTGTTTTGCCTTCCTTTCTAATAGTTCCGATATAGCTTCATCCCATTTTTTTTCTTGGTCTCTCTTTTTTCTTGTTTTTGATTTTTGCTCTCCATATTCTTTTGGCTGGTGCTGTCTCTGTCATCCTAATTATGTGTCCCCACCATCCTAACTGTCTTTCCTCTATGTACTTTATTGTCGGTGTTACATTTAGTTCTCTTCTTATATCCTCATTCCTCATTTTGACCTTTTTTGTCACTCCTCTAACTCTCCTCATATACTTCATTTCAACTGCTTGTATTTTGCTCTTTTGTGCTTTATTTAATGCCCATGTCTCACATCCGTATGTTAATATAGGTCTTATTATAGCTTTATATATTTGTATCTTCTTTTCTCTTGTTATTTCATTTTTGCTTATGAATTTTTTGTTCATAGCATGATAGATAAGATTTAATTTATATAAATCTTTGTATAAATCTTTATATAAATCTTTATATAAATCTTTATGTAAATCTTTATATAAATCTGTATATAAATCTGTTTTCTCAACTGTAACATTAGGTGGATTGATTCCTTTCTTCTAATATTTCATTTAATTCGAACATCAACAATATCCTATACAAGACTAGCCATTAGTTTTTTTTTTTAATAAAATTTCTAAGGTTTTCGTGAATTCCCGGTGTATTTTCACCCCTGGATATTATCAATCAAATCAGTACGTCAATTATTTATAATGATGCTCACTTCTATTAATATTATTAAATCTCCACTATGTAATTACCCCGAGTTGTTTTGGAATTAGCAGCCCCTTGTTTGGTTTGCAAAACACCACTTGCTCTAGCAATGAAATCCTCTATTTTTATGCCATGAGTTAATTGCATTTTCGTCCGCCCCATGGGGGCTCGTTTAACGTTTAAATCATAACGATCAGGTTGTCCACAAAAGGGCCCGATTAAATAATCATCCCAAACAAACGTTTTCACGTCTCCCTCTGCACAATTAAAATCGAACACGTATCGTATTACGCTCTAACTACAATTGAAAAGTCATGAACTCAAAAACGCGCCATATGGGGCAAAAACTAGGGAGGTGTGCTCTGCAAATCCGTACCAACAATGTGGACGCCGTCGCCGTTCCCTTAGGAACAATTTCGCCGAACAGCTGTCGAATGTGCGCATTGGAATTCGTGACCCGCCCCATTTCTCGATCGCAATCCGACTTATTAATTTAATCCATCTCGTCGTGCGTTTGCCTTTGTTTTTTTTTTCTTTCCTCGTGCGTTCTTATCGCCGGCCCGACATTTAACACGTTTCGCTCTCCTGGCATATCTTAATTGCTTCATTGACACGATAACAAGCGGACCGTTTCAATCGAACACGACCAGAATACGAATTAGATTCACTGAGAACCCAGTTACTCCACAAGACAAACTAATAGAATCATATATTATCGATGATAATAATAATAAATACAATTATTTCTATCAGGAAAATCTTTATACCGTATTTTTCGGACTATAAGACGCGCTTTTTTACATAGATAAATCGAGTCAAATTTTGGGTGCGTCTTTTTTTTTCAATAAATTGTCTCTAAACATTTATAACATATTACTTTCGTCGGACGTACGTACCTCAGTACGTCAGACGAAAGTAATATGAACGGTGACAATCAACGAGACTAATGCTATCACTCTATTGAGAGAAACTGAATATTGCTAGTACGAGTTATATTAACAATAGATAAAAATTATTATTCGAAAGTAACATTAAAATATATTTTTCCAAAAATCGTCTTATAAATTTGAGATGCGTCTTATCGTCCGAAAAATACGGTACTTTGTATTATCTGACCTCCTTATTGATTTTAAATTTTAGAATAGTATAAAATTCCTAAAATGAAAACACAATATTTTACTTAGAAATTTTAGATTATTGTAATCCTGTGTTTCTTTCGTTTTCAAATTATAAACACACACCACCCACCCTATCCGTTTTTTTCTACACTGCACAATCTCGTCTTATAGATTTTTTTTTATTCGGCTCTAATGCGGCTTATTTTTTTACCCGGCATCGTTTTCTTTTTAAATCCTTACAGCCGGAGGTGCGGGCGGGCTCCGATCCCTTTTGGCGATTCCCAGAAAGGACTGTAAAGGACTCACCTGAGGCGGAAAATTGGCGAAAACTGACATATTTTAAAAAAGGCTTATGTAATTGTCTGCCCGGTAATTCCCTTTCGTTTCGGCGCAACGCCAACAAAAAAATGGAGAAAGGGGAGTTTGCGGCAAATGCCGCTCCGTGTTTACATGATAATGTTGCCCATGAATCAAGGTAGATAAGGAGGATGTGTTCTGCTGGTGCACATTTGATAATTTCCTGCGATTACGGACATAATTGGGGAAGGGCTGACCGGAAATTGAGGGCGCGCATGTAGCTACTTCCACCAGGAAATGACGCTTGTCAATTAGGTGTCGTCGGCCAACAATCCGGGACAGATTTGCAACGCGATCGAAGCTTGATTTATAATGCTAGAAATTTTTTATAATACAACCTAATCTCACGAATATTTGCATTTTTCTTCTGTATTATTTTTTTTTCCGCAAAAAAATAACCCGTTTGAAACACGTTATATTTCACTGTATATATTTTTTTTAAAGATTACCCTTTATCACCTTTAGGTTACCGTAAGGTGATTTGATTTGTTCCAAAATAAGTGTCCTTTTCCATAAAAAAAAATATGCAAAAGGATATATAATGTGTATTTTCACAACTAAACCATAACATCAAATAGAAAACATTTCAAAATTAACACTTGTAATGAGTAACATTTAACAAATTAGTAACTATAAATGGTCAAGTTGGTAGATGAATTGATGCGCTATTCAAATTTGATTTTTATTTTCAATTTTTTGATAGTTTTTACCATGGCGACCGTACTAATTAACCTTAAACCAAATTGTTAGCGGCTATCAAACCAAACTAACAATTATTATAAATTTGTACATGTTCACTTGTGGTTTTAAATAAATAATTTCATTTCATTATTTCAATAATCCTTAAAAAAAAATTGGACAGTTAAGGAGTAACAATAAATAATATTTATCTTGTGCGTGTGTATACTTCTCTTCATCGTTTCCTGCCCAGTGTTAGCGGTTTTATAGCTTCCTATTGCATGCCTTTTTTCGCTTCTTTCTGTTACTCTATTGCGTATATTTTTCTCGGTAATCCTTTGGCATTCGGAATAGCTTAGGTGGTTTGGACATCATCCACCTAAACTGCCCTTTAACGGTTTCTGGTGTATTCGTGTAATCGAAATGAAACCTATTAAATCAAATCAAATTTTTGTGAAATATATTTTTATTGGTGCCCACATCAGATTCCTTTTATAATAATAATAATAATAAAATAAATTTATTTCGAAAAGAAAAGATAAATACAGTTAATGATTTATAACTGTAATTATCATAATAATAAAGATAAATAAACTAGTTTTAGTTTCCCAAGGAAATTACAGTTTATGAATACCAAAGCAAGTATTGCTGGTATGGAATGGTCCCCATCTTATTCTGTAATTTGGTAGTTGATGGTGGTTATTGGTATTGCTTGTTTAGTTGCATTCGCCATATTATGCTCTTTTTTTCCTTTTTATTTCTTTTAGTGTCCCTTAAAATAATTTTTGGTTCTCCCAATAGTTTCTTGTTTCTAAATTGTGTCCATGTCTGCTCTTCCTTGATGCCCTTCTTAACATTTCTTTTTTCTTTGCATTTTTTATAGTCCTCGTCTTTCATGGTCTTTATATATCTTTTCCATTGGTCCTTTTTCCTTAATCTTCATGTTTTTCCACCATAATTTCATTAATAATACTAGAGGCAGCCACAGACAAGAGACAAGACAAAAATACATTTTTTCTGTGGCTGCCTCTAGTATATTATTCTTGAATGTCTTCCCCCTTGTCACTGTATATATGTAAATATAAAGCTAACAATTATATTTTTTAAATAATTTCATTAGTAGTCGTCTGTTGCCAAACACATGTTGATTCATCCAGTTTGCATATCCTGAAACGCGTTGTACGCACAGGGACCTTGAGACAGCTTCATTTTTTCCTCCCCGCCGCTAAATACAAACACAATGACGGATGGAAAAGAATAAAAAACTGTATATAATATGGATCCGTTTCGAAACGGGCGTGAATTATTCATGATTTCGCCCACCGCTGGCTGCTGTCTCGGTTTGGAAAAAGAGTAGATTCCACCACATAGCCACACGCGTATACGTGTGTGTGTTTTTGGGCTCCTGGTGTTCGTCGGAGCATCCTCGTATCTCGTAACTGAATTATTCTGATGCGGCCACTGTCAGGCTGTTTTGACTTGATGGGGGGATTAGCGCGACCGTGCGTTGAATTAAGAGTTGCAAGCAAGGCGATCGTAACTTAATCTCGAGTGGATTAGTGATGCTTTTTAATTTGATGGCAGTGTGATTCTGTGGTGGCTTTAATCGTGCGGATGTTATTTGGACGGTTTAATGAGCTATGAGGAATGCAGTTTCATATCTATTTTATAGCAACTTGGTTACATTATTATTCATCTTTTTAGCAAGTTTGGATTCAAATAGAATAGCAACTATCGTACTAATATGATATAACTTAGATACAATTTACTCACATCGTAAAATATGTAGGTACCTATTCGTTGGTAGGTGGATGAATAATAATAACATTTATTTATTATAACAAAAAGTTTATCCATTTCATTACCTGTGTCAATTTTTCAAAAATATATTTTCGGTTCAGGTAAAGTTTTTTTAAATAATAGAATAATTGAGGCTTGAAAGTAGCATTTGAATTGTTATGAAAAAGAGAAGATTTTGCGTTTGTTATTTATGTAAATCGACGTGCGCAATTACAGACTTGAAATCAATTTATTCATAAATAAAAATGTAACTACGTACATCGATTTACATAAATACCAAAGGCAAAATCTTCTTTTCAAAACAATTCAAATGTGATTTAAGCCCGTATGACGTTATCTAGTTTCCTATATCGTTTTATATATAAGCATTGTTATATTAAACTGTATAACTATTTCTAAATGGAAAATTAACATAGTGTTGTTACTGTTAAGTGAATTTATTATTATTCCGCTGCTATATCATTTTCTACATGTGTGTATGACACTATGTAGTTCATGCATCGAAAACGATATAAGAAACTAGATAATGTCCAATGGACTTTACGCTACTTTCATTCTCACAGGCTTAGTTATAGAAATATATGATTAAAGATTAAGAACGTATACAAATTTTCATACAATCACATTAAAAATTGAAAAATAATGTAAAATTTAAACTATAAATTAGTAGTTCTAAAAAAATCTTTAATTATTATAATGCATATCATAAAGTAATGTCACGTCAGATTTATTTTACACATTATTGTGTGCTAACGAATTCTCCCAGTCTACACTTAGTTATCGATTGTGAAAACCTAAACGAGCAGAAAAATTTCCATACCAATCATTTATCTACGGAAACGATTACATCTTTTACGATGTGACTAAATTGTATGTAGATTACATCCATGCATCGCTGTATGTGTATGTTAAACGCGTGGGTGTATTAGTGGGAGTTCAAGGACTGAACCGTCTCCGCAGCAAAGCTCGGGGCGATATTATGAGCTTTGACAGATCGTACTCGACGCGTTTCCCTTTAACGGGCTGGCATCAGATGTACGACTTCCATTTGTCACACTCCGAACTGGAATACCGAACACACAAACACATGCATACAGCGTATTCAGCAAGCTATCCGATCGTATTTTTTTGCTACATATCACACGGGTGTTTACCTATTTGGAAACTTTTTTCTTCTCGGCGGTGGAGAAATCCGAAACGCGCCACCGATTTTTATCGGTCCATCGGCCGGTCGTCGATGCCCCATGAGCGTTTACGACAGACTTCGTGGAACCGTGCGCGGGCCCCCCTCAACGGGGGGCACCATAACGGCGATTAGTCAGGCCGCATATAACTCGGTATTGACGGGTCAACTTTACGATTTCCACGGAACCGTGCAACCAAATTTAAAAACGCAATTATTAATTACATGTGCTGGAGATTGTTCAAACTCACAAGCCCGCAATTAATTCAATCACATCGTCTTGCATGAACAACGGCAGCTCAATTATGAGGATTCGTGTGTTTAGATGTATAAATTAGTATTCGTATTTGTTGACCATGCACCGCTCGCGGCGTCCACCATGCCATACACGCATACATACAGAGCGCCCGCCTATTATCTCATGTGGATTGCTACATAACGCGATCAGCGATCATTGCGCTTACCTGACATCCAATTGCCTAAATGGACGCTTTGTTATAACCGCGTTTTCATTAGTCACATCAACAGTGCGTAGTAATGAGCTTTGGGTCCGCTGGACCTTTTGATGTCGACCAGCTATGTCATTTCATTAGTTTTAATTAGTCTGTTTTAATCGAGTTGTCTAAATGATAATAACTAACGGTTAAAAAAATAATTACTATATAATATAGGCTGAATATTACTTAGCAATTGCATGCGAAATGCAATTTTAATCGACTTCGTATTAACCATTTCGGGTTAAATAATAAACGCAGATATATAGCTCGACTAAAAACACAGTGGGTAATTTTTGACGTTTGTTGACCTGACAACAAATAATTGATGTTGATTTCCAGTTAATGCAGTTTAAGTTTGAATAATTTTTTGAAAAGTCAGAAAAATTAAGCCTTAAAAATTTAAAAATTCGTCCACAATTAGAAACTTTTCATAAATTATACAAGCCATTATGTTATATGTCATAAAGTAGTTGAGTTAGCTGTTCTATTTCTTCTTATCCCATATTTTTTATCATTTCTGGTATTAGATCGTATTTGCCAGGTGCTTTTCCTTCTTTTCCCAGTGGTTCGGAATCCACACTAAACTGTAGGTCCACCTGTAGTGCCAGTGCCATCACTATAGGGAGAGAAAGAGACCCACACGCCAAGAGTGGCGTGAAAGTGGTCGAAAACGTACGCTTCCTTATTTTACCTGCTTGTGTGTTTCTGGGGATCTCAGTATTTTCTTGCTTCTTCTAAAGATTTCTTTCCAATTTTGTATATCTTTATGCTCACTATCCATTCTTTTCCTCTTTTGTTTTTATTCAATGTACAGGGTGCTATTTTATTTGCTGTTCTTGCCTTTAATGTCTTCGTTATATGCAGCCCAATGTACTCCTAGCCTTTATCGGCGCCAGAGGTTAGTCACGGGTTGACTCCTCATGCGAATAACGTCTATAGGTAGGGGTTAATAAAATGCAGAAAATAAATACAGGAAAAGACCAAAATAGAATAATAGTGGAAATCTCAAGGGTGAAAAAACAAACAAAAAATAATGGTATATACTGCCACTTGTTGCTTTTTCGGCTATTATTGGCGATTCAAGCCGGCTGATACTCCATCTGGTGGCACGAAATGAACTACATTTAGTAGGGAATTTGTTTGCATAATATTTGTTTTTTCATCTTAAGAAAGGTTATACTATTTATACCTTGAAAGTACATTAACAATCGCGTATTATTGTAGAAGTGACTGAAGTCATATGATTTTAATGCAATCAGCTGATCAAACAATAACAAATATCATCTGTTTACCTACTACTTTGAAGAAAACCGTTAACGTTTGAATCGCGAATAGAAGTAGTACACTTAGTACTTCTATAATAGCCGATACTATAAAACTTAATCGGAATATTAGGAGCTACATATGTATTTCTAGGGAGATATGATAATAAAAATGATATAATAAATGATCACTATTATCTTATCTTTCGTTTGTGTAACACTAATTTTTATCACCGTTTCTCGTGTCTAATATATTTACTTGATACTCCGCTTGTAGTTTCGGTTTAAAATCGGAGCTGTCTACACACGTAGAAACTCTCTCTGTCTCTATTGTGGATAAATAACACTAAAAGCAATACAAATGGAAGTAATAAAATTATGCTACAAAAAACAAATAAAAATCTTTTACAAATAAAACCTGTTCAAACTGCTCTTCGGTAAAGTTAGGGAAATGTAACGTAGTGTTGTATACCTTCGAGGTATAAATATATTATTTTAATGACGCTCCTTTAAAATGGTACCAATTAGTTTTAGTAAGGATTATACCTATTATAATTCCATATTATTATCTCTAATAAACACTGTGAAATGTCAGTATGATAAAATAAAAGCAGTGCAAAACATAAAAACCGGGAGAACAGGAAGCCGGAAGTTAATCTGCAACTGCACGTAGATATATCGACCGGTAGCCGAGCGGAACTTCCGGTGGACCGGAAACATAAAAAGAGACCGCAATTGCTCTCCCCCGGGCCGGGCCCGGCCGCCCGGTTGCTTTGACAAATAGATGCATCAACGTGATTGCCGTCGACGACGACGGAGGCGGTGGTGAAAGGGGGTGGAAAATAGAGAGAGAGACAGGAATGGCGGAATAAGCCACAGGCTTGTCAATTCTTATAATTAGTACGCAAAAAAGTCCCGGCTGAAGCGATGCAAGTTGCGGAAAAAATACACAATGAGTGTCTGCTATAATGATGGGTCTATCGGATCGGATCGGTCTTGGGTCGCTGGGGTCAAGTGGTGCCATGCAATGTGTTACCAGTATGGTTGTTCATGATAGTGTTTTAATATTTTTATTATTCAAGCATTCGTATAGGGGTTTCTAAATTGTACTGGAAAGCTTTCCTTTAGACCTTTAGATGGCGTTAAATATCCATTTATGAGTGATAATTCATAATTTTAAATTAAAATACATTGTATAGTGTACATATTTGGAATCTAACAACACCTATATTTATCTAAAATTAATAATTATATTTATTTCTATAACTAACTTTCTAGAAATTTTGGCGAATGGGCCGGGATGACGATGCTGTTGGGGTATTTTCAAACATATTCAAAATTCACGCATGCCAATTCTTAAATTTGTTTACTCTGGTTGCCATAGCATTCAGAAGGTTCTGAATAATTCCGATCGTTCTAGTTAAATAATCGATATAAATGCCCGTGCCCCCTGGGGCATGGGGATTCGTATGTCTATATAGTGACTCTTATGATATGAAATAACGATATCTATTTCAAATCATAAGAGTCACAAAATTAACATTTTGAAAGATAATTAAAAGTAACTTAGTAATAATGAATTCTATTAAATAAAGTACTATGGCAACGGTGAGCAAATGGATGAGTGCGGCTCCCATATTTAGTGAACAATATTATGTAATGAGTGATCAAAAACGAATCTAAAAAAATACTAAATAAAAAGAAACCTGTCCCCAAAATTCTCCACCGAAGGCCGCTCACATAGAGGTATTGATAGTGAGAACGAACCAGATTTCACGGTTAGTGGCGCTCGGTGTGAAATGCGATTTAGAATGGGCGGCGGCGGCGGAGACGAACGGTTTCCGCATATGCGGCCACTGGATTAGTGTAAAACGGTCGGCGCGCGGGGGCCCATGCCCCCCATGGCCGGCAGAGTTATGAGCCCCGTAGGGGGCCTTAGCGCGCCTCCTTCATCCCACGAAAGCCCCACACCGCGGCTTAAACACGATATTATATAATTACCGGACGCCTGCGGTGGGGCGGCTAGGAGCGAATTCACTAAATCTCCCGGTTACGATGTCGATTTCCCACTTTTCCGAGTGCATATTAATAATGGACAGCGGTATTTCGTTGTTTATGCCGTCCGGTAATTTAATATCGGAGCGGTGGAGTTGAAAAATGGACGGGGAGGTGGTGATTTATCGGCTGCGCTGGAGAATTTTGTGTAATTAATGAAGATGCTCGAAAGGAGGACGTCGCGCATATGATTGGATCATTATTTATAATACACATACCAAGAATGTTTATACTTAATATTTAATCCGGGCTGGTGCGGGGCTCCTCTATATTTATTTACTGTAGTACTGCTTGTTATATCAAAAGTTCTTTTTACGTTTATCATTTCACACTCGATAAAACTGCTTAAAAGTTTATATAAGTGTGAATCTACCTCTTAGCAATCTACATATCTAGATTTCGATCTTATTAGATCTAATCAGTGTAGCTCAGCTTATATATGTTCTATAAGATTGGCCTTGTACTGATATCTCAAGCACTCTGTTAAAATATTATTCCATAGAGGGCCCCACCCGGTGATCCTGATGGCATGAGCATGTTGACGGTTATTACCATATGGGTGTGCATTGCTAATTGATGTGCCGCCAGATGGCGTTTAATTTTCTTTCTAGGGGGTTAGTTCTAGCATAATTTAAAGTTTCCGATTCACAGAAATCCACGACTGGTGAAAATTCAATCAATATTAGTTTGTTAGAAGAAATCATTATGTTCTCTCAATAAAATAATTTGATAATAATCAGTTTTATCTATGCATATTTGAAATATAAAACAATTTTTGGCTATAAATAACTACGTTTTCTTATGATCACTTAATACATACAATGTTGGTAGACCGCCGCCTATAACTTAAGAAACAGGTCGCCCAAAGAGATCAAAAGTTTGGCCACCCCTGGTTTATAAAATAGAGATTATTACATTTCTAGCACCCTGTGTAATAAATATTCTTCAATCGTTTATAATATTTTCTCGACAGCATACCTAACATATCAAAACCGTATTTACACCTATTAGGTACAGAATTACAGGGCCCGTTTCACTCCCAATTTTTTTCTTCTGTCGGATATCTTCTCATCGTAAAATGTGCTCGTCATGTCCGAACCCGAGTCATTAGTACAGATTTGGGACGCATGTTTGGTACCGTCGAGTCATGCCCGTCTTGATTAACTTGTCAGTGTTTTTACACTTAAACCGTCCTTTTCGATTTCCCCACGTCCGGGAATCTCTTCTTTTGGTAATCGCCGCCCGAAATGTTGTGAAGCGTTCTTCTCGCCGCCCCCCGTAACCAGGTGATTACATAAAGCGTGTTTTGCGGTGTAGCTAAGCTCCTCTGCCACCCTCCGTATGCGAATTACCCAAGGCAATGATCTGAAGTGTGTGTAACCGGCGATTGTACGCGTCAAATCGGATCTCCCGCGTGCTCTAATTAGGAGAAGTCAGTTGCTACGCAACAAAATCTCTTCTTTTTTCCAAAAACCGCAGCCAACGAGGGGGAGATGAATTTTAATGAGCGCTTGCCGATATGTGACCGCAACGGTAAAAAGCAGTCTAATTAATTGCGACAGAAGATGTTAAGCCCTGTCGTAATGATGAGGCGACGATTGATTATTCTCATTTTATAAGCACCCACAATTTCTTAATAAATAGGAACCATTACGCTAATTATATTTATTACTTGAGGCTTTGGGACATACTATATATATATATATATATATATATATATATATATATATATATATCCCAAAGCCTCAAGCAATAAATTTATAATTATTATTAGCGTAATGGTTCCGGTTTATTAAGAAATTGTGGGTGCTTATAAAATGAGAATAATCAATATATATATATATATATATATATATATATATATATATATATATATACTTTAAAAATTAATGTACTTTCTTCCAAACTTAGCGTGTCTTAATGGGATTGTTATTATATTGCCAGTTAAAGTGAAAATCACTTCAATCACTAGACTATAGTATATTACATAGAGAACGCGAAAACTTGAAAACTTAAATATTTAGCATGAGCATGAAATTGAATACACGAGACGACAGCAAATACAAGAAAAATAATTTCGAGTATAAAATCTGAGTAAGTACTATACTCAAAATGTTTTAAATTTGTGTGTTTATATAATATTATAAAATAAAAATACATACAAGATTTATTTCTATAGATAGTAGATTTAATTAACCTTTTAACGATGGAATTAATTTTCATTGGTTTCATTATGCCCTGATATCGCCTCGAAAAATATAAAACTCTTGTATCAAAAACAACTAGCAAAAACGCAGTTACACATTCCCAAAATACATCCATTAATAATTGTATAAGACAAAATATATTCGCCTCCTACAAAATGTACAGTTATTAATTTACGACACGGACTAATGAATGCGAGTGCGGTAGATATAAACACGATATTGTAAGGATATTTATACGGGAGGAATATCGTACGTGTAAATCACTGATATTCGAGATAGGCCTCTCTCAAATATTTACGCCGGACATCTGAATATTAAATGCCCCTGTCCGGTGGCTTACGTGTTAATATTAATATAAAAAACCGGCTACCTGGCATGCCCGCACATACGCATATGCATTAGCTAGCTACCAGTCTCCTTCTTTTTTAGAAAACTAATGAGCGGTGCGTGACAGCGCGCAGGGTCACAATTACGTGCGATTACATATTTAACACGTGATTCCGGGGCTAATAGATTAAACGTTCGTGTGGAGAAAAAGCAAATCCTTGTGTAATTCAGGATTAGGTAAATGGCCCTCGTTATGCTGAGACGAATGGGAGCGTATTTGTTTTCTTGGCCGCGCACGGGAATAATTATGAGAGCTTTTAGACGTTTCGAAAGACATGTGGGAATGAATAGACGTGGATTTGTTTACAAATTGTTTGAAATATGCAGTTTGGATTTAAAGAGCAACCAGACTATTTATAACCACCATGATGCAATTGCTAATACGACTTTATAGTCAATATATTTTTCAATTTAACGTTTAACGATACTCAAAAAATCAGATTTTACAGAATTTTACTTATATTACACGTATATCAATTCAAAGAAAACAACTTTAATGCCTCTTCACCAAACATATAAACAATTATCCTATATTATTTATCATTATTATTTGTTGACAATAGCTGTATATATTGACCTGAAATAAATTACATTACGTTATATTACACATTACTTCTTAACCCTTTCGGCCCTACCGGTAACATTTGCCACCACAACATTTACAACACTTACTGTGCATACCCATATGTTTGCTTTCAATCACTAGATTTCATTCCAAATGTATTGTATAGAAAATCCATGCGCAATTTTAGAAACTTTTTAATTTAGATGTGTGTGAATAAGCGTAATTAAACAAGGGCAGAAAGACTCCGGTCGTTAGCCCATTGTGGTATGTAATGTAATGTAAATGTTATGTATCACAATAAATTTTTTTATTATTGTGAAGTACTTTTTGCCATTGTCGGCTATCTGAATGAAGAATCACCAGATGTATCAATGTTTTATATAATTTTTTATATAATTTTTGAGAAATTATTTTTATTATTATTATTAATTAAACAAATATTTTCAAATTTAAAAAATCAGGGCTGAAAGGGTTAATTATATATTCTGATCACTTTTGATTAGAAAATGCTCGTTACCTGCATCGAATGTTTCATATTTAGTACTTCTATTGAAGGTCCATTTTCTAATTATAATAATACTAGCTGAAATGCCCGTCGTCCTACGGGGCATATTTTTGTAATTAAAAAAAACTTGATTATTCAATTACATAATGATTGAATCATACCTTTTTGTATTTTTATAAAGGTGCATCCAAGAAAAAATTAAATTCAGGTATGTAGCTCTAATAAATTTTAGCCTACATCTCTCAAGCACATCTTAGTATCAATTGAACATTGTTATTACATATTTTTAATATTATTTTTATATTATCTAATGTTCATCATAAATATGAATATTTCAACATGTGCATGTACTGTTTCGCGCATTCCACAGCTGTAGCAATTAATCCGCGTTGCATTCCTGCACCTTGTGCGCATCGAACGTTTATTTCCACACGCTCGCCCTTTTTAACGAGTTACGTTCGGTTCGAATAAAACATGTGTGTGTATGAGTGTGTGGAATATGCGAACTTGAAAAAAATGTAGACGGAAATCGATGGCTGGACGTTTAGGCCGAATGTAAAAATTGGGAAAACAAACGAACGCGGTATTACTTGAAAAAATAAAAGCGCGCACGCCATATGCTCGCGCACCTAATAAACGAAAGGCTCGCTGCTCGCACGTTTTCCAATGCGGGGAGAAGGAAGAACAAGAAAAAACGGCCCCGGTAATATGCAAAGTCAGCGTTATTAACAAGGTGCAACAAACTATAGTCGGCACGATGCGGCGGTGGTGGGTTCGTTGCGTCGACACGTAATTATTGCGTTTAATACTATTTTAATGTTGATAGTTGCATGAAATTGTGAGTATATTGGGCCATGATAGTGGATGATGGGGTGGGTATTTATCTTTATTTCCACAGGTTTACAACTACATAATATTTATGTTAAATACATTTGTAGTTTTAAATACATGGCGATGACTTAAGAACAATTTATGCAACGTCTATTAAAGGATTACATGTAATCACGGGATACAGTTAAGCCATATTTATACTACCCAGCCTAAATGTTTTTAAATTCTGCCTCAAGATCAACACATCTGGGCAGCTTTCCGAACAAATTAATCTTGAGGCAGAATTTGAAACTTTTAGCCTGGGTAGTATAAATATGGGTTAACTATATCCCGTGATTACACGTAATCCTTTAATAGACGTTGCATAAAATGTTCTTAACTTCGCATTTCATAGCCTTGGATACCTCAGTTAACATTCGCTTATACTGTATGTGTCAAAGTTGTCGTGTGACGTTTAAATCACGGATTAGATATTGGGAGTAATCGGCTTTTGTGTAACCCAGCCTTAATATAATAAAAGTTGTGTGAAATGGTTTTATAAATTCGTTATTTTTACATCAAAATCCACATTTGTGTTTTCAATTTTCGTTTTGCACTCAAATATCGAACGCTTTTGATTGAGAATCTATAAAATATTCGTACAAAATTACCAATGCGCAAATTATTTACTATTTTAGTTTAATAAAATGGTGATATTTGCCACCATAACATTTACAGGCCTCTACTTGGTATGTCTATCCATATATTTGCTTTTAATCTCTAGATTTCATTCCAACAAAGCATTTTAAAGAAAATCCATTCGCAGTTTTAGAAACTTTTTAATTGTGGTGTGTGTGAAGCGTAATAATAATTAACAATATTTTCAAATTTAAAAATCCAGGGCTGAAAGGGTTAAGAATATAAACCCAACTCTATAATCTTATCGTCACTTCCCACTAAAGCCTGGTTGGGACGAGTGAGTAGCCTAAAAGGGAGGTTTCACAATGGGCCCATTTTGAGGCCTAAGTGTCTGTAGCTATGCTACCCTCCAGCCAACTATCCAGAACTATCCAGAACCCACTAAATCCATTGATAGTGGGTAGAGGCACAGTCCGTCTGGTACTGAGTAATGGGGGCAAGACTTCAGACCCCATCGTAGGCAATTTTTTACATTTCAAAGGTGTCCTGTAAAGTTGTGATTAAATTCGTCTGAAAAGGTTTCCTATGAAGTTAAATTCGTCTGAGATTCTCTTTTACCAACTGAAACCCCTATAGAGAAAGAAGTTTTTTTTTTAATAATAGAGGCAATTGCTTGTAAATATTTATTAAACCTTATTACTGAAATAGTCCAAAAGTTAAGGATAATCCAAATGTTCAATTCTATTTCTAACAAAATTTCTCTTTGTTTTCCAGATATTCTCCGAGTTCCTCTCTGCTTCCTTATAAATGGTAAGTGTTATTCAAATTTGTACTTATAAATCATAAACGAATGAATACATAACTACACTGATCTATCAATAATCGAGTCATAGCATTTACGTTTTGCAACCTACTGCCGTGTATGAGCGAAAAAAATCTGGATACTAACGATAATCTAGGACGTTGAAATGGCGCCTGGTCTGACAACAAATTGAATACGTCGCTCTAGTTGGGCAAGTGAAATAATAATAATTCGTTAGTGTGATGCAAACATTACATAAATCATATCTAATGATTGATACATAAAATTTTTAGTATTGCCACACTAAAACAGTATGTGTTCCATAAACCTCTAATTAGCTTATATACATAATTTGAAATAATATGTAGTATATATTGTTATTTCAAATTATGTATAAATAACAATATGTAGTATATATTGTTATTTCAAATTATGTATATAAGCTAATTAGAGGTTTTAATAGTTAGTTTTTTAATACTTAGTTAATTAGCCTATTAATAAATTATATCTCAATCAGTTGTTGTTAATTGGCGTTGCTGTACATGATTTCATGCGTGTTGGAAAACCCGGATTGGCATGTACTTTTACGCGAAAAAAGCACTAGTTCCCGCGAGTATGTTAATTAATGCGCGAGAGTATGGGAAATGAGATGCGCAGCATACGTATGCGGCCCCTGTGCAAACACACGTAGAGCGTACGTAATAATAATAAAAAAGGAAAATAGTAAAACGCACACGCGGGGAGAAAAACAAAACGATCGCTCCTCCATTGTTCTCGCAAAGACAAAAGAAGGCAGGTTTGTAGTGGAGCGGGATTGGTCGGGGTCCCGGTATCGATTGTAACGTTGGCCGGGCATCCGGTTGGCGCCCAATGAGCTAAAACAAGAGCGCCCGACGTCGCGGCGCAGCCAGATGGGAGCGTACGCGCGCGGCAGACGGCGGCGTCTCCGAATAAAACGAGAGGAGAGACAAAAAAAAAATGGAGTATCTGCCAGGATGTGGTATTTTGGGTTATTAGGACAATTTTGCTCATTGATGTCCACTTACAAAGGATAAATACAGATTTTGATAGATGATCATAAGCTTAAAGGAAATCATTTAGGATGAGTGGTATAAAGACAGATTATATTCTAACTTCATGTATATAATCGGTGACATTTGATTACTTTTTACGATTTCGATTGATAAAACTGGTTGCTGTATGCACTAGAGATGGTACAAAATGTCTGTAACCGTTATATTTATCAAGTATTTGCTGGAACCGTCAGAAATCGTTAATTGTTTGGTAGCGGTTATACCAGTATATAGAACAATAACAAATCTTTAACCTTTAACTTTAATCTGGGATGTAGATGAGTTATCTATAACTCGTGATTACAGATAATCTACTGATAGATAATACAGTAAGCTAAGCCTGTATACAACCCAGCCATAGATAATTAAGATAATCTATGGAATATTTTTAAAAGAATACGTACAAACAAGCTTCAAACAAACTTCATACAAACTTCAAACAAACTTTTTAACAGAGCTGATCCTTGAAACCTATGTTCGTTTTCACCAACTAAATTTAGGCGCTTCTTAGCAAATTGCCAACATGATTCATTCAGGTCATACGAAATAAACCCCAAAGACTTATTCAGTACGACCAATTGATCTTCTGAGAGAACGTTTAGTCACCTCTCTCGTTTCTTGCTCCTAGACCGTGGGTCCAATCTGCTCCCCAGTTCTTCCTTGGCCTATTTTCTAGTTCCCCATTACAATTGTACCTTTGTGTGCTGATGTCATTAGGTTTGTTACTGAGTTGTAAAATCCTTCGACCAGTTGCTCACTCCCGTCAGTGGCGGGTCATATACTTGGAGGATATTAAGTTGGATAGGCCAAGTATTTAATTGAAGCAGTCTTTTCGATACTGGGACGAAGTTTGTTAAAAGGCTAGCCATGTTTTCGCTAACTCTATGCTGATGTATATTGCTGCTGGAATAAAAAAACTCTGTGTTTGCTTATGGTGCATTGTCCTGGCCCTGTCCATCGCATCTAATTTATATACATCTTTGTATAAATCTGTATATAAATCTATTTTCTTAACTTAAAATTAGGTTTCTTTCTGAAGAAAGAAAATTAACAATAAAAAAACTCATAAATTGCGTTTTGCGGTCATTTCAAAAACCCAGTCCAGCTCTGCCTGAAACCGGAAAAGTTTCTTATTTTTAGTTTCATCAATACTTTAATTCCTCTAATTGTTAGTTCGAACTCTGTCTCTATTATATTTCTCTTGTCTTGTCGTGTTTGTGTTCCCTTGTATATTTTCTGTAGCAACTTAAGTTCTTGTGCTTAAAAGCGGCCTCTTTTGACGTCATTTTTACGTCGCAAATATCGTTTTTCGTGTATGTGCTATATACATGAGTAAGGTTTCCGAAAAAGAATAATACCTAAACGTGAAATGCAAAAAGCCAATGTATCGTAAATACAAAATTATTAAACATATATAATTGTGAATCCACCTCTTAGCAATCTACATATCTAGGTATCGATCTTATTAGATCTCATCAGTGTCACAATATCTCGAGTGGTTATATACAAAAATGATACAACTAACCCCCTGTGTGAATTCATCCTCACTAGCTGAGCTACACTGATGAGATCTAATAAGATCGATATCTAGATATGTAGATTGCTAAGAGGTGGATTCACAGTTATATATGTTTTATAAGATTGGCCTTGTGCTGATATCTCAAGCACTCTGTTGGAATATTATTCCATAGAGGGCACTACCTGGTGATCTTGATGGCATGAGCATGTTGACGGTTATTACCATATGGGTGTGCATTGCTAATTGATGTGGTGCCGCCAGATGGCGTTTAACTTTCCTCCTAGAGGGGTTAGTTGTATCATTTTTAAAATTACTTCAATTACATATACTAAAACGATTTGTGTGATGTATAAATGACGTCGAAAGGGGCCGCATTCCAGAAAGCCAGGAATGATTACCATTATATGTATAAATTCTGATGAAAATTCCCCCATCTGTCATATTATAAACATAAACACGTTCTAAATTTGATTGTCTTCTGACTAATTTTGTATTGTATTGAAATTTCTGTATCTGTAAAAAGTAACCAGAAGATATTTTCGTAAGTTATAATCACCACAAATTATGTGAGAAAACGCGTCATAAAATAAATATTGCAAACCAACTGTATGTTTTAATTGTAATCAGCAGACATATATTATTGCCGCCTTACTGCACCCCTATAATTCTCGGTATCTCCCGATTTCGCAACCACACTCGTAGTAATCAATATTTCAGTATTTACTCCCTTGCCCACACAAGCAAACAAATTATTTCGATATACCAAGCTCTCCCCCCAATCAAAACCCGTAATTTAATAACACGTCCGATGCGCTATTACGTGGCACATTTTTTCCGTCGAAAATTTTGAGTTGGGTACGATTCGCTCTGTGTCTCACGTGTGCGTATGCATGTGTGTATGTGTGGGTCAAGTTGAGGGGACATGGCGCGGGGGGCGGCTGTGTCGATCCGTCTGAGATCGTCAATCACTCCCGGCCGCCCGATAATTACGCCGCGTCGCAGCGGGGGGGGACGCTCTCGCATCTTGCCGCGCCGTGGAAATCGAAAACTACTTGAAACCGTCCTCCTTTATAACACTTCAAGCACGTCCACGGCAAGGCCACTCTATCAACTAGAAAGAGCCGAGACACACGGTGGGGACGGAGGCGGCAAAAAAAGAATACATAAATCCTCTGCGGTGCGGAACGTTCCCCCCGATTGATACATCTCATCGGACCGGCCGCGGCGGGATGATGACACACTTGAGTTATTTGTTTTTGTCTGAACCAATATTCAAGTTAATTGAGATTTTAGTTCAGAAAGACCAGTACAATTCTTGTAGTCATATCAAAATATGTATAATGTATGAAGTAATTACGTTTTCAAATTGACTTGAATTTTTTGAGAATTTTCCTTAGAAATGTTATTTATAGGTGAGCTTTTTAAGTAAACCAAAATTCAAGTAATGCCAAATACAGTATAGTGACCATGAATTCAAGTAAATGCTCATTCACAATGGACATGAGCATACGATTTGTATAACAGATACATAAAACATAAAATAGGAAATTAATGTATGTGTTCACAATGGCCATGCACAATTCTTATGCTTATGCCGTCTTATGCACGTCTTATGTCCATACATAAGGTTGGAATCGTTTCAACTTTATGCACGTCTTATGTAAAATCTAGTAAATTTTAAATGTTTGGTTTCGCATCACTTCATGCCAATGCCATGAGCATAATATAACTATAAATAATTCTTATATCGTTCATTCGTATTGTGTTATTGCAGCGTTCTGATCAAATTCAAGAAATCCCAAATTATTGTGTTGTGTTCGTTATGTGGAAGCACATACGCCAACGAAAAATATACCTAATCTAGACCTATATAAACAACATATTTTATTTCATTTCAACAAAAACCTATTTAAATTGTAATACCGATGACACATTTTCCTATGCTACGAACAGACGGGAAAAGAGTTTCGAAACAAATTCCAATACCACGAATTGTTAGCATTGAAAAAAATACAAACAAATGTATATAATCATTTTTCCATGAAAATTATCTGTATCGCATTGAAAGTCAAAGACATACATACATCAAAGACTATAAATCGTTTGTGAAGAACAAACGGGTGAAACACAATTTGGTTTTCGGAAAGCAACAGCTACGAGAGAAGTTCTATTTTGCACCGAAGTTCTATTTCTAAGGTGTAGAAATATGAACTGCACAATGCACGTTTCAAATATTGGATTGTTAAGGCGTCTACTTTGTGATTATTTTAAATGATAAATAAAACGATTTTATACTTTGTTTTTTTATCACACTTCAGTTCGAAATCTGCGCACGTCGATTTACATAAATACCAAACGCTAACTCATCTCATTTTCAAGCAATTCAAATGTTACTTCCGTATTTCATTCTCACAGTCTCATTTAATACCATCCCATTTTTGAGACACTGTATCAATATCATCAAAAATTATTAATGCACCATTCTTGGTGCATCCACATAATTAAATAATGATAGTATAAATCCAATTTTCGTCTAAATTACCGGTCCTGGTCTTTTAACATCAAGGCCGACCTGATACACGATTATCTTAAGTAATTTGTACACGTCAACACCTTCACGGCGCGTTCCCTTACGTTTTTCTGCCCCACACCGGCGCTATTAATTAATGAATTAAAGACAATGGCGATGCACGTCGGGAGGCGTGCAGACGGATGACATGTGTGAGACGTCACCTGTGACGTGCCAACAGCTGGCAAGTCTTTAATTGATGGCCCGCGCAAACGGCCGAGTCACCGACAGAAGGACGTCTCTTCACACCTACCTGGAACACGCTTTTGTTTTATCATCGCCGACGAGGGTGATTACTAGAATCAATAAGCCCGTGGGAAGTAATTTTTTGCGGTTCTCTTAGCATGAGTCTTGGCATAATAAGACTGATTCCAATTGCTATTAATATAAATTACCTATTAATTTCATATTATTTAAGCTTGTTTTTGAATTATGATATATTTTACTGGTTTTAAAATATACAAATCCCTCAAAGATAAATTCATAAATCATCATAATTTGCCTATATGTCGATCCATTTCTGGATATAAGCCTCTCCAATTATTTCTGCCTTGCGCTTTTTGAATCCAATCGAAGTTCGCTGTCGTCCTCTTGATGCCATCTGACCATCTCGTTGGCGGCTTACCTCTGAATGTCTCATTCTCGGTCTTCATTCCAATAGTCTTTTAGTCCATCTTTGATCGGTATAGCTTGCTTGTGGTCCTGCCCACTGCCATTTTGCTCATAGCACCCATTCTCTTACATAAACAACATTGATTTTGGATACACTTTCATAAATGATATCATAACATACATATACAGATCACTAGGACTCAAACTAAATATATATATATATATATATATATATATATATATATATATATATATATATATATATATATATATATATATATATATATATATATATATATAACCACGTCTTAAATTTTTATTCTGTTGCACCAAACATATGTAGATCTTACTTAGTCTTACAATGTAAGACCGTTTTATCCTTTTAATATCCGATTTTTGTTTGGTGCAACGCTTAAGACCGTCGAATTATTAAGACGGTCTTAAAGAGATTCGTTGGGGTAGTGTATAGAGTTGAGTTGAGATTCGTTGGAGAAACCGGGCGTAAGTTTTAACTCGGTTAACGTGTAAGTAACATACATTAAAACTTCATGTACGTACGTACGTAACATTTAACATACATTCTGTTTGCTGGTGCAATACAAGTGAACATCTCCCATCAAAAATTTTTCTATCCACATCCACAAGCAATTTGATATTTTCCGCTGACCCAAATATAATTTCTGAAATAAAATCAGCAATCAATAGAGCGCTCGCGCGCGCTTCTATGGGCGAAAAGTTTCCGGAAACGGAATTCGCCCGATAACCGCACGAAGGGTGGCCGCGGAAATTGAAATAATCGACCGAGTTAACATCAACAGGTCCCCATTACGAAAGAAATCATAGTTGATTTGTGTGTGTGTACGGGGGAAGCGAAAGGAAAGCGCGAAAAAAAAAACACAGCCACTTGATAACAATCCCAAATTTGCATTTACATTCCGTTTTGTTTTCGACTATATATCTGCCGATGGAATCGATACACTCGCGAGTGTACGCGGACACAAAAGACATTCACAATGGACCGTGTCATTCTCAGGCCAAAACAAGCCCCATTGTGTCACCGCGGGGACGTATCTCCGTTCTTTTCCGATGTCGTGCAATGAACGGAGATGCCGATGTGCGATTTCTGTTTGTTTTGGCGTACTAATATAGACGTATCTCGGTTGTTTGGGTTGGGGGTGGGTCGAGGGGTTTTGTCTGTGGCGGAGACGCGCACGTGTACCCGCATTTTTCAGCGAAAAATAAAATACAATTACCACGCGCGTCACGTGGAAGCAAATGAGGGAAGCGAGCGAACGCGCGGAAGCCGCCCCCGTGATATAATTGATATAGATACAGCTGCGATGAACAGAAACTGTTGGGTAACTGCGTATTTTATTTTTGCTGTAATTGATTCCTACGCGTGCGGGATTACAATAGGCGGGAGTGGTGTGGATGGGAAGAATGGGAGGATAATTTAAATGATTCTTACGTAAATTTATACTCGAATAAAACTGGAGAGTACTAATGGCTATGGTACACGGAGACTTCAATGCTTTAAGCTCATACTGGCAATTGGAGGAACTGTGCCCGTGTCTATAGCTGGCCATAGACGGATATTTTTGCTTGCCGATTTAACAGCCACGGGAAAACCGTCGGATTTACTCGTGGCTACCACTTTTATGACCGAGGCCATACGCGGAGGAGCAAAACGTAAGGAAAATCTGTCGGAAGGCTCGTCGCGATCAAATCCGTTCGTTTATGGGTAAACTAAACGATTTATCTGCGGGTTTGGCTTGGCTCATGGTATTTTAAAAATATCGTGAGCCCAACCAACTTCATGTTCAGTTCACAATTGTAGTTGTGCGAATCCAGATGTCGACAGGCGAAAGAATCATTTTGATCGCTTAATAGGTCGTTTTAGACAAGACAATTTCTTAGCTCAAAAATTGTTCAAGAAATGAATTCATATATCCTCCTCCCATACAATTTGTCCTTGACAAATAGAACGTGTTATATTTTTCCATTCGATCTACCATCCAATTAAATATTTCAAACAATTTGCTGTATGATAGAAGACAATTTAGATTGTCTCGCATCTTGACTAACTTTTGAGTCAAGAAATTGTCTTGTCTAAAACGACCTTTACATGTACCCGACTAGGCTCGGCGAATAAAAGTTTATGGGCAAATTTTATGCAAGTACAGGCTCGTCCCTGCGGGGATGGCTCGCGGATCGTCGATTAAACGAACATATTTTCCGAAATTTAGCCCTGGTTTAGCTTGCCACAGGAAAAACCACTAGCAAAAGTGTTCGTCTATGGCCAGCTTATGTGGACAGCAAATAGATCTGCTTATAGGTTGATTCCCATACTCGGTGACATACTGTCCGTTTGGTTACTACTAGTGACTAGTAGTGACAAATGCTAACATCACGCTATACCATTAGTATGAGCGTAACGTCAGCATATGTCACTACTAGTCACTAGTGGTAGCCACTAGGGCAGGGCCACTATAATAGTTAATAATAATGTTTAAATTATTGTCTGAAAGAATCTTAATTACCAATCATGATCACATTTCTCCATTATTAGTGGACAATTAAACTGAGCATTATGGAGTCTCAGTTCGAACCCCATTGGGCGAATTATGTCGAATCACTGTTAACAGTTTTTCAAAGGTTTTCTGTGAAGTAAGATAAATACCGGGTGATTAAACTCCTCTGCTTCTTCCTTGACCGGCCGAAAAGCCTCACGGCTGATAGCCCTATAACGTTTTTCTTATTATTAAATACCGAAACATCTATAGATAATAACAATAGTCCCTATATACATTTGAACGTTGAATGTCCACAATACGCAAATATAATAATAATTTCCATGGAAAGTGGTAAAGTTATTGCGATTTCGTAATTTGTTTTTCATTCTCATAATACTTGCATTAGATTCATTATTTAATTCAATCATTTAGTGTTTCACACCTTCGAATTTTCCAGGCAAAGATCTTCCCTTCTGCAAAAATAAGCCAACCAGATTGGCATTCTTATCATCATTAATTAAATTTGCATCGCGCACGCCATATCTGTGAATGCCATGCCGGGGCGTTATTAAATAACAGGAACTCACTTTCGTGCGATAATTGCGACCGCACCACGGTTTCCAGCGGCGTTATTTTTTACGCAACGAGCTCGTTAAAACGTCGCTGATCACGCTTTGTCGAAAAAAAAGGGGTGTCATGGTGGCGTTAATACGTCTGCGAAGTTTACCCTGTGGACGCTTGTCTAATTTGTTTTGTATGGATGTATGTATGTGTTTGTGTGTGTATGTGTATGTATGTGTGTGTGAGGAAAGAGAGGGAAGTTTTATTTGCCAGCCATAAATCTATGATGAAAGTTAGCGTATAGCTATTTCGACAGGAAACGCATGGTAAAGTTTTAGTCTGACAAAAGTTCTACTTATTTATTATTAAATTATAGATGACCAAAGAGAGAGACTCAATTTTAAAACAACTTATATTTTGTATATTAAAATTGTATACGATATTATTAATCATTTACTGGTTTGTTAACTTTCCGCCATCAGGTATTTGAGTGGCCTCAAATTACCTTTACTACAATTAAGTCCTGGTTTCCTAGCAAGCGGTGTCTATAAAAACGGCCGTTTTTGACGTCATTTATACATTACAGATGCGTTTTAAGTACATGTAATTGAATAACTCACCAGATTCCAGTGTAATTCATGACATGTTCCTTATACATTGAAGTATGCTGCTCTCTGGATTACCAAATTTATTTAAATATACGTAAAAGAAATGTATGACGTCAAAATGATGTGAAATACGGCCGCTTTTGTTGATACCGCTTCCTAGGAAACCAAGGCTTTAGAGAGGGTTCTATTACAAATTTGAGCAACAAATAATTTAACTAATACCGTTTTTTATTTCAAATAAAATTGATAAAACAGATTTACAGAAATTAAAAATTATCTATTCATCTCAGGTTAATTTTGGACTTCTAGAGCTTTAAGGCTGTATTTTATTTATTTTGTTAAGCTAAATTGTTTACCTTAAGTAAAGGTAAAGGTAAAAGGAAAAAAAGTATTTTGTGGGCTTGGTCCTTTCTGCAGAAAGACGTTAAAATGCAAATATTAATAATAATAATAATAATAATAATAATAAAGTGTCTTTATTTCCTTTTCAATTACAAATTAACAGTTTGACATTAGAACAATACAACATTGAAAAAGTAAGCTATAATCTGTAATAAAAAATATATAATACCCGCAATTAAATAACAATTATGACATAAAAAAAGCTATCTAATAACAACTACTGATAATGAATTAACAATTAATTTCTGAATACATAATACACTTTGTTAAATCCTTTTACACGCGCTCTCGTTTTCCTTTTTCAGTATCCTTCGTGCGCGAGAGCGCTCGCGCACTTAGCGCGATTAATATCGGCCATACCGGTAAAAACGGGGTTCCGATTCATATTTAATGAAGCCGATAAAATTGATTTCTATTACCCCCTTTAGGCAGCGAGGCCGGGTTATTAAAATGCCGATGCTCGCCGCCACCGTTGCCGCCGATTGATCGCGAGGAAATTTGAATGCGGAGGAGCGAAAGTGAGCATTTAGCCGCACGCGACCTTCGCTCCTCGCAATGGAAATGCGTTACATTTTCCTGTAATAGCAACTAACAAAGTTTTATCAAGCGTCACATTTAGTTTCAGTAATAACCTGAATGTATATGAGCACAATACTGGTGTAATGTACGCGCATGAAGTACTTCATATAGATATAAAATACAGTTCTCCCCAAATGTGGATTAATTGTGCTGTTTGTATAATTTGTATGCTGTTTCATTATGAATTATAACAAGATACAGTGCTGGATTTCTATTACATGGATAAAATAAGACACTTCATAGTAGTATCATGTAGTGTCTTTATTTTTTTAGTCGACCGATGTAGTTTTTTTTAGTAAATTTGAATGAGAGTAGATTTACTTCAGTTCCTGTAAGCCTGGGGTGCGATTCTTGAAACCACTCGTTTCGAACGTATTCGTTTAACTGTTAAAGTCGCTTAGCAAAATAGGGACAATTCCCGGTGTGAGCTAAATAAATGAAAATTAGGATTACTAGCCTTAAAAAAACACGAATAAACCAAAATTCCATCATTGCACGAACAAGTCGTGAATTGTCCTTAATTTGTGGAGCGATTTTGACTGTTAAACGAATACGAGTGGTTTCAAGAATCCCATCCCAGGTTAGTTATTTAAATTTCTTAACCAAATTTTGTGAGATGATACCTTATTAAATTCATGTAATACTAGGTCGATATTTTAATTTTACGATGTATGTAAATGCAATTTTCTGGACTAAAAATTCCTCTTTTAAACAAAAAAAAATATTACAATCTGTGCACATATGTGTTGTGTCAGAAATTTGTTTCAAATTCTAATCATGAAACTTAACCATTATATATAACAAAATATATGGTCGTGTCTGATATCTATGCGATTATATATAAATTACTCTGAGCTTCTCCCTTTACCAATGGAAAAGCCTTACGGTTGATAGGCTTGTATACAAGCATGCAGAAATTAATGCACACAAACCTTAACACAATCAACGTAATATCAAGTAATTACCAGTAGTACAATCTACCAATGAAACGGAGCATCGGTTAAAAATTAATGTACAAATACATTTTTTTGATAACTTAATTCATTATATTTACGTCACTTTTTTGTTCTGTGTAAGAAATAAGAATATTCAATACAATATTCTTATTTATTATTTAGACTAAAAAAACTTCTATCCTTACACAGAGCGAAAAAGTGATGTAAATATAATTAATTAAGTCATCGAAAAAATGTATTTGTACATTAATTTTCAACCGATGCTCCGTTTCATCTTCGCAGTTGATAAACATTTACCCTGCCGATTTCGACCAAAAATAAATCAAGGCGAAGCTACGTGAGATAATATCCAGATGATTGTTATCTCATTTTATTTCTATTTTTAAAAAATTCAACATTCTTTTTTGCCAATTACTCGTTAAAGAAGGTCAATGGACAATTTTGTGTCTCTTCATTTTCGATATATTTTAGCTCAATATTCATATCATGTTGTTGTTCATAAAACTAGAGTGTAGAGAAAATTTTGGAGACAAATAATGACTTAAATTAAATTAATTGATGATGAAATTAAGAAGAGGACGAAATCTATTCGACGAGACAGAGTTGCTTTAAATTGTCAATAAAATTAATCCTCATTCTGTAGGAATAACAAAACAATTCTAGATGACCCATGTGTATGTGTGTTAATGTGTGTAGTGTCGCAGGACTCGCTTGTTCCTGCTGAATGAACGCCCGCTCCCTCTAGTAACCCCGGTGCGCATTACACGACAAGCACCCAGGAGCGCTATTTAATAAGCTACAAATTGACTAACAATGTCATGTTTACATCCCAACATCTGATGTCGCACACATGCGAACAACATCACACAACAACCCCACTCGTGCAACTAAAAATAAAAATAAAGAAACATTGAAAATCCGACGATGACGGACGAATTTCGTGCGAGCCCCGTAATTGCTAATTAGCGCTACAATTATACGTTATTAATTTTATAAATGCGGCGGCGGCAGAGAGCGGCCGGCGAAAAATGCGCCCGCTTTGTGCGCCGGGCGCGAAACGTTGATTGGTTTTTCGAATCGATAGCCCGGCGCGGGGCTTATTGATTTCGTCACGAGTGTTGTCGGTGCCGTTTTTTTTTCTTGCTCCTCTATCGAATTGTACGATCTGAATTGTATCCATTACAAGCGTGAAATGGTAATTATCTTGTGATAATGAAGCCGAGCGCTAAGTGGTGTGGCGTTGGTGCGCGCCGCCGCATTTGTGGACGTCTTTTTCGCAACCCGAATTCCTGCTGTGATTAAAAATCTTGGAACAGACACTAGAGGTGAAAATAGAATTGAAAATGGGACAGGAATTTTCTACAATCCGAATGAAACAGAAATATATAGTTTATGCTAGAGGCTATTCATTTTACCAGAAGGAAAGCGTTGATAACTACAAGTTTCTAAACGGAATATTGTTTGAAACGATATCAAGATTTGGCATATTCATATTCATCAATATTACGTTCGGGATTTTATGAATTTCATATTTTATCTCTTTAAACATATTACTAAACATCTCAGTAATTATAATTGTACTTAGAAATAAATAAATAATAATAATATATAAATTTAAAAAAACTTCTATCCTTATAGGGATATCAGCCGTGACGCTTTTCCGCCGGTCAAGGGAGAAGCTCGGAGGAGTTTAATCACCCAGTATTTACCTTAACTTTACAGAAAACCTCTGAAAAATGCTCTGTACGAGACTGACCACGCCTCTGACCACTCGGCCACTAAACTGGGTATATAAATTAATAATACTACAATTAATAAAAATGTGTTTATACACACAAAAATAAATCCAATTTCTACAATTTCAAAAAATATGCGTTAAAGTTTAAATTTTTGTATTATTTTTTTAAAATTCGTTCAATATATTGAAAATTAATGCATGTTTGCGATGAGAAATATTTTCGTCTAGGTTTAATATTTTGAGAATCTATCCCAATACAATATTTGTTAGCTTTCTTATACTCATATTTCGAATTTGAAGATTCTATGATGAATAATAAGAATATAGTTTCTAAAAGTCTATATTTACGCTCATTTACTAGCGAAGTTCTGGAATTTTCAAATACCTATTTTATAAGTATATTTTTGAGTGTAAATTCTCTCATTCTGTCGTTTCATGGATTACATTTCATGTTCATGCGAATTATTTCACTTTCCGCGCTCGTTATGTTACCACTTTTAGTAAAAACGTAGGCAAATATACTGCCTCTTCCATTGGGCAAACGATATGTCTTATTTTACGCACTCGCATAATTTTTTTCCAATTCTCCTTATCCTTCAAACTCTGTTACCTCAATTTTATTCAGAATTCTTTGTTTAATTTTTTTTTTTCGTAATTCGATCCTCTGATCCTTCTTATTATATATCCTGCCCATCTAACTCTTGCTGAGCGAATTGTTGATTTGCCATTCGCTGTTTTCATCTGCTTTGCAATTAATTCAGACCTAACCCCCTCCTTCTGCAATTGCTGCACTTCAGCCAATGATAAACCAGTCCTTTCATACAAACATTTAATTCCAGACATTCATTAACCACTTACATACATTCCCAATCAATTTTACCAGGCTTTTATCACCCATTCTCGCTGCCACTCCGTCGTACCTCACCACTCTTGCATTCTGCTGTCTAGCCATCCGTTTCCTGCTGCAATGTCAATTTTGTAACTAGAGGCTCTAATGATCCCGATAAAGAGTTTCCTTAGGTTCCAGGTTGCTAGTTTTATTATCTTTTTCCCTTATTCGTAGCGTGGTTCGTTATCGTGATGTCCGTCTGTTCTGAGGCTGCTGTAGAGTGCTTGAACTGTGTTTTTCTTACGAGGATGTGTAGTTATCCCTTCGCTCAACCTTCCACCTTTCTCATCCGGGCTTAGTCATGTAAAATATAGTAATATTAGCAATTTTTGAATTGAATACATTTATTGAATTAGCGCAAATCGTGTTTATTATCCGCTTTCATTAGAAAAGTGACTTCTATTTATATTACAGATCCAAATATCGGGATTTGGATCTGTAATATAAATAGAAGTCACTTTTCTAATGAAAATCTATGACTTGTTTTGCCTCTCCAACGTTGTTATATCCTTTATAGATTCTCTCTTCTCTAGACTCGCATACATTTGTTAGGTAGTTGGTATGACATGCATTTGATATTTATCATTTTAATTGTCTAGTTTTTACAAACACCTCAATACAATTTCAAATTTTGTAGCTGGTAGAATTTATCAAAAACCTAATCGCTCTTCACATCTTATAACCCCCAAACAGCCATAATTACACGAAATGGTAGGTTCGAGGAAGGTATCGATCAATTAATATCATTCCTGTTTGGTAAATTAACAGGTCCGCCCGGGCATTTCAGGATCTCTAATTTCGCCTGTCGGAAAGCGAGAAACGCTGACTCACGCGGGTGTTTTTTTTTCTACATAGAAATGAAACGATAATATTTTCATCGGTAAAAACATCAATCCGCTGGGCTGACAAGTCCGAAAGGACGCGCGGGCCCGGCACTTGCTGAATCATAGTCTAATGACGGCCGGCGTTGAGCCGACAAAGAATCTTCAACGCCCGCAGATCACGCTCGTGCTCGAGGTGTGCACGGCCAACGACCAATTTCTTATCTCTTGCCCGCTTTATTGGGCCACGTCGAAGAGAGAAACATGTGTCATTAGGATGAGTATTACATGTTATATTATATGTATGGCGAGAGTTGATGGTTTGGATGTGTAAATACTTCACGTCGTATATATATTATTTGCTTTTAATTACAAAAAATCACCACATTTTATTTTATTGATATAATCTTTATACATTGTATTCTCGGTTATAAAACTCTTGTAATCACAGCAAAGCATCGGTTGTAATTGATAAATAATTAAACGCCAAAATACTCAACCTAATATACAAACAATTCATGACATTGCACTTTTTGAGCACTGTATCAATAACAGCGGCACCTGCTTTACTATATCAATAGTTAAAACACTTTGAACTCAGAGTATTTACATCTTTTATGGAAAAAATAAAACACCAAAAGTAAGATTTGACTTATTTAAATCAGTTTTTACTTTCGGAATGCAGCACCAAAGCACTAAAGATCGTTTTAGATAAGACAATTTCTTGACTCAAAAGTTAGTCAAGATGCGAGACAATCTAAATTATCTTGTATCATACAGCAAATTATTTGAAATATTGAATTGGATGGTAGATTGAATGGAAAAATATAACTCGTTCTATTTGTCAAGGACAAATTGTATGGGAGGAGAATATATGAATTCATTTCTTGAACAACTTTTCAGCTAAGAAATTGTCTTGTCTAAAACGACCTTTAGGAAGGTATTGTTATCGCGAAAACGTTTTCACGTTTATCATACAGGCAAAATATTCGTAATTCCCTTATAGAAAAAGTATCCCATATTGCATGACATAAAAGTTTGTACCACTTTATAGCTGTTTTCACTCTGGGCTGGTACGGGCTTATTGTCTCTTGTTCTATTTGCCACTTCGGATGGGTTCAATTGTACCTCGGCCCTTACAACCGGCAGCGCACGAACACAAGGCCTGAGCGATACTGCACTACTACTAAACGAAAGTGCCTTTGGTCTACCAGATCTTCGAAACAAATTCTACGAACAGAAAATTGTTGGAAAAGTGTAGTTTTTGTGCCAAGTTCGATACTAGAACTAGACTACATTAAATAAATATAAAATAATATTTTATCTTACTAAAATTACTCTGAAAGATACCATTAGTTTTTCTCATAAACTATATTATTTGAATAATTACCATTTACATTTACAGTAAGAAACTCATGTTCTGCCTACATGAATAAGTTTTATTTCAAATTATTTAGTTAGCATGACAATGTTCTAGAATACAGTTTTTAAACAAAAGCTTTAATTTTAACATTGTTTTAACAATTTTATAAATCGTTGAGTGGAGGTTGAACGTGTTCACACTGTTAAAGAATATGTATAGTTTTTTTTCCTCTGGTACGGGGCGCAGTAAAACATACTGACAAGAGTTCGTGTGGCTCGTTAAAAGGGGGAAAGGGGTTGATGAAATACAACATATTACTAAAACATAAAAGCTCTCAAAACATAATGCACATGTAAAATAACGAGCGGAGATCTCTCTCGTTGCTGCGGCGGCCACAGAGTAACCGCTGGCGGTTTTCAAGTGGCACGTCAATCACTTCAGATTCCCCGTGCATTCAAATCAAATCCCCCTCGGGCGGCGAGCGGATGATGTTCGATTTTTTTTTTCGAAACGTAATATTCCGCTTAATTAATTCCGCACGGCTTGGCGAGCCGAGCTGTTTACCGCTAAACTAACGAACTAATAATGCACCGCCTGTGTTTGGGTGTTTCGTGCTTTACATGTGTTTGTTTGTTAGACCGGTAACTGTTGCGACAGTGACAGGTTGAGATATTTCTATTAATTAAAACACAATTAAAACATCACGCCTCAAATGTTCCATAATTGTTACGATTAAATTTGTTAATTCTTTTTTGAAATGTTGGTGTAGAATATAAATCTACTTCGTGTTCCATAGCGATTATAGTAAACGATACATTAGATTTTTTTTACAAACTTGTAAGAAACAGATTCTTATTTGATATACTTGTTGAATGTTCTTGTTCGAGATTAGTTTAGATAAATAGTTTAATATGCCTAATCAAGCCTAGTTTTTTTTTATTTGGCAAACCTTGTAAGGTCAAACTGGAATGTGATACAAAATTCTTAACTTTTTTAAATTATTATGCCCACAAAATAGTGCTTGGTACTTATTTTGTCACAATAAATAATATTATGGGAAAATCCTTAAAAATTGACTCCTTATTTGTTATATAATATATTTTTTATTATTTTATATCACCATCATCTTCATTCTGCTTATTGTGTCTACTGCCTCCCGTAACTTAATCTTGTGTTGTTTGCATCCAGTTGGTCTCAATGTACCTTAAGTCGTCGGTCCATCTGGTACGACCTCTGTTTCGGTACGCTTCAGATCTAGGCCTTCTTTATAAGGCAAAGAACGTCATTGAATATGGTACATATATACACACACATACAAATAGATAGAACTTTAATTATACAACTAACCCAGGGTTAGTTGTATAATTTTTGTATATAACCACTCGAGGGTTAGTTGTATAATTTTTGTATATAACCACTTGAGGTTTAATTGTATATTTTTTGTATATAACCCCTCGAGATATTGTGTGAATTCATCCTCACTAGCTGAGCAACACTGATGAGATCTAATAAGATCGAAATCTAGATATGTAGATTGCTAAGAAGTGGATTCACACTTATATATAGATAGAACTTTGTTTCCGTGTGTACAGTTGTAAAAAAACTATAATTCTCAAGTTTTAATTATGAATAAATGGGATAATGAATGGGAGCTTTTCTTCTCGGTTATTTGCGGTAAAAATGGTATTACTTAAATACGAAATAATGAATTATACGCACGCGGTCTGCTGGAACTAGTGCTCGAGGGGGTAGAAACGTGGGGGGTTCGTCGCCGCCGCTGTCCCTGTAAACTCATTAATTAAGGTGGAGCTTTGAGAAAGTTTGGACTGTGAATAGAAGCGCCCTCGTGACTGCTGTCTTTCATGTTCCGCTCCCCCTTTTCCTACGCGGAAAAACAACGCAAATAAATCATCGCCGCGTTGGCAGCCAAATGTAATTCATAAAAGTTTAATAATTGATGCATGCAGGAACGTATTCGGTAATTAAGGTAAAACTTCCATGTGTACATGGCACATAATACCCATATCCAGTGTTTTTTAAACTTTAATTTTTTGATAATACAACGATAATAATAATAATAATAATACCAGACATGGGAAATCTGTGCTCTATCTAGAGCAAAATTAAAATTTTCTCTCCGTGTCGAACGCGACAAATACATTTTTACTTACTACAGGAGGACGTCGCATTTTCAATCCGGTAACGGCAAAATTGTTTCTCCATCGGTGGTTCTCACAGGAACAGTAAGCTTTAAAAGAATTTAAGCGATATACAGAATCCAAAGCAGAACCAGATAGAGAAAGAGGGGGTGCTGTCTGAGCTTAGTTTACAGAGTTTAGTACAAAATCATTACTATACAGAGAAACTCTACGGGCATACTTCAATCGTGCGAAATACAAAATAAATATAATAAGTGTAATCACCCCTGCGCTATCCCCCTTTGTGCCAATGGTTTCGAGATGATAACCCGTCAAAGTGAACTTCTCTTGCATATTCTCTCGTTGCTTCACAATAAATGCGGTCACGTCACCATTTACATTTAATTAAATTTAATAATTTCGCGCATTTAGGGTTCTATTAACAAAAAAAAGGCGGTGGCCCATCAATAACCCGACGTCGTGCGCGCCAACCGTTTCCTTCCCCCATGAAATAGTGAGAGTCCGCACACCGAGCAGGAATTAAGATTTCCTGCGACCATTAATATTTCCCCGTCGCTGCTTGAATGAGATGACAAATGCGCGTTATTCCGTGATTTGCATACCTGTTTTCATAATTTTTTATTGCCGAATATATTATTGCTCGACGCAGATAAATAGTTTCACTGCAAATTAAACAACGAACCAGAAATTATAGAGCAGCGATCGCGATCAAAGCAAACACAGTTACGACATGTGGGCAGCTTACTATGATATCAAGCTCATGTTCATAAATACTTCACCCTAAGTTTGTATAGACCTTTATTGGCATTCCTATCTACAAGGTATATGTACTAGAATTACCTTAAATTAATGAATTTACCATAAAATACAATAAGCTAACAAATTTCTCAATAGAAATTCTATTATTATTTTAAAAAACTTCACCCTAAGTATGTATAGACCTTTATTGGCATTCCTTTCTACAAGGTACATGTACTACAATTACCTTAAATTAATGAATTTGCAATAAGCAACCAAATTTCTCAATTCCATAATTATTTAAAAAAAAGTAAATTTAATTTCCCTATAATTTCCCAACAAATCACCATATCAGATCAGATCAGAAAACATCTAAACTTCTACAGCTCCGCCGGCTGTAATCGCCCTCTTATAAATATAATTTATCCACTTCATTGCTGGTCAAAGCATGCCCATACATTCCTTCACGCCATCCTCACCCCGTCACCAAATCAATGTTCCCACTTAACCGTACCTTCTCCGCACAACCTACATTTTCTATAATCCTCATCCATCCAGTATTTACCAACCCTTTCCACGCATCTACACCTAAACCTTACAATTAACATTCGGTAATCTCTTGCCGCCTACCTGTTATTTGCTTTCGTATGGGTGCCTGCTTTGCAATATTTTTGGAACCAAGTCCCTCCTACTGCCATTTCTGCAATTCAGTCAACGAGAAACCAGTCGTTTCATACAAACATTTAACTCAGACATCCATTCACCACGTTTGCCTGCATTCCTAACCAATTTTACTAGCCTTTCATCACTCATTCCCGCTACCACTTTGTTATACCACATCACGCTTGGCGCAGCTATCCATCCTTCACCCATCCTTTTTGTTTGCTGCTGGATAGTTCTGGATAGATTCTGGATAGATCTGTACTATAGTTGCACCTTAATTCGTGACTCTTTAAATTCCCCATTTCCCTTCACAGGAAGCCCAGGTACTTGAACACTGTACCTTCTCTACCTTTTCTCCTCCCCACGTCAAACTTTCTTCTGCCTCTCTTCCTCAAACACTTTGTTTTTTCTATCAGTTGATTCCAGCCCCCTAAAGTCACTACCATTTCTTTTAACTCACTAAAGGAATTGTATCATGCTTTTTTCTCACTTGGAAGTAGAGAAAAGTAAGCATGATACAATTTGAGGAATACTTTAAGAAGCTCTTTGAAAGAGAGGCAGAAGCCGTGTCCATGAAGGGCAGACACATATATGGAATGTAGAGAAATTTCAGGCCAGAGGTGCTAAACTGGCTTAACGTAGAAAAGCAGCAGCGGATGTTATAAAGAACGATAGCGTGGGCATTGTTGAATGGCACTGTCATCACGCTCTTTAATATTTCTAAGTTTCTTCAAGAGACCATACCAAAATCCAATTCATCCACCCTTGCCTATCAGCAATTTCTGGCCACTTACACACGTACACTATTGTATAAAATATATCTCTAATTTCAATTTGTTTGTCATAATAATTTTCATCGTACTAGGCGACTAGCGTACTAATTATAATCATATTCTTTTGCTACTTCTCAAACTTTATCTTGTCGTTGATGTAATTGGGTTCCTTGGTTTGCCGCCTCGTGGCCGGGTTAACGGCAGGGCATTGCGTTCGGGAACAAAACGCCGTATGAAATTTGCATTTGAAATAATAGCGATGATTATATTACGGGGCGGCGTGGAGCGAATGCCCAAACTGGTCACGAATGTTCGGATTGCATAATGCACACGAACGGACCGAGGGGCATTCCGGCGAGGATTAATATGTTAAAATTTGTTGATAATATTCATTAACGGTGTCTAAATTGAGGGGTACTTAATGACCCTACCGCGAGCTGATACACATCTGAATTACAATGGAAATGTAATACAAAATATACGCGTTTCATTTTTTCCTTTGTAACCAGCGGTTATAAATTGATTCATTAAATTTTTTAGGTTGCATACTTTTGATACTTTTCAAAATTATACAACTTTGTAATGCAACTAATAAATGTAATATCGCATATTATATGACGTAACTTCCAAAATTAATTTTCAGGTTTTGATTTTTGTTTTGATGATTCTTATGTATATTTTAACGCTACTTTAATCCTTTTTGCGTTTAGAATTACCAAATTATTATTTTTTAAATAAATTAGATAACATTATACACAATGGTAAAACTAATGGAACTATTGCAATCTTCAAAATGCATTTATCTTTCAAATGATACAACTAACCCCCTACGAGGAAAGTTAAACGCCATCTGGCGACACCACATCAATTATCAATGCACACCCATCTGGTAATAACCGTTAACATGCTCATGCCATCAGGATCACTGGGTAGTGCCCTCAATGAAATAATATTCCAACAGAGTACTTGAGATATCAGCACAAGGCCAATCGATGTGGTGTCGCCAGATGGCGTTTAACTTTCCTCCTAGGAGGTTAGTTGTATCATTTTTGTATATATATATATATATATATATATATATATGTATTTTGTGTATTTATAGATATTGTGTGAATTCAACCTCACTAGCTGAGCTACACTATTGAGATCTAATAAGATCGAAAACTAGATGTGTAGATTGCTAAGGGTGGATTCACACTTATATATGCATTTATCTGTATGTATTTTTGGAAATTTCGACATTTGTCATATCAGTGTATAATTTATTGTACAGTAGGGTAGAGTTATATGTTATGTTATATTTTCAAAATCAAAGCCAATAAGCAACAAAATCGTGATATAAATTGTAATTGAACATGTGCTTAAAAATCTAGAAATTTGATTTTAGCGTATACTGGCTAAAATAATATTTCTAGATTTTCAAGCACATGTTCAGTTACAATTTCTGTCACAATTTTGTTGTTTATTGGCTTTTCTTTTGAAAATATATCATAACATATAACTCTAATATAATAGTTTTTACTGTATTATTTTATTCCAAATCCTGTCATTTGCAAAATCATGCGAAAAACATTTCTCCCAATTATTAATTAACTCTTACATGGAGTTACAAATTCATATAACACTCTCGATATTTCATCAACAACTCTAATTAATTCCCGTTTGACTCGCACCTATAAACTCTCTTTAACGTTGCCTGTGGAAACAGCCAGCCTCCCCCAAGCAGCCGCCGCCGTCGTCGCGAGAACTCCCCCAAATGCGCGCTCCCCCGTCGCCCGCTGTAAAAGTTGGCAAAGGCGCCATTTTAATATCGCGAGAGGAAACTTTCTAATTACGGCCAAGTTTTCTGATTAATCACAGTAATTAATTAGTCCCCCCCTGTGGGCGTAAGGCGGACGGGGGGCCACCAGAGCGCCGCTCAAACGTGCCATGACATGTCAAAAAGCGAGAGGCGGTGATTAAAAAAAACACAATGAGAAGTTGTACGGAATTGATTTTTGTGTTGTGGCGCAGAGAGATGAGAATTAAATAAATTTAAAATTAGTGATATTTATTTCAATAACAAATATTGAAACAATAATAATTGTTTTTATAAAATTCTGGCTTAATGAGTACGGCCAATCTAGTTTTGTGTCGTGTATGTGTTATAATTATATTACTTTGGAGATCCCTTAATTCGTCTTCGGAATACCCTACTCCTAACAGAAATAACGGATCTTTATAAGGCACATTGCAGGGTAAATAATACTGTCAATCCTCTAGCACTGTCAGTAATACTGTCAATATTTTAAAATTATCAAAATTTTAAACATGTTAGCCTACAGTAATACTGTCATTATTCTAAAATATTGACAGTATTATGACCGTGTAAGGTGCCTTTATGAAATAACATGCATTTTGTTACATATGAATGTATCCATTACGGACCAAATTTGACAAAACTAACGTTTTAATCACGAATTAGAACTTGACTGGTTGAATTTATTCTGTTATACACTGTGAGCAATTTTTTAAAAGATTCCTTACATGTCTAAATATCTTTGATAAAAACTATTCGTTTTTAATTAAATCTTTATGAGTTATGAATTTATTCCACTTTTATAAAAACCAAGTCAGTTTTAAAATGTTTCGGCAGTGCGAGCAATTTTCCTTACATGTCCTGATATAAAAACTATTCATTTTAAATTAAATATTTCCCATGATTTATAACCATCGTTTTTTGTTGCTGGTGTTACTTTTCCTGCGACAATATTTCTGTCGCTGTCAAACCAGTTCCTGTGTCCCGCTGCACCTACCGCCCATCGCGAGTACGTGTAAAACAGTGGCAGGATCTCGTACGCAGCGTATATAAAACACAGGAGCAGGACTGTGACAAATATTTAACGGAGTGGCTATAAATTAACCGCAGATATTTTACCTAAGATAAGGCGGCTACCTGTTTCGGAGTATCAGTTTACGCTGGCCAGATTATAAATATCTTGCGGGGGGGCGGCGGCGGAGGAGGGCAGAGCGCCACACACGCATCGCGGTGCAGTAAATGGGAATGTAGATCGGGCGCGATTAGATTTTATAAATGGCCCATTCACGAAAACTTAATCAGTTTTAAACGGTAGGAGTTGCTGGGACAGCACGGGATTAATTAAGATTAAGTTGCTTGTTGTGAAGGTGTCAGGGGTTTTAATTAAGAGTGCCAAATTCTTTAGTTTATAATGCAAATTTAAATGCATTAAACGTAATTTGTTAGAAATTATGATTAGGATATTACACAATCATTTGTTTCTAGAGAAAATTGATATACAGGGCTATTCATAACTGCATAACAAACATGAAAGATCATATCGCACACTGAGATCACAAACGTCGTAACTACTAAAAACTATTCTTGCGATAAAATTTATCTTAAATTAATCTTTAAAATGCATTTATCATCAATGCATTTTAAAGATTGCAGTAGTGCCAGTAGTTTTGAGTATAATGTTATCTATTATTTTTTAAATAATAATTTAGTTTATTCTAAACACAAAAAGGGTTGGAGGAGAGTTAAAATATACATAAGAATCACCATAACAAAAATCAAAACCAGAAAATTTATTTTGGAAGTTGTCATCTCATAGTGCGATATACAGTTTAGAATTCTAAAGCGAAAAATGCGTTTTTTCGCCTTCTTGGGTAGTGAAGAGCCTCACTGCATGAACTCTTGTTTTGTGGGAGGATGCTGTGCCCTGGGTGTCAATTCTGTAAATTCAGATCAGTCTTGTAAAAAAGCAGAATATCTGTTAACCATGGCAACCAAATAAACAACTGTTTCCGCCTTGGTATTCCCTAGCCTCCGCAAAAGGTAGTGCAATTCTGCCTTATGTGAAATATCACAAATTTGCCAATTAATATATTTTTTTTTAAATATTTTATTTAATAATCATAAAAAAAATATATCAATGTAATATATACAGAAGAAAAAAAATAGAAGTGATTCTCTCTGCAGGAACTCGCGAGGATATCCCACTGGTCCTGGTATCGAGAGATGCAGGTGGTCGTGGTATGGTGGTATAATAATCCATTTTAGTATTTTAACATAACTTTTGACAAATTTATGAAATTTTACATAAGACACACACAATATTACACTAATCAAATGTAACAAATTTGCCTCGAGTAACGTTTAGTTAAAATCAATGCTATATATGACAGTTCAGTTTTTTCCTTCAGTTGGTTCACGAAAAATGTCAATAAGCTTCAGTAAGGTTTCTTAGGAAACAACGTGCATGAAATCGGCCGATTTTGACGTCAGTTTTACTTCACATTAAAACATTTATGTCTACATAAATGAAGATTGTTTCCCAGAGAGCGGTATATCTCAACCTAATGCGAAATGACAATGCATTATCGGGAATAATTGTGAGTTATTCAACACACGAGGTGAAAATTACTTCTCAATCGGCCCGTTTTTATAAAAAATCAGGTCTATAGTCATACTAATGCCTAAGGTCCTGAATTGATTGATATATGATGAATATATGATTTTTTTTTGTTAGTGACAAAGAAAATTTGATTAATTGTTTTCTAGTATTATTATTTCAATTAACATACTCAAATTTGATTTCATAACAAATGCCCTCATAACAATATATTATACAATATCACAAATAACAAAGCAATAACATACGACATTTATATTAAAAAAATGTTGAAATACGCCCCCGTTTATTCCTAGGGTGGTTTTCTACTATATTTTTTTCGTATGTCGGCCAGCCCCCCTGGTACATACTGCGGCCGTAATCAATTACATCCTCCCCCTAATGTCTTCCCCACAGGGACCTGGTTTCATTTCGTAGTTGGTGAAATGACATCCTCTTTTTAGCCCGGCTGATCCGCGGTTCCAATTAAACCCACTGCCCCGCCGAACAATGCGCCCCCAGTCTCTCGGCCGAACTACCCCCGGTGAATTATTAGCGGCTCCGTAATCTCGAACCGGTCTCTCTTTGCCAGCACTGAGAGAGAGTTTCCCCATCGCGAGGCCCCTGATTGACATTCCACTTGAGGTTTCGCCACCACCACCACACTGGAGCCTCACATAGGCGAAAAATCAGTTTGCACCCCTGACGTTTTTTTGTATGAATATAACATGAGTTACAATAATTAGAACATAACAGTTATGATTTTCAAGGCTCCTACTTTTGACTTACGTATTGGGAGGTAATTTTCGATATTATTTAGGGAATTTTCACGATATCGTACGTGTTAGATTCTAAGGGAATGAAATTAAGGAGAATTCGACGCCGGATACAAATTCATTTATTTCTCAATGACTGTATTCTGTAACGTAAACATCAACTGACTATTTGTACATGCTACGTGTATTTTGTTTTAACCGATTTTTAACAGTTTAGTTATATGAAGTACATTTAACCAGAAAATAAGGCTATTCGTGGAATAAGTTTGAGATATTGGCGTCAATATCTAAAACTTATTCCACGAATAGCCTTATTCCCCAGTTCAATGTCAATTGTAGAACCGGCCCTTAATAATGTATTTTCTTTGTTTTATTATAAAGTGAATAATAATTTAATTTAAGCCCAAAAAACCAAATGACCAGTTTGGGATTACTTGCCCGAGATGGTTTGGAGACCCAGTTCTGCCCTGGATACACTGCCCCTATTCTGTATCTGTTTTAATAACCGTCGTTAATAGAATTGATAGAATGAAATAACGTTTCTGGATTCTTTTCAATATCGACAAGACACAGCAAACCGATATCTGATGTTTAGGTTACAGAATACAGGAGATTTTTCATTTATTTTAACTAAATGAACCAGATTTCGAAATATGTGCTACTTTTGTTGCACGTTGTATACTAATTAAGCCGGAATCAATTATAATTATTAAGCTTGTACTCGCTATACATCTAGTCATTGCGCATCCATATAAGTTATGATTTTAATTTGAATCTTCCACTCGTTTCATGTCCAGCATAATTATTCGGGTCGCCGAATTGGTTATCGTTTTAAATCCGGGTGTCGAGGGATTCGTTTTACGCCCCGGCAATATTCGACCCTGCGCTTGATCAAGTAAAGCCTCTTAAGTGCGGTACGGTAATGAATAAAATCAATTGGCACGCAATATTAGGGGTCCCGACCACATGTCATTGTCAGTTTAGTACTTTTAAGTGTCCTTCTTTTTCGGCAGAGATTTATCCCTGCAGCCCGCCCTCTTTTAATTTCCAGTACACTGTAAAAAAACGACACAACTAAAGCGGGGCGGGCACGAAAGAAGCGGGATAATACCAAAGATACTCTTCTTTGTCTTAATTGAAATTTTGAACTATTTTGTTAGAATCATACATGAAACTATTGTTATATTATTGCTTCTTATACAGTAAATTTGGTGTTCGCAGAAGGGAGTTTTGGTTATTTGACTTATTTAAAACGAGTTTATCAATTTCTATTTGATGCATCATTTTTACACCGGACTATTTATGTGGTGAATGAAAATAACCTTTCATTTCCAAAAACTAGAAAATTGAATCATAGAAAACATTAAATAGAAATGTTATACTTAAACAAGGCAAATTTAAAACAACGTCAAAAGAAAACCCTCTCGGCCCTGCATTTGCCACCATAACTTTTACAAGTCTCTATTTGCTCTGCCTATCCATTTTTTTTGCTCTTAATCCCTAGCTATTTATGAATAAAGGTCGTTTTAGACAAGACAATTTCTTAACTCAAAAGTTGTTCAAGAAATGAATTCATATATCCTCCTCCCATACAATTTGTCCTTGACAAATAGAACGCATTTTGCATTCAATCTACCATCCAATTCAATATTTCAAATAATTTGCTGTATGATACGAGACAATATAGATTGTCTCGCATTTTGACTAACTTTTGAGTCAAGAAATTGTCTTGTCTAAAACGATCTAAAACTATTATTTTAATCCAATACATGTAAGTTTTCATTATTAGTATTTTTATATGTGAGACCTGCTGGCGCAATTTGCACACAAAATTCAATTTAAAAATCCAAGGCTGATACCAACTACTGTCACCCTGACGAAAAATAAAAACAATTAAAAAATGGTTAGACTAAAGTTGAAATATTCTTATTTTTATTGGGAAGAAAAAGCTTTCAATCGAATCTATTATTGAATATCATAAGTATTATTATTAGCCACAACAGATTTTATGAAGTTAACAACAAAATGTTCTAGGTAACCAAATTCACATTATTTCACAATGATATTAATTAGTGAAATAATAGTTGTGAATATATCACCCTATTCCCACTAACAGTGTAGTAACTGCGGTAGCGCTGATACCAAACAGGAGGGTAATCTCAATGATTACATGTTACATTGTGTCGCTTTGATCATGAGGACCGTGTTTTTTACGCGGGGGAGCGCTCGCGCGAGCTAGTTATCATTGTTTCCCTCGTAGGGGTGCACTGAACATCCCTCAACTCCTCCGGGATTGCCACGCCGATACATTTTTCGGGTAGCATCATCGAAATTAGACGCGTACTCGCGACCGCCGGGCTGCGGGGGAGCGCGCACGCCCCAAAATAAAAAGCCGCAATAATTTATCGTCGGGGCAGGAGGGAGGGTCAAATTGGGCCGTGACCTCGCGCTGCGGACAGGATGAAATACGGCGCGTGCCACTGCCAAACATAAAATCGCCGGGTTTACGGAGCGGCCGCGTCCAATATATCCTTCGGAATTATTAGCGAATTGACAGCGCCGCTGGCGGGTGTTTAACCTCCGCCACCACCCCACATGGATGTAAAATTACGGGGAGTTATTAATGGCGTTGTTTTTGGCCTGAAGGGGCGCGCGCGCGAAAGCCCGACCGACCGACGGCGAGAGGTGGTTGTTGCGGTCGCGTCAGCCGGACGACATCCTGCCGGGGGGTAATCGGGTCGCGGTTGCGGCGGACATACGGGCTGCGGCAGTGACACCACCCTGGGCACCCGCGCTAGACACGAGCCGTAATTTTCATAATTGTCGTCGATTAATTACCAATAACAAGGGGGTCATTTTAGAAAATTGCTGGCTATTATCAACGGTTTTTGTCTTCCCTCGGCCACTGGAATTATCATGTTAACTTGATGGCACTAATTGCATTCAAATATGTTTTATACGAGTTTATTGCTGGAAGAAACGGAAGGGGCGGTAATTGGTTATGTCTTGCAATACATAAAACAATTCAGAGGATTACTCTATACTTACTCTGTAATAAACACTCATCGATTATTGTTTGTATGAGTGAGTAATTTATGGACTTATTGTTGCTGGAACAAAAGTGTGATTTATGTAAGAAACAAATATTTACGATCCTTTAGCAGTAGCATAAATGCTATTAACTATTGAAGAAGTTAGATTGATACAGTTATAGAGTTCGAAAAGACAAAACGTTCGTTTACTAATGATATATTAAACATCAATTTCCAACTGTTCAACTGGCCAAACCAGTTACGGGGGTTTTTATTTAAGTATTGTTAAAAAAGTATCCAAACCAATCAACTTTATTCAAAGCGCGAAAAGTATTATGGAATATGTTTGCTATCGTTTATGCTGCCCGGGTATAAATCTGTCCCCGCTTAAATATACAAAATTACTGAATACGCGCAGAATCACGAGATAGAGAAAAAGCTCGTTTCAAAACTTTACTAGAAGTTTCAAAGTTGTAATTACTTTGACAATTAGAAAATCAACTTAATAATTATAACCAAGTACGCTACAATTTACAGAAAAAAATCTTTTTCTTATTTTTGTTATGCGATTTCACCTGAAAAAATACGTTGTAGTGTCGCTGTAAATAATTACATTGAGATTATACAAATCAACTCCGAACTGGAATGCCGTGTAATTCGTCCGCCCGTCGTCCCGTTGATTAATTCCACGTGCTCCCGGTTTTTGATTATGAAGGTGTAGGTAATATGTGTGTTCTTATTTGTTACAGGTGCGATTGGTATCTCGTCGCTGCGGCTCTCCGCATAACAAATCGCACAGGCCGGAGATAACTGACAGGAACAGCATTGCTGGGCATCCGAGGAAGATACGCCGAAGGAGTCCGGTTGTCGTGTTATGTGGTAGAGGATATCAGTGACCACATTTGTCAGAGCAGCGGGGCGCTCTGCTACTGGCTTGTACTTGGGCTGCCTCGTGGAAACACGTGTATGTGTGTCCTGTGTGTGCGCGCCACGCTCACGACCTGCGGGTCAATATACCGCAGCAGGATGTGTCCAGTGTCGCAGAACAATTTTACGAACATTACCGAAAATTTAGTAGGGTAAAAAGGTAATTAGTTTACAAGATATGACAAAAAATATGGCAATAAAAAATGTTTTTTAATGTCCCTTTACCTTTGAAGAAGTTATCACACATGACTCCTATGTATTGATACCTGTTATTTCCTTTTGACATCTAAAAGCTTGTTTATTGTCATCTTGATTGACTCGTGAAATAAAGCTTTACATAAACACTGCTTGTAAACATTGCCATGGTGACTTTACAAAGCACCCATATCAATGATGATGTTTATAAATTACTGACGTTTCATATATTCATATCAATTTTCTTCTTAATCTTCCTTAATCTTTTGTTTTTTCCTCCAGTTGTATATTTTTTTTAATCTACACAATGCAACATTTGATGCTTAGGTACTCTGTCAAAAGATTTTTCTAGGCCGAAAAAGGTTATATACAGCTTGCTATGTTGATTTATCGTCTTATCTATCATTTTTCTTATGGTGAAAATGTTGTCTTGAGTTTAGTGTTCCTTCCTGAAGCCACTTTGGGGTTTCTTCAAATTTGGCTCCATTTCCTGTCTGTTCTGAAATATTCCTCATACAGTTTATCTATTGTACATAATAGGAATATCCCTCTGTAATTATTTCATTTTTTACTATCTCCTTTTTTGTATATAAGAAATATCACTGCTTTTTCCCAGTCTGAGGGGATTCTTCCTTCTTTGTATATATTTTTTAGCAATGCTATGATCATTTGTTCTCCTTGTTCAACCAGATATTTTAGTTGATCCAGCTTAATCATGTCATGTTCTGGTGCTTTTTCATTTCTCAGTTTATTAGGTACTGCTTTAAATTCTTCTTCCTTTATAGCATATGTCTGTTGTAATCACTATTTTTTTGTTTGGTGGTTTTCTACATTATCATTTCCGTCTTCAGTTCGATTTTTTTTCCAGTAATTCTTAAAAATACTTTTTCCAACCTTCCATTATTTTAATAGGTTGTCTTATAATTTTCTCTATCTTATCTTCTAGGTGTTTCAGCGTTATTTGTTTTCCTTTTTTTGCAAGTTTTGTTCTGTAAATCAGTTTTTGGTTTTCTAACGAAATTACTCTCGAATGTGTTCCCGAATTCTTCCCATGCTTCTGCCATGGCTTTAACTATAGTTCTTTTAACTTTCTGTTTCAGTTCTTTATAGTCCGCATAATTCTTCCCTTTCTTGTTGCTGTTTTTTAATTTGTACTTCTTGTTTTACCTCCTCATTCCACCAGTGACTTTGTTTTCTGTTCCATGCACTTTATATTTTCCACATTACGTTTTTTTTTTGCTTCCATATTTGTGTGCTTGAAGGCATGCCATTTGTCTTCTATATTGTCAATCTTTTATTTGGCGGTTTTGCTTAATAGGTTCCTTATATTTTTCTGGTATTTTACCCTTGTCTGAATATTTTTCTGGTATTTTACGCTTGTCTGAATATTTTTCAGTTTGTCAACTCTGAATCTAGTTATTTCGTGTTCTAGGTTCTACGTGGTATAATACAATTCCCCAATCCTTATGGACGCCTTTTTGCATTTATCCAAATCTCCCAATTTAAAGTACACGTTTTGAAAGGATGACCTTGGAACAGCATACGATATGGTACGTAGAAAATTTGTGATTCCCAGGGAATGTAAAAATTGAGAATATTTCTAGTGACTCATATTAATACATTAGCTCTGCATTCCGCCATTTCCCTAGCACCCCTGAAGGAGTTATTATTTTACCAAATCCAATCAATTATAATTTCAAAATTAATCAAAATAATATCTTAATAATTTGAAAAATTGCCATTTAGAAAGTTGCTCACACTAATATATTTTGTGTTGTTTCCTACAAATATTTATTACCGATTTCAGACGAAAAAATAATGTTATAAACACAGCCCTGCTAGCTGCCATTTAATTTAATTGGCAATCCCTTTTCCACATGTCGCGGCAACCCAATGAAAGATATATCGCAAAATAAACACATACATAATGTAGTAGAAGTTACAGAAAGTACACGTTTTGGCATTTCATAATAAAGCGGTTAATAACAATAATAAAAACTGTATGTAAAGGGTGATGCCCTATGGGCGTTTGGGGAATTGCGTGCGGCCTTTGTGCGCCCGCTACTCCCGTTGCAAAAAAAAAATATGTTTCGGTGGATTCGATATAATTGTATTTGGAACGGACCTTATGACTGTTATTCGCGGGCATCGTGCACTCCGTTTCTCGTGACGCCATATGTGCGCAGGGTTTTTATCTAAAAGCGGTTTTAGTTTTAAAAATATAATGATAGGCATTACGAATTTTTGCGGATGATTGTGTGAGAGAATTGTGCAGAAAGTCGTGATACACCGAAATTGGCCCGCTCTATTTAAGTCATTTCACTCGAATGTGGTATAATTATGTTCCCGGAACGGGCATCTAAGAATGTACGGGGGTGCAATAACCCGAGCGAGGGAAATGAATAAATTCATGGTGTACAGTAGTCCGCGCGCGAGGAGGCGGAATTTTTTTTTGGGTTTGTAATTTGCGGCTCATTTTAATACTCATTTGACGCCTTTTGGTTCAGGAGCGATTACGTGTAATCACGAAACCGCCTTTTCGGGCCACTTAACACTTTAAGCTGAAATTGCGCGAGCCGGAAGGGATTCTGTAAACAGTGCATGAGTAGTTTCGGCTTGTTTTGCATAAATCGGGCTTATTACTGACATTTAGTAACACCGAAAATATTGCAATTGCAATATCGTGATCAATTGAATATACCGTTCTTTTTAGCTTCTGACGGATATTATTTTGTGTTGGAATCAGTTTATGGATTTTCTAAAAAACTTGGATTTTTTAATGAAGGAGATGAATAAAAGTGTTATGTTTTTTTTATACATTTGCATTGTTTTAAACATTTTTTAACGTAGTAGTTTTATTCATCTCGTTAATTGAAAATGAATCACCATGTAGTAGACGCCACAACCATTCAATTTCTTAGTTTTTTTTTTGTGTCACTTTTATCGCAAAAGTCACTTTTATTGCAATTAAAAACGCATGTAGATTATCAAATATTATTTAATTTTTAAATATTGGTACTTGATTTAACTAGTTAACATTAACTTAAATATTAATGGATGGCGTTTTGCAGGAATATCACAATATAGTAAACTTTTTACATGAAATCGAAAGTTAAATATAAAAGCCCTAACAAGCGAAAATGTATTCAATTTTATAGATCTTCCCTCTCCTAAAATTACACACATTTTACAACACTTTTATAACATACAATTTAATATATTTTTAAAACTTTCCTGCGTGTCAAAATTTCATATCATTGTTGTGTTCCCGTCCGATTTCCCTTTTACCCGTTGTGTTCTACCCGAAAATAATACGTTCGGAAAGTAGGACACCGAAATTCACACACTCACTTGCTCAGTGCCGTACGCGATGCGAAAGGGGTTATTATCCTCTCGCGAGAGGGATGGCCGCCGCGCCAAGTTTTCACGCACCAATTTTCGGTGCAGATGGTTTTTTTATTTGAAAACACGCCGGCCGTTCCCATGCCCGCCGCACACGCAATTGCCGGGGAGAAAAGTGCACCCGAAAAACGGTCTCGTTTGACCCGATGACACAGGATGTTGTTTTAGAATATTTTTTAAGAGGCTAATTACATGGCTATTTACATAACATACAGTTTACCAGATTTCGCTTGTTGGAGAGGATGTATGTAATTTTATTTAAAAGGCCAGTTCACTGTACTGCGAAGGAAATAAAAAGTAATGGGTCGATTATCCTGCAATCAGAAAAAATTAACAATTATATTAGTGGTTATTAAGTTTTAATTCTCTGCGAAAAAATATGTCTTTATGTATAAAGGGGACTCTCTTTATATATAAAGATATATTTTTTTTAGTTATTTTATCTTGTATAATATTTTACAAAATATAAAAATAGAGCTAGCGTGTATTAAATTTCACTATATTCGTCAAGAAACTTGAACAAGTTTCTAGTTTCAAGTATTCATGTGCATTGTCTTTTATTCAAAAAGTGATTGGTCATGGTACGAATTGAACATGACTAATTGAAACTAAAATCTTGTTCAAGTTTTTTGTCGAATCTAGTACAATGTAATTCACGGTCTTTTTAGCTTTAGAGGGGAAAGCTCAAAAGTGTTTAATAGCCCGGTATTTACACAAAAACCCTCTGAAAAACTATGAAACATAATTCTCGAATATACGCCTGGCTTTTTACTTTGCATATTCTTTGCGGTTGTCCATATTTTGATTGCTTGTTTCAGTAATCCAGCAACATCATTGTTTCACTTTTATCTGGGACTTCCTTGTGTCCTGTTTTTTCAATATTCCTGCTCCCACATACTTTTTGGCATGAGGTAAAAACATGTGGTAAACAAATCTCAGTATTTGACGATCATTATTTCCCGGAATTGCCTCAATATCCAGGTCACTATAATAGTGAGTTCAAAATCGAATGATCACTAGATTGATTCTCAATTATCGAATCGTTGAGATGAAATCATTCAAATTTAAAAGCGAACTGAACCAAATTCATTTTATTAAACATAAATATTTTTTAAATTACCAGCCACCAGGACTTTTTCTGAGGGGGTTTCTGGGGGTTTAACGGCCCCGAAATGTTATGTAAAGTATAAAATAGAAAGCGTTTACTTCGTTTCCTTACAAATGATTTGTCTGCGATTGTCTGAGTCCCTCCTCCTCGTTTTTTTCCCCTAGATACGGCCTTCCAGCGACTATCTTATCATATTTTAGAGCTATGCCTCACAGGTCGCGTTTCTCTAGGAATTTTGTATTTTTTTTATAAATTAATATCAGGTTTGAAAAATAGCGAGTTCTAAAATTAGAATTTCGTAAATAATATATCTCATTTATTCAATACTTAACTCTATCCTGCCATAATAAAAATAACTACCCTAGCTCTTTCTTGTCCCAAATCTCTGTTCATTCCTAAAAACTTTTCTTCCTGCTTCCGCCTTTTTGTCTTAGCACCCCTCCCTCCCATTGAGCGAGTTTTCGCATTAAGCCGGGCCATATATTTCGGCGACACGGAAGCCACCTGGCGAATTTTTCAGCGATTAATAACTCCCCGCCGCTAATTACCGGAGCTATTAGCGGGGGTGGCTCGTCGGCGTGCCCCCCCGTGCGGGGGGCTCCCCAATATAATTATACCGCTCGCCGCCGGCGGGGTGCACCAGTCGACCAGCCAAGTAATTAAATGTCATTAATTAAACCCCGAGCTGGTATTTCGCTGAGCGGCGACGACCCCTCCACGATCTTTTACAGCTCATTTGCATTCGAGAATTGCGGAATCCATCTTCGCGCGGTCGGTTTTTGTTTTAATGTCAGGCCGCGCGGGGCGATTATTTAGGGGGGGTGCGAGGCGAACCTGCTTAATAACTCAACGGTGGAAAACAGAGGACGAGGGCTTTGTGTGCGGATTTGATTAGGAGGAAATTTTAATAGGTTTGCTAAGCAAATTTTGGATTTTTCCATAATAAATAATAAGTTTACCTTAATTTACTTTATGGAATTAAGTGGCGCATTAATGCACTGGAGGTGGAGGCGAACAACTAAGCTAAAAAGTTGTCCCTTAACCAAATTGTAACCATTTCTAAATTTGAGTGTGTCCTTACATACAGTTCTATACTCTTTTTCTAAAATCTCGAAATATGTATTACACTTTTCTACAAGGTACACTCTTATCTAATTTTGATACACATATACATAACATTATTTTAAAATAAATGCCACATTGCCATATATAAACAGAGGTACATGAGGCATTGAAATGGAAAGTTAAAAATACTTTATTTAACATCTAACAATATAATCACGGGTTATAATTACCTCGCTTTTATACAACCTAGCCTTAAACTTTAATATAGATACATGTAACAGGTAACAGTAAAAAATGCGATTTATTATATACCTTGTCTTTCTTCTTCTTTTGACTTTGGTTTGAATGCGAGTTTTCTTGTATAACAGATAATGCATAAAATTTACTAAATTCAATCTCTACTAGTTTCTTAAATAGTTTACTGGCTAAAGAATCAGCATTCGCAATTTATTTTTAAATTCCAATAATTACAGGAAACAAATTAATCGTTGCGCCGGGTATCATTACCAATGGTTTTTTTTTGGGTGAAAAAAAAAGAGCGGCGTGTCGAATACAGAAAGATCCGCGCCGAGGACACGACACTATTTTTTAATTAGAATGTCCACGGGGCGCGCAGCCACCCGCGGAGCGAACCCGAAACATGGCCATTCCGCTCCCTGATCTCGCTGCATCTCACGATGCTATTAGATTTTTTTCGTTTTGTTTTTCGCCACACTATTTATTTCACCGACACCTTAAACTTCGATTAATCAAAAGATCAAGGATGGACCTAGCCAGCCTTCGAGATGATTTTAAAAACTAAAATGTCAAATGATTCAGATCAATTATGAGCACTGTCCAGAATTATCCTGCTAAATAATTTATAGTTACACTCAAACTGGTTTAAACGCCACACTTTTTAAATACATAATATATGTAAAATTTCATAGTTTCAATCTAAAACACAACACAGCACAGCAGTAGTAGGATGACTGATAGAACTACGGATTTAGGTGTGTTGATTAATTTCATTAATTGACAAAGTTATACAAAATCTGACTATAGTCCGATTGAAAGAGGAAGCGGTGTACGTCGAGGTGTAACTATTAAAGAGCTACATGATTTTATTACACAGCTCTAGTAACTTAAGTAATAGATATAAAAGATTTTAACATCATAAGGAATAAATAATATTTATTATATATATATATATATATATATATATATATATATATATATATATATATATATATATATATATATATTCCAATAACGGTCCAAAGTCAACTACTATAACCTATAGCTTAAACTTAAGAATAAAATAGAGATGATACTATATAATTTATATTCGGTAGTTATATCTTCACTGCTGTCAGTTTAAAAATACAATTAGTAGAATTTATTAAATGTGTAACAATCGTATGTTGTACATACTTTGTATCAAAATAACTAAGTTTGTACATTTCTCTGCTGAACGACACACAAATCAATCGAGCATGTAGACTTTTTTTTATGTCTTTGCGCTGCGCTTCTAATTGATTCTCCATCATCGGCATCGAATATTAATCGCGGACCACCAACGTCCGCCCGTTTAATTGAAAAAGAAAACGTGCGCGTTCACGCACAGCATCGGACGGAGATGGAGGAAAAAATCTGTGATACAGAAAACCCGACCCTGGCCGTAGGTTTTGCTGGGAGGCAGGCGGGTCAGAGGTGACCCTCTCCGACGTCCACGTATTTCACATGTGTGGGTCGCAAATTAACGGTTGTAATGGCCCCTCCTCCTTGTTAAGCAAATTTTAATTACTTTGTTTATTAATTTTATATTTCAATTTTGTTTATTATACCCGGGCGGGCGTATTTCACTGTGCCGTGTTATTATGCGAGAGCGCGCGCTTGCATATTTATCCGCGCCGCGGGGCGATATAAATTAAAACCATTTGATCAGACCCAACAAAAAAAAATCAGGAGATTGAAAGCGACGCTTTTGCGTACTATTCTCGTATTCCCATTGTGGTCTTCTGAATGGGGGCGCGCGCGCGACGTGCGTTAATCTGCTCGCGGGTGAAAGTGTTAAAATTTAAATAAATACGCCCCCGTTTGGTGTGTGTCGGGACGTTGAGAGCGGTCGACAATGTCTGAATGGGTCGGTCGTCTTTTTCGACCCCCATACACGGCGTAAAGTAACAATCGTCGACCGGAATAAAACCCATTCATAAATCGCCGCCGGGAATCGTGCATTCAATGATTTGTCTCGTCGCGGGTTACACACAGACAGTGGATGAGAAGGAGTTGCTGGGAGGGCGGGGGTACGCGACACCGCGAGGGTTGGATGTCGCAGGTGCGCCGCGTGGGCACGATGCTACCGGCTGATAAGGTGTTGGATCGGGTTTCACATTTCCATATTTGTATAAAGAGATTTCATAGATTTTAAACGATTCGTTGCATGATGGTATTAATTTTTTTGACAAAAAAGGCTTCTATATTCAACAAACCTAGAAAGTTATAAATATTAACTTTCAATCGTTTGGATGAACATTTACAGCTACATCATTCAAACTACAATATAATAGGTTTTCTCAAAAACTCAAAACTACGATGAATATCGTTTTTTTTTTTGGCTACCGAATAACAATATATTTGCTTTCAAAAATGAAAAATTACGGGTTCGTTAGATTTTTTGTATTTTATTTTCATTAAAATATGATTTGACTCAATAATCCTTCGATGAATATTATTAAAATGTTTGTAATCAAATAAAAATATAATTGGTTTTCTAAACACATATTAATCCAAATTTACGGGTTTGTTAGATTTTTTGAAAATTATTGTCTACATTTTATTGTCATTCAAAACGATTTGAACAACTTTTAAGGTCACATTCACATATTATATGCATGAAATCCTTCGATTAAAATGTTGCTGATCGAACATAATAGGTTTTCTAAAAACGTATTAATCAAAAGTTTCGGACTCGTTAGATTGTTTTCAATTAAAAACCAAACAAAACTAAATTCATTAAAGGGCGAAACTTTATAGTCAAATGCATTTAATTAATTTATTGAATTTGTCTATATACCCCGCAAATCTATCAATCATCCTGCTACCCCGCGCGCACGCAACTGCCATTAACGCACCCTTCTTGAAACGAAAAAGATCTCATGCTAGAATTCAATAAACACAAAAAAAGATTACACGGTTGCATCTCTGCGGTGGCGGCGCCAAGGGCCCGACAAAGGGCCAAAGGGAACACGGAACTGCGAACACACGCATACCCCGGTCGTCCGATTGTCTCTGCTTATTAGGGCCCACTAAACGGGGCGCTAAGGTGTCGGTAATATTCAATTGGCGCGGGCCACCCTGTAATCATATGCCTGCCCCCCGCGGGCGGGTGGTGAGAGTCGCACGCGAAATTCTTCTGCCGTGGAAGAATTTTAATCGGCCAGCTCATAATTAAATCCCGCAGACGAAAATTGAGTGTAATAGCACAAGTGCATGGTTATTTGGGAATTTGGATAATGAAGAGTGGCCTGTTTTTATCCTTCTTTCTGGGGGCAGTAGTTTACACGTTGTCGAATAAATAAATAGCACCGTGGGCGGAACGAGAGGTGTTTTCGGATTCACACGTCAAAGTTGTTTAAACGCAACAATTTTTAAATATATAGTAGATTTAGAATGCAATAGTCCAAATCTAACTATGATAAAAATATGGATGTCTGTTAGCTCTACAGATTTTGGGAGATATAGGCGAACTAATTTCAAACAGCCTAATACGGAGATTTAATTGAAGTGACGGCATATATAGTAATTCAACATGTAGAAAGATAATATATAAATGTCAATTGACAGAAGTATATACGAATTTTCCATGTTTTCACAATATTTTTTTTCCAAATGTAGAACCGTATTTTAAGTAATTATAATAATTTACTATTAAATTTAATGATTAGGGAATCGATTAGTATATATTTTAAAATATTACTTTGCTATAATTTCAGAAACTTGAAAAATCGAATATGCATGTCGCCTCATAAGCAACACATCATGGTGGTGCTATACCCCCTTCTTAATTTGCTTAATCGCCAAAGTTATGAGCTACTCAACCGGCGGATACCCTATTTGTGAATGAACTATATTTAAGGTCGTTTTAGACAAGACAATTTCTTGGCTCAAAAGTTAGCCAAGATGCGAGACAATCTAAATTATCTCGTATCATACAGCAAATTATTTGAAATATTGAATTGGATGGTAGATCGAATGGAAAAATATAACGCGTTCTATTTGTGAAGGACAAATTGTATGGGAGGAGGATATATGAATTCATTTCTTGAACAACTTTTGAGCTACGAAATTGTTTTGTCTAAAACGATCTTTAGTAGGGAATCTGTTACATTTATATTTTCATCATATACATAGCTATATAAGCGTTTACTGTTTATACCTTAAAAAAATATTAACAATCACACATTATTGTAGAAGTGACTGACATTATTTAATTTTAATGTAACCAGTAGATCAAACAATACCAAAAAATCAGCTATTAACCTACTCGTATATAATAAGAATACCGTTATTGTCTAAATCGCGAATAAAAAATATTACTACTTATTATTAAATGTTTTTATTATATTATTTGAAAGTTTTTAGTTAATTGAATTTGTTACTAAACCAATAAAAATATTTGCAAATACATACAAATTTTCGGTTTATACATTCAGTAAATTAATAATTTCTCTGGTGTTTGATTGATTAATATCTCGTATACAATTGTGAATTACCCACGTGCACGCCAAAGAATTGACTCGTCGATTAATTTATGCCCAATCGCATAATTTACAGCCGATTATTGCCAATCACCATCTCGCGGTGGCCCCTAAATCTCTCTCCAGTCTCCAGGGCGACACGCACTAAAACATCGCTAATAGCTACTTATGTTTTACAGCCCGGTAAAAAGCGGGGCCGTAAATAACCGCGCGATGACTGGTGTCCATTAAATTAGGACTCAATTTATGGCCCGAGCAACCTGCGTTAGGGGGAGGCAGAGAATTAATATCGACAAAACACATCAGTGAGTGGTGGTTTTTTTTTCTGTGACGCGTATTATCCTTGACGCCCATTAGGAGTATGTGGGTTTTTTTTTTGGTCGCGACATTAGCTGTGCGGATGATTTAAGCGCGTAATATTTTTTCGGTCGGCTATAACCATATATCAACTCCGGGCAGAAGGGCAGGACGACGGGCCATGGAAAAAGTACTAAATTATTTAATAATCACGAGGTACAAGCTATAAAATTGCAGTACAAATATTGCGAAGGTGTACTGACAATACATATATATGTAAACAGTTGTAAAATCTTGTATTTTATGTTTTGACAAATGGAACAGGAAATGTACCTTTATAAAATTGTATTATTACGAAGAATCAGAAAAATATATGTATATTAAGGGGTTTTCTAACCAGAAGTGCCAATTGATATTTACCACCTCAGGAGTGATGATGAAAAAAGGATTATACTGTCAGTTAAAGAGAAAAAATGCAAGGAATTGTAATATGTTACTATATTATAGCTTTCAGTCATATTTATTTTATTAATACATTTCACAAATGCCTGCAAAATGGTGAACAATTAATTAAGAAAAAAAAATGGTGAAAGCGCGACGACTCATGGCGGGTTTGTGCTGAAATAAAATAGAGGGTTATCTTCCATTCTATTGTTTAAAATTACAAAATAAGTAATAATTACTAAATGGTAAGGGTATTTATTCAAATTTGGTGTAAAAAATATATATTTTAATACATTTATAAAATAAAAAATCTGGCACCACACCAGTGTGGTAAAGTTAAGATATTTCAGTTCGATTCACATTTTCGTATTTTCACCTTATCACATATTAATGTTTTCATTACCTTACTACATATAATTATTTTTTTTTTTGGTTTTATCAAGCTTTTCTCGGTGCGTATGAGCCGATTTTGCAAACAGTATCGAATCAAATCAAATCACATTTTTGAGAAATATCTTAAATTTTTATTTACTATTAATTAATTAATTCGGAAAGGGGTGTGGTGCCCACACCAAATAATTTTTATCTGGTAGAAAACTATGATTTTTTCATGAATTTTAAACAAATTCTTAAAGTTTTTATTCTATATGTTCACATTCATGTTATATGAGAATTTCAGAAAATTTTAAAAAAAAAGCACTAGCGCCAAAATTTTTAAAATTTACGGGGTGCGACACTAGCGCTAAAATGATTGAACTATAATTTTCACGAAATTCCTGACAGATGGTGCTGGCGTCACTAAACTAGCACCAGCGTCACCTGTGCTAAAATGCTCGAACTATAAGCTTCGCAAAAATTCAGGCAGCTGGCGTTGCAATCACTAAACTATTGGAAATTTCTTGAAGCATGTAGTTCAGCATTTTCTGGCAGATGGTGCTGATGTTGCCGAACTGCCGCCAGCACTATCAGGAATTTCGTGAAGCTTGTAGTTTTAGCGCTAGTAGGGGTCTTTCCAACCATGCTATAAAATTTTAAGAATAAAGTTGAATCGATTATAAAAGTAATTTATTAACAGTAATTATAACAGTTCATATTCGCATTGAATAGCCACAGATAATGCCAAAGTTGATCTTACACAATAAAACAGGCAATGTTGTCCATACTCACACCCCCTACAAATTTCAAATTCCGAAATACATGTCCTCAGTAAACCATACAACAAGAAATACACAATTGCATATGATTTCAGTACTACAACGGCCAATATAAAACATTCGACATCGCACGTACTTCGGATTGTAGAAAAACAAAATGATATAAAATAAAATGCAATAACTATAGTATCTCTACACGCACTTTTAATTGCCCATGGGAGTTACAGGTACGTTCAGCAGCAAATTCTGCCCAGTCGGCAAGTACGCGACCTGTCGCGATCTTGAAAGCTGGTAGGCGATATCCTCAGCGGCCTCAATGCGCCTCAACTCCACCAAACCCTCTCCAGCCTCGCCAAACGCCTTGGCCAACATAATGGCAGCCTGTGCGTCTCCCTCCGCAGACACGATCGTCGCCTTCTTGTTCTGCTCGGCTTTTTCTACCAAAAATCTCGCCTTTTCCGCATCCTGCTGCGCCACCTGTTTCAATTCAACAGCCTGTGTGAATTCCCTTCCAAATGTCAAATGGGTGATTGAAATATCGTCCAAAATCACACCGAATTGCGCAGCTCTTTCGGTTAAATCATTGCTGACTCGCTGGGAGACCAAGTCACGCTGTGTGATCAGCTCGCCGGCGTCGAATTGGGCTACAACTGCTTTTAGAACTTCTGTGGTAATTGAGGGAAGGACTCGCTCTTCATAATCTTGGCCAAGGATCGTGTAGATTTTTGGTAGTTGGTCTGGGATTGGCCTGAAGAGGATACGAAGGGTGATGTTAACATTTTGGAGATCTAAAATGAAATAAAAATATTAATAGCAGTATTTGATGTTCAGAAAAAGTTATAATGATAATGTAATAAGCAACACAGACTCTTTCTGACATACATATTTCTTTTAATATTTAAATGAATTTTGTACAATATGATTCATTTAAACTGGGTTGTATAAAACCAGATTCATTAACTCTGCATCAATTTCCAATCCTTAATTCAAATGCCATTTTTTATGTTATTGTGATATTTTGAAAAAACACACATCTATTCTGTAAGTTCAGACCAGTCTTGTAAAAAACCCTGGATAACAGACCAGTCAGCTTATTTACAAGACTAGTCTGAACTTACAGAATAAACCCTCAGAGGTGCATGATGAAATGAAATGCATAGTTAACAATTTATACAACATTTACCAGTGGCTAAAGTGTTCTAGTTTTATACAACGTCTTAGAGTTGGCTATAATAAACAATATCCATTCAATAAATTTCAAAGAATTCAGCAGGAGTATAGATGGCAATTTTGATTAAACAATATTAGCCACAGTGTAACAACATTTGAGGGCAGTGAGTAGAGGGTTTATGTTGAAATAAATTAAAATAAGGAATTAATTTTAGAGGGATATTTTCAATATATTTTTTTAATGGGAACAAGTAAAAAGAACTAACTAAATGTTAAGTGTGTATTCTTATTTTGTGAGTATATAAATGGTTCAAAATAATCTCTATTTCTAGTGATTTCTCCTGTACTTATTTCATGTCAACATAAATCCAAATAATAAAATCCCTAAATATAATAAAGAATTCTCTTTTCAAATAAACAGAAATTATAACTATTGTTATTATGTTAAGTATTTTATGAATTAAGAAAGTACAAACCCTTGCTGCCAGTAACAACAGGCACATTCCTGGGGCGTGATCTCACATCAAAAATGATTGGCCTCTGTACCCATGGAATAAAGAAATGTGTGCCTTCACCAGTAACTTGGTTCTTAATACCAGTGAATCTGTCAAAAATGACAGCACGATGACCTCCATCAACTAAAATAAATAAATTTCATATACTACAAAAAATTGATATTGAATTAAATGATTTCTCACAAATCCCATAGATTAAAGGTTATTAAAGTAAATACCAAGGAAAGATCATAGGGGTTTACTATAAGCTTTCCCCTTTACCAGTGGAAAACCATGGGGCTTATAACTGCAAAGATTTTTTAGAAAGCATATCTAATAACTAATGCAATGAAACCCACCTTATGAAACATATTTTTTAACATACTATTTCAATGCCAACTTGACTTTTAACTAATGAAGATAATTAATAATAACAGTTACAAATACATCATTAATTATGTATAAACATGTTGTACAAGTATTACAGCAATACAAATGTTAATACATACCATTATATAAAGCTGAATTGATAACACCTCCAACTAGAGCCACACCAAGACCTAGCTGTCCAATTCGGTTGAAAACTTGTGCAGCTGACATGATTCCAACTCCCTGTCAATTGAAAAACATGTTAAAAGAAGCAAATTCATTTTATTTATCAGCACACACATCAGAAACTCGTTTTTGTTACCTCATTGCGCAATTATAGGTTACTTTTGCGGCATGTCATAAATATGAGTTCAACTAATGTGTGTGGCTACTATTGATGCTACAAAATAAACCAGAACTTACCTCACGCTAAAACAATGTAGTAAGAACCAAAGATTTTTAGAGACGAGCAAATTTCTCACCGGCTAGAAAGCACGAGCCCGAGCTACACAAAATGGTTACTTTAGTGTCAAAAAGTGTAATACCAACTAAAATTAAAGTCCCTATGAGAATGTAATCTTGGTTGCATAATAATTACAGTATTTAAATAAATCAATATTACATATATAATGCTAATTACATAGTATTTGAACCGTGTAGTACACGGCATTAATGTTGTTTTATTTAACATGAAATATTAGAACTCAATAAATCACTAATAAGCCTTCATAATTATAGTTGGCCAATTAATTTTAATATTTCTCCATTAATCATCAACCTAAAGTCCACTCATTATCAATTTAATAACAGATGCATAAAACAGATAACACAAGTCCTTGTCAAACAGTTTTATTTTAATAAATTATTGCAATTGCAACTACAAAACATTTTAAAACAAGTCTATAATCTATTCTTTTTTTGGTTTGGTTGTCTTTATTGCTACATCTACATTCCAGTAGTAAATCAGCTGCATTAAAATAACACTATTTGCAAAGCTGGAAGCTACATAAGTTACAATAACCATAGAATCACCAGTTTCTTGTATTGAAGTGAAAATTCTTGCTAGAGAGCCACTGAACAACATAATAATTGTAACAGCTGATAATTGTCCTGTGTGTCCATTTTTATAGTTAGTATAAGCCTGTGCTAATTTGCCTGTTAGCAGAATTGGGATATTGAAGCATTGTAAAGTCCATAGGAATTTAACAGGGGTTATACCACTGCCCAATATATAACATGTCAGTGTATACAAACTCCCATAGAATAATGCATGTGCAATCTTTCCACTGAAACTTAAAACAAGCATTCCAATTATTAGTGTTTGCACTGCTAAAAATGCACTGTCACCCCAAGCACTAAAAGGAAAACCCTTTACAAAACTATATGCTGCATATATAGTAATAGCACTTAAATCAAGACTGACACTCAGCAAACTGATGCCCTCACCACTTCGACTCTTCCAAATTTTGATGATCTGTGGAAGTTTGACTAGAATCGAACCCAGAATAATCCCCAATCCGAGACATTTGCTTAGAGAGGACTTAAAACATCCAACTGTAACACAAAAACCAATTTATAATGACATGTTTTAATTAACGATTTATACGGCTATCACCATCGAGGAAGTTGAATTTCACTAGATATTCGTCCACACACGAAGGTGTTATCACCAAACCGGCTACTTCTTTTATCACGTCCATAATTGACAATTTTATGTTATTAAACAACCATGTGCAAATGGCCCAATGCCGAAATATACTGACTGAAATGTGAGACAACCCTCTTTACCGGGGACACGTCAATGGTAGGAGGTTGAGTTCAGATAGTTATTGCTGCGCGAACATCCACGAACATAGCGGTGATCAGAACCATGTGGTGGCTAAAGCCACGCGTGGATTTTTGACAGCTTTCGAAGTATTGGATAGTAGTTCAAATGTTATTATGCTATATAAATAATTTTATTGTTTATATAGCAATATGTATGTAAATCCGAAACATAATTAAAAAATATATCAGCACTAGTTTAAATTCAATAAATCATCATGTTATAATTGAAATAATCAAATTTTTTAACTGAACACTCCAAATTATGGTTCGTATCCGAGATCGGCGTGTCATTAACCACCACTCCTTTAAAAATAGACCGCAGTCAAACTGTCAAACTTCCGTCTATTTCTGTTTAGTTCTTATAATACCGTGCATTACGGTCGACAATACGGCTCCCGAGTAGTAAGTGTGTGCTACCTGTGAGGTGACTGCGAAATCCCGTAAAAGGTAGAGAGTCAAACATGTCAAGGAAACTGAGCGTTTTATTATTATTGTGAATCCACCGCCGCGGACTGAATGACACGAGTGCGATCGCGTTAGCAGGCGCCCGCGTGAAAATGAAACTGTTCATCAAGTTAAAGTGATACTTATTCGGTTTTCGTTGTAAACAGATTTGTTTTTTTGGGGGAGCTGTGTAAGATGGCATCCAACAAGCGATCGTGGAAGTTCCGTGAGTTTTCTAACCTCTTTTCTTGTTGTTGTGATGTTGTTTTTGTATTGTCTTCTTTTGCAGAGGAGTTCGTGGCGCACAATTCGAATGTGAACTGTTTGGCGCTGGGGCACAAGTCGGGCCGTGTGATTGTAACTGGAGGAGATGATAAGAAGGTGAATTTGTGGGCTATTGGTAAACAAGGATGTTTTATGAGTTTGAGTGGGCACACAACTCCAATTGAGTGTGTTCAGTTCAATCATGTAGAGGAGCTGGTTTGTGCTGGCTCGAGGGCTGGTGCATTAAAGGTTTGGGATTTGGAAGCTGCTAAACTAGTGAGAACTTTGACTGGGCATAGAGATGCTATTCGGTGCATTGATTTTCATCCATATGGTAATTTTCTGGCATCGGGGAGTTCGGATTGTGCAATAAATATATGGGACAGTCGCAAAAAGGGCTGTATAAATACATATCCAGGACATAAAGATAGAGTGAGTAGTATTAAATTCAGTCCTGATGGACAGTGGATTGCATCTGGTGGGGATGATGGGCTTATTAAAATCTGGGATATGCGTATCGGGAAAGTGTTGAAGGAGTTTGATGAGCATACAAATTCAGTGACTTGTGTTATGTTTCACCCACATGAATTTTTGCTGGCTAGTGGTGGGACTGACAATACAGTGCATTTGTTTGACTTGGAGAATTTCAATTGTGTTTCAAGTGAGAGGGGTTTGGGGTCAGTGCGGTGTTTGTGGTTTAATCCAGATGGAGAGTGTTTGTTTGCTGGAGTCAGGGATTACCTGAAGGTGGTCGGCTGGGAGCCCAACAGGCTGTACGATTCAGTTTGTGCAAATTGGGGGCGTATTTGTGATATTTCTACAGGACCTACACAGTTGGTAAGTTAAATTCTGTATGATGGTTGAATGGCATATTGGCTATAATTAGTGTATGGTTGGATTTAGATGTGTATATTTATATATGTGCAGAGGTCTGCATAGTTTGGATTTTATTGGTTCCAAATAGAATCTAAGTTATTTATATATTACTTTTTATCTGTGATAAGATGATTGCTGATAAATTTATCTTAAAATACTATAATCTGAGGGTATAAATACTTGTTTTGGCATTAGTCACAATGGGTATTGTTTTCTTTTATATTACAACCCCATTTAGAGTTGAATGTTGAAACAAATAGAAAAACAAAATAATGTTAATTTAATTATAATAATTTTCAGATACATTGAGCTAGAAAAAAGTCTCCTTATATTCTAGCTGAAAGTATATAAAAATTATTAGTTTTATAGTGCTAATCTTATTGATCTAAGATTTATAATCATATCTATTAAAATCTGATGTGACTAGTGCACATTACTTTATGATACATAGCATAATAATTAACATAGATTCTTGTGAATAAAATTAATCAGAATTCGTTAAGAAATAAAATATTTTACCTTTTCCCATTATTATTGTAATTTTTCAATTCTGAATTATTTACTTCTACAATTATTCTTGACAAAATTAAGAATAATTTTGTACAAAGTTTTATAAACATCATGAAATTTTTTTCAAAATTGGCTGAAACTAATCAGGGCGAAGTTACGTGAGATAATAGCCACATGCAAAATTTGGTTTAAACATATGCAGTTTTTTTCGAAAACAAGGATGAAAAATTGATCACAGGCAGAGAACGTCTGGACAGACATTTTCCAAGGATGGTCCTAAAATGATCATGTTTTTTTGCATGATTACAATACTTATTAATTTGTCGTATATGATAAAGTAAATATTGCAATATTATTAATTTATTTCAATTGTAAATCGTAATAAACAGTCCGTTAAACCACATTAATCAACGGAACTGACATACGTGTTCCTCCCATTGTCTCACGTTGGAAATATTTCAATTAAATCATTTTTTCCTTTAAATAAATTACAACCTATTGTGGGTTAATATTCTGTTGGAAATGTAAAGTACTCTTTGTTTCTGAAACTCGGGCGCATTGTTACGGAGAAAATGTTACGCAGACGGCCTATGAATAGCGATAGAGCGCACTCGTTGGTACGCTCTATCCAATCGATATAAAGGGTACCGATCGCAGCACATCGTGCATTGATCAGTGGAAAATTTTTCGGCGGTTTTATATATAATACAGTAGGTTCGTTATTTGTGTAATCATAGCAGTAATTGTACTATATACATTATATGAGTTTATGAAATATAAATGTTTTGATTGTATTACAACAAAAAACCAGTAATTAAATGATAAGAGTTTGAAAAATGTAACATTTTTATCGTAGAAAAAAAAACACTATAACTAATTATTATTTATTGCGTGGCAAACAAATAGATTGATACACAATATATCACGACACCCATATAATATTGTTGTAAAATGATTTGATTAAAACTTGAAACTGAAAAGTAGAACATTGGATACACTCTATTTTATATTATTACAAGCCAAAATGGATTAATCAAGTGAATTGAATGAATCGTAGAATTATACGGAAAACAGTGTAGAGTTATGGCCATTAACTATCTCAATCTACTTAAAGTTGCTCTACACTGGTTTTCTCCATTCTCTTTGAATAAAGCCTTAATCAATAAAATGTAGTGCATCATAAAAGCTTGTGGAAAATAGTATCCTGTGGAATCACTTGAAACAGTGAATGGACACAGTTTGATTGGCGATGAAACGTATGCCCATTATTTTCTAATCTCTCCAACATAACTCTTTCTGTTTCCATCATCCAGGTCACTTTGGCCTCCCTCATTTCCGTGTGTCTATATCCAAGTCATTTACATTTTATATGTCCTCTCCCACATACATGTATTTTATTATACTTTGATCCCCCTCTGTCCGCGTAGTGTTTGTAAAGTGAAATAGCTCTGAGTCTTTCCTATTTTAATTTGTGAGGTGCAATCTTTGTTTTACCGCTTGTATGAACATTATGCTAATTGGGCTCTGTTCCAGTATTTTCCACATTTTATTGGTGGGTTGTATCATATGCCATGGTTAAGTCTACGAACAGGAGATGGATTTCGGTGTTTTACGTTACGGCCGTTTTTTCGATGATTTGGATTATTGGGAAAATATCTATGCACTATTCACTATGCTCTGAAGCCTGATTGTTCTTCTATATCGTACGGTCTGTATTCTTCTTCAATCACCTTTTTTTTTAACATTTTCCCGTATACTCTAGTAAGAGCACACACAGTAATACTTTCTATATTGATTGAATAAAACTATGCGAACAATCATGTGGTGGACGGGTGGCCCAGACCAACCAAACTTCGCCTGTTTATTTCAATTGATTCTTCTCTTCTCAACTTTGTAATTCAATAAATTGCATTAATTAATTCAGGCTTAATACATAAGAAATTGCGGGAAACAATGTAGTGCAGCATTCAAGTCGTTTTAAATAGTAAATGTGCATAGTTTGGTTTGTATGGCTATCCGCCCTTTAAAAAACTATGCGATTAGAGAGGGATGGGCTTTTGTTCCAAGATATAACGACCAACAAATATTTTAGTACTGTACATTTTGTTAGATTTTAGCAGTAAGTCCTTTGAGCAAGCAAGTAAATATATCTTATCGTTTTGATCGGATCACTGCGTGAAAAGTGTTATATAATCGTCAATAAAAAGTCACTGTATTTAATTTTAGAATGTGTATACGTTGCCAATGAGTGTCTATTGTAGCTCTGATGAAAGTAATAATATCAGTTAAAAAGTATTTCAATAATAAATTAATCAAATAACTGCATGCGAATCGAAGATGTTAATTGTGTGCTGCTGCGCGTCTGCCGCTTCAAGGACATCATTGATTAATTATTAGCTTCTAAGAAGCCGCTGTTTCCTTGAAATTTTGGAACGGGGATACACGCAATGATTATTTAGTATCTTCTGTAATAGAATAAGATTTTATTTATTTACAATTCATGTAAATTAATATTTGTTCATCAGATGCTATAAGTAAATTAAACGATAGTACTCTCGTATATAATCGCATTCGATTATTATACTATTGTAGACTCAAATCCTTCATTAGAAATGGATAATATAATTTGTAATGCTACAAACTATTGAATTAATTCCAGAACGCCTTGAGAGTGATATTTAAATTTAATTTATTTAAATATCAATTACATCTTAAAAAGTGTTGTTTGACATTGGAGCTTCAGAAGTGTTCTTTCTAATTACTAGCTTGAAATATTCTAATATTACCTAAAATGATTCGCTATAATGATAGAACTAATGTCATGGCAAGTAAGAATATTATTTTGAGGCATAGTTGTATCCTCTATATATAAGTACAGGTACAAATGATTAGGAAAACAGTCTCTAACAAATAGAACTCTTACTTCGACAATTGCGACGCATAAGCCTTGGCAGTGAAATGAAATTTCCAACCGAATCAAGTTTTTCCGCGGCGCCGATTATGGTGTGCATTACGGCCACTGCAGGATTTCTAACCGGCGCGGCCTTGGAAACGAAACGGATCTCTCTTTCTGCTGTTAAGATCCTCATACGGAACAAAGCGCGCGTGGAACTAAACGTTTCGTTACAAAACGGCGAATTACAGTCTGATGACATTTCTAGTTCAACGGCCACCGCAGCGCCAAGCCGCGAAAATGTTTATAATCAATCGAGCAAGACTATTGCAGAACCCATATACATATACATATACGCGCGATTTCACAATGCGCTCAAAATTTTGTGTATAAAACATGCCGCCGAGTCGACAAGGACGGATGTTTCGTTCACCTCGATATTCGGTCTAATTTGGAACATTGACCTCCTGGTACGAAAAAAAATAATCGTTAATGGTGTAGCTCTTTAATGACTTCCATTACATGTTGGGAGTTTGGATTGACATATGCTGTTATTATATAGCTAGGAACGCGAATGTTACGTTTAAAATAAATTCAGATATTATACAAGGAATTAATTAATCTTCGCATATATTATACGAATATTCAGTTCTCATATGTTATTTCATGTTATTACGTGATGCATTAATAAAAAAAGGTTAATGATCTTGGCAATCAAATATTAAATTAATTAAAGCAATACAATTTAAGACCTTTTCATACGTGAAATAATACTCACATTAAATGCATTTATTATGAATTAGCTATAGGTGAATAACTATAATTAAATTTGTCCTAGAATACCTCTAAAATTAATTGTTTTGAGTACGAATGATAAAACAATAATTTCTTCTATATTACACTTCAACGTTCCATTTATTATTCTTCTTCTTGGCGTGCCGTCTTCAACGAATGTTTATGAAAATCTGTACGTTATTCACTGCTGCCTTAATAGTTGGTTCCAGGTACATCCGAACCAACCTTGGAGGTTGCGCAGCCACGATATTCACCTCCTGCTCGTAACACTCCTGTTGCCAGTTATTTTCCTCTAGATGATGAGATGCAAAAGCTTGTACCCGGCAGTTCTCATAACCTGGTTTTATTTAATGTTTTGTTCTATATTGCAAAAACGATTCGCTATTATGATACAACTAACGACATCACAAGCAAGAATACTTTGAGATCTAGCTGTATTCCGTACATCCAAATACAGAACATTTGCTGCCTTAGTCAAATAATATATCTTACGTACGATTTTTCATCATATAAATCTAAACAACGCAGTCATAGGCCACAAAAACATTTATTTTTGTCTCTTTCAGTTCATTTACTAATGGGGTCGATAAGTACAAAGGAAATGACTAAGATAACACCTGCCTTTAACCGCTGTTTACCCTATGACCAGCACAATATTTGATAATGGTTATAAATAAGGTCAACGCGTACGCCCACCATCTCCAATATAACAGCTAATATAAGTGTGGTCGCCCACTACTTTTAATAGTGTTTTCGAAAATAATAAATATTTACAACATAATAATTGGTGGGTGAAAATAACACGTACAATAAAAGTCATTTATATAACAAGTACCACAAATTGACGAGTACACATGTCGTATTCGTTTAAGTCACTCCGTAAAATACAGACAATTCACGATGTAGGCTTGATGAAATTTTGGTTTACTAGCCTTATATAACACTAATAACCGGAGATTACATAATTGAACGTAGACAAATCTTGTCATATTAAAAATGTCATTATATTCCTCTAAAGTGATTCTGAACCTTTTTCAGCTAGAGAGCACTTTTGATCATAAGAAAAACTCGCGGAGCACCTATATCTAAGGTAGTCCGCGAGTTTTTCTTATGATCAAAAGTACTCTCTAACTGAAAAAGATTAAAAATCACTTTAGAGGTCAATAGCATACAGTAGATGAGCCAACATTCAATTTCAGCTTTTATAATATCGCGGAGCACTTGCAACAAGCTCGCGGAGCACCAGTTAAGAACCACTGCTCTAAAGAGTTGATATAAAATACTTTAAACGACTAATATACTAAAGTACTGTTGTCGGTCTGCCAACAATTCCAAGACTATCCAATTATGAGTACACAAAAAAACTATATTCTCATGTATTACCTTAACAATTATGAAATTTTGCAATGTCTTAACCATTTATCGACAGCCGGCATAACCATTCGCTTGAATATTTGAGATTCCCGATAGCCAGGAAGCGTGCGAAAGTATGCTTTAATTAATTTACCGACGAACGTAAAACAAATCCGGCTGCAAGAAGCGAAGCACATGCGAATGTCATAACGAGTGACATGTGTTCACGCGAAAAATTAAATAATTTCGCTAGTGCTAATAGCAATTAACTCACGTACCTACGTGCCGCGCGAATATATTATCACTTTTAATTATTCCGGGTTGTGTAATGATGGCGCACGTGTGCCTCTGCAGTTGGCGGCAGTTTAGAATTCGCGATGCGGAGAGGAAGCAGGAAGTCGCAGCATTTACAGTTAGGTTAAATTGCGCATAGTGTTTTTTTGCTATTTAAATTTCTTCACTTTGTTCATAAATAGAGTAGTACAGCACGTGCAACTGTTTGCTACTATAAGGTTATATGTTGCTACACAAAAATATTCCATTTTGACTCATCTTTATGTATGTTAAATCTATTAGATACTATCCAAATACATGCAAAAACGCATGAGTAAAATGCACGAATCGTGTTAAATTCTACGCGATTTTACAGCTTGGTACTCTACTTATAAACCATTAATCATTTTCTTATTTAACAACACCAACAACAACAGCACCAAGAATTCCTTCACACCAAGCTTCATTTCAGTAAATTGGTGACAGCAGTTTCTATTTTGAATTATATATATTCTTATTTTAAATCGGCATGAACCCACCTAAGTCGCTCGTAAAGTTAAGTTTAATTTAAAGATGAAAATACTTTAAAACATATTAAACGCGTTGAGATTGACAAGTCTTCAACTTTTTAATCACATTTCGTTTTCTTCAGCATGGAAACTGTCTTAATTAACTACGTTATTAATTACCTCTTTTTATATATTCTAATTCACAATAAAACAATGTGAAGGCTTCCTATTATTAGCAGTTATGCAACGTATTGTGTTGTGCAGAAAAATCATTGACTGATAATAGTTTCAGTAGTGCGTTTCACATGCAAATGAGCCAATTAGCGCGGACGTGTGGGCGCAAAAGACACACTAAAAACGTTACCTTTCCAAGGATTAAAGGTATTAAAACAACTTGAATAGAAATGTTGCTGTTGGTATTTTAGAATTTTAAAATCTAAACAAACTGATCGTAATGTACAAAATATTATAAAATAATATATTAATCTACCCCCGGGGCTTATTACAGGGGTCGACAAACTGTGGTCCTATTTATGTAAAGCCGCACACATGTGGATACATGTACATAAATACAATTGAAAGTGAAAATATTATATGCTCTAGCCTAGTGGACTAACAGTCCGTCTCGTAATGAGCATTGAGGAATTTCGAATGCCCTCAATGCTAAACATTTGTACTTGTACTTGGATGTACAGGATACAACTAGGTCTCAATAAAATATTCTTACATGCGATGGTACTAGTTAATAGCGAATCTTATTAGGTAATATTAGAATATTTCAAGCTAGTAATTAGAAAGAATTTACAAATGTATGAACAACAACAATAATTGTAAAGTATGTTAAGTAATGTAAATGTAATAGCCTGCACCGAAAGGTAAAAGGCAAATATATATATATAATTAGAATGAACAGTTCTGAAGCTCCAATGTCAATTTTCTTTCACAGTTTTTCAGAGGTTTTCAATGAAATTATCACAAATACCGGGCAATTAAACTTATCTGAGCTACCTGAGAAATATTTTATATATTTCATATTATAGAAATATGGAATATATAAAATATATTATTATTAGTATTAGTAAGCTAATATATTTTTAATCTAGAATTTATTGATAAAACAAGTCGTATGGAAGCCACTCATAAAAGCGACGAATAATCGATGTTTTCTATAATAACAGACTAATCCCCGCAAAGAAAATTACGAGCTAAAAATAATCATGACGGCGCGGTTGTTCTTTAATGAGCTTGTATGTGTGTGGGAGATAAGGGGGATTGAAAGGCGAACGCGTTTAGATTAAAACGGGACAATCAAACTAATTATCGTTAACAACTGAAATTTTATAAACATTATAATCAAACTCAGGAAAATTAATGGCTTATTTGTGATTATGTTACGTATTTATATGTTCATACTCAGATGTGAATATAATATGAATAGCATGCATACTGTCTAGAACAAATAAATTTAAGCGAGTGGATATTTATTTTAAGACAGAGGTAGTATAATAATAATAATAATAGTCTTTTATTTCCCATGAAAAAGATATAGCTACATTTAGACATATAGAATAAATGAAAATAAATATACCAAAACTGTTTTGAAGCCAACAGACTTGTCATTTATGACTTTTGTGTTGTCTTTGCATGAAATTGACCTCGGGTTGATAGCTACAAAGATTTGTTTTAAATTTTTGGGAGTTGTGGATTCTAATTCCTGCCGAGGGAAGTGGTTTTTTATATTAGATATATTAGATTGCTTTTAATTAATTATTTAATTGGAGTGTTAAGGGTTTTCAATTAATTTTAATCCTTAAAATGACCATTTGTCTTTTTTGTAATTTAAATTATTGCACGTTGGAAGACGGAGATTTCACTTGATAATAATGCACCGACACACAATTATTATTATAATATTAAATGCTTTATTATTTTCTAAACACATGCAATATGTCCATATAAATAATAAATACAACCCAGCTCAGTGGTTAGAGAGGTCCATGTCGTACGGGGAGTTTAAACCCGCCCAATTTCGCGAATTACCTTTCACAGTTTTTCAGAGATTTTCTCTGAACTAAATGTAAATACCGGCTTCCAGCTTCCATCACCAACTGAAAAGCCCTCGGGTTGATAGCTATAAAGATTTGTTTTAAATAAATACAGGGGAAAACACTGGGCGAGATTCAGGTGGTAAGCTAGTTGAACTAGCCAACCTCTGTTCGTCCATCTAAATATAAAATTATAAAAAGTATTCTGCTAAAGGGTCAGCATAGCATACAAGAATGCGGTTAGCAATATGTTTCATCATCCTCCAAAGTGTGGAACACTGGTTACATAATATGCAAATTGTGTACTGGATTGGCGTAAAAATGAAAACATAAAATCATTTTACTTTCTCCCAAAATGATACGAAATTATATCGCGGGTTATTTACATACCTTAATTATTAGCAATAAGTATATGAAATTTGCATATCATAATTTTCTTTCGTAACACCGCTATTAAGGTACTTAAGTAGGTACATCATTAAAGTAATAAATTTCACGTTAAGTACAAAGTATTTGCAAAGGCGCTAATGATGTTTTGAGGACGATATGTTTGTAATGCACCTATGCATTAATCTTTTGTACTTATTTGTATTTCAGAATTGTATGAAATTACTGCAGTGCAATACTAATTTATTTATAATTGAGCTTTCACAGTGCTTTAGATTTCTTAATATGGACCTATAAGATAAAATAACAACAAAACTAAACAAATTACGAACATTTCAAATTTCGAATCGGCAGTCCAGCAAAATGCAACCCACGGATCGTATTCGCGAATCGAGAGGATTTTTATTCATTGTGACTTTATTAATAGATTTTTCAGTTCATAATATGTTTTATTTTCATCCATTTCTGGATTTAAGCCTCTTCAATGTTCCTCCACTCGTCTGTACTGATGGTTTGGGGTATTATTATTTGAAAATTTTACTCCAAAATATATCGTATTTTCAAAATTAATAATGTAGAAGATAGAAGAATAATGTCTCAAGATTAATAATGTACAGAAAAACTAATAATGTCATTAAAAAAGTTATGGTTCAACATTCATACAAATATGGGATTTGCGAATATCTTTAATTTAGATTAACTATAAGATGTTTATATTTTCCTTAAATTGAATAAATTATGCATAAATGAGCCCGATTTGACATTAATTTTTGGAGTAATTTCTATAGGTCGGAGCCTCCTTCCATCTGACCAACGTGATGGTGTACGCGGCGGACTTGAAGAAGATCCATCCACTCGGCGGGCCGGTGGCTGAGAGTCCAAGTCCCTTCAACCCCAACCAGAGCATCCGGAAAAGCTTTTCTCGAGCGGAACGTCCTGTGTCGCTGCGCAACCGGAATACCCTCGACGTGAAAACCATAGAAGAAAGCACCTCCGGGACCGACCCTGAAGAAGAATCATCAGCGTTCATCACCAACCGCGTCGATTATGAAGAGATCTTTAAGGGAAAAGCACGTGAGTGACAGTATATGTATATAACTTCTATTAATTCACTAGTTACATATAGACCGTATAGATTTTTAGTTGATAAAATATAAATGGAAATTATTAAACAATTTGTGCCTATAATAACGAAACCAAATATAAATAGAAGTCTACACAAAATCGCTTTTTTTAATATGAACATTATAAACGCGATTTGTTTTAGACTTCTATTTACATTCGTAGGCTCAATTCGTGTCAAGCAAGTAGAAAAAAACTCCTTAGACACAAAAAACTCGGTCGTTTTGCATTTCACAGCGACCTGCACTCAAGATCGCGTGTTTCATTAAATTGGGACGCACGTGCATAATTTCGTTATCACGACCCGTGCGCCGATTGTGGAAAGCGGGGGCCATATAAATAATGGCGCATAAAAAACGGCCGGCTTTCTTGGCGTTTGGTGAAGACTGAAAAGCGTGGCAGAATTGCCTAATGTTCTTTATGGGCATTAAAACACCAACATCACAATAACAATTGAATTTAAATCAACGATATTTAAATATTTAAATGTAATTTTCATTAGTAATAGCACTAAGGGAGCGGTCGGGGAACTACTTTAGCCATTAGACCAAAATATATTTGTTTAAGTCGAGATTACGTATTTTTGTGTGATTGTACATATCTTAAAAAATAGCATCGCAAGCATTTTTTTTGAAAACATTAGAAACAAGATGCTACAATTGAAAGTTAGCTTTCGCGATTTACCGAATTTCTAACAAAAGATGACAGTTTTAAATGAAGCATTAAACAAAATTCCAATTGCACCTAAAACCCGTATAACATTATCTAGTTTCCTATATCGTTTTTTATATAATAATTGATATATTAAACTGTATAACTATTTCTAAATAGAAAATTGACATTGTGTATTACGGTGTTGTTATTGTTAAGTGAATTTATTATTATTCCTCCGCTATATCATGTTCTACATGTGTATTACACTATGTAGTTTGTGTCTGTTTCGAAAACGATATAAGAATCTAGATAATGTCATACGGGCTTAATGGCTGCGCGGATACGTGTCTTATTTTGAAATGCAGAAAATCAATGTAAATTTAAATAGAAAGCCCGTATATTTCGAAGGTAAATATGCTGCCACGTTTATAAAATAGAAAATTTCCCTAATAATTTAATTTTTGCCCCATTTGGGGTAATTTACCCCGGTTCTCCGAGCGCTGCACTAAGGTCATTCAACATTATAAATTTCTTGCGGAAAGTATTTTGTTGTTGGGATAGATTTTCAACTCGAATCGTCCAAAAAGAGTATTCTCTTAGAATAATATCCAATACAAAAGGTTATAATCTAGCAAATACACACTGTAACGCAGTTTTGCACAGCAATATTTGTCATGCATGTATTCCTAAATGTTTGTACGAAATCTGAGTACATGTAATTTTGGTAGATTTTAAGTCGCATTTATATATTCGTATATAATTGATTCATTCCTTTTGATAGACTAACTGTATTAAATAGGTGTGATACGTAAAATAATTTCGCCCGTGTGTCTGACGAAAATTTCTCTCATTGATTTTTGCCGCCCGTTGGAAAATGCACGCGCGCACTCAAGGCGAAACGGTACAAATTGCTTGCTTTGTTACACATTTGTATAACACAAAAATTCGTACTGTTAGCGGTGCATTTTTAAAAATAAATTAACTGTGCCTTCCTGGGGGGAGACATAGTCCGCCGTTCCGTGCCAGTAAATGCATTGAAAGCGCAGTTAACTGCGTTATCACATTGATAACCATTGAGATCATAGTTACCATTTTTTACATATTTCCTTACTCATCGATTATAAAGTGATTGAATTTAAAATAAATATACGATTGCACTAAATTCTTACCTTGGCGGCTGATTGAATTAGTTACTCCTTCAATAATTATATTTAAAATCGTTTTATTCATGCAATTCATAGCCCTAATACTTGTTTGTCCAAGGACATTTTACACCAATAAAAGTTATTCAGGATCCCAAACAAATCTCAATGTTTATGTGATATTCTCTGGATTGTATGTATCTGTATAATGTGGCGGCCCGTGTCGCAAGCAAGGCTGAAGCCATTGCGTACGGAACGTCGGTGCTTCGAATCCATCTCTAGTCGGGAGACTTTTCTAAAAACAGTTAACCTGGCTAGAATATCATAGATGTTTTATGAGGCTCAATAGCTTCTTGAAGGGCCGCAGTGCTCACGTTAATAAAAAAAATTGTACCTGTAAAATTGTCGAATCTTAGGACTATATTATACTTAAGGAACTTATATTTCTAGGGTTATCGGTAAAGTAAAATTGTACCAATAAAACGATTTCATATTTTTTCTTTTGAAAGGAAATATTTCTGTTAATTAGCCCCCGACGCTCATCCATTACACCGTTCAAGCGACCACGTAACTGCGAGGAGGAATCTTGCGCATTTTCTCTCCCATAATCAAATAACTTTCGCCGATAATGAGGCACATACGGATACTATTTATTTTCCGCGGCCGACTGTGCCCGCGTAAATATTCGCGGGGGCTATTTTAGGCGTGCGATTTGCATGCTGCGCTCGGTGAGAAGGAATTATTTCCATTAATTTATTCGTTTCGAACAGCTGGAATTTCGCCAATCACGCGAGACTGCGGAGCGCAGGAATTTATTGGTGTTCTTGTAGCTTTATAAAGCGTGCCAGCTCATATCACCATCTAAGCACAGTTGACGTGCGTTTAAACTTGTTTTCTAATTAAATATAGTAATAGGAGACGATGACGAACAAAAGTGTTGTGGGTTATATTTGCATGATTATGCGGGCTTTAAGGTTGCGACGTTTTATCTCTTTTGTTAATTGCTTGTTCATTTTGTCATGCACAACAAAAAGGATTGGAGTAGAAAAACATCTTCAAGCGTCATTAAACAAATATAAACAGATTTTCTATGTTTCACCTTAACTGTTTTTATTAAATTAGTATTATCTACCATAATAGGTAACTGCGTTATTTAAGGCTTATACTGATATAGTAATAATAATAATAATGGTCTTTTATTAATTTTCTTCAAATGATCTAAAATTCAAGTAACAAAAACAAATAAATATAACATTTTTTTATATTTACACATACATTTGGTATTATACACTTAATTTACTTCTGAATCTCCTCAGGTTACCAGCATTTTTCAATTTCAATATTCAGTTAATTAAATTCTATGAAACCATCTTGAAAAAAAAAGAATTAAGACAGAACAAATAAGTGGAAATATTTTGGACATTTTGCCCACAAAATATGAATATTCAATTACAATTGGTTTAATATTACGTATTTTGTTATAATACACAAAATAATGTAATATATCCCTCCGAAATTGATGTCTTACCTAATATTCGTTAAAAAATTTTTAGATTTGGGCGATAGTGATACACGCAATAAAATAAAAATTATGAAAAAAATAGACCACACACAAACGTAATGAATATGTGCTCCGTTCAGCTTCTTAAACAAATATTATAGCTTATAAAATTTCCGTTTCTTGTTGTACGAAATTAAATAAAACACTCCATTTCCGCACGTCCCATCTAACAGTAACCAACACAATGAGTCGTCCGCCCCATTCATTCATTGTCCGCGAAATTACACCGCCGCGCTGCGCACAACAATCAGCGCCTATTATTTATGGCCGGCGGCCGAACTTATGCTAATCAACACACAACAACAATGTCGAAATTGGGGCACGCAAGTGCGCGCGAGATTCACATTCAATTAACGTAAGACAATAATTCGGCGGTTGGTTTGTTTGTTCCCACCGGAATTAGATTTGAAAGTGACGATTATAAAGAGCGCGCGCGCGATTTAATTTTGGAGTGACAGTAATGAGCTGCTCGTTAGTGGTGCAACAGCTCATATTTTTTTAATTAAATTTTAACGCAATGATACCTCCACTATGGTATACAAAATTTAAATAATTCAGAATAAAAAAATATTCAATACTTGATTGATGATGCATTTTTTCAGCTCAAAATGTACATGTCAGGAATAAAAGTACATTAATTAATAAATAACACATTACAAGCAATTATAAATTAAGAATTAGTTACACAAACGAATGAAACCAACCGAACACAAACGTAAATACAATAATACTCAATTTAACCACTCTTGAGAAAATGGCTTTAAATGGAAGTCGCGTTCATATACATGCGGAAAACATCGAAACAATTGAACATATACATATATATATATATATATATATATATATATATATATATATATATATATATATATAATAAAAACAATAATTATTTTCAGTGCCAAGAACACCTCCACCCGAAGAAGAAGAGGAACCCTTCGTGATGCCCGAGCCCGAAGAAATCTCAGAACGCTACTTCGGTACGTACACACACACTACATACATAAATCTTCAATGAATCAATTAAATTTCATTAGTCCGCTCTCCTGAAGCATAAAATTAAATCTCTGACGAGAGAAGTTTTTTCCACTTGAGTAAGTCCCCAGCCCGTCAATTAATTCGCGGGGAAATAGAACATAACGAACGTGATCGAATGCTGTCGTCTTTTTCATTAGACACATACGCCCTAAAATAAACGATTCAATTTCTAGAACCTCAAATAATCAGCGACTCGAGTTTCGAGGCGCTCTCCCTGGACCACACCGTGAACTTCTCGCCGCCCCCCGTGCTCAGTCCCACGGCCTACTCTCGTTCGAAATCGAACCTCGACCAAGTCTACTCGAGTCGGGCGGCCAACAATAAACAAGACCGCGAAAATGTGCTGCCCAGTAAAAAAGTGCAGCCCGCCCAGAAGTTCAGCCTGCAGCGGCAGAGTAGCTGCAAGGAGGGCAGTGATAAGGCCCCGAGTAAAGTGAACAACAATATCCGACACAGTATGTCCGATATGAACTTGAACAAGAACTCGAACGTGACGTCGAGGAATAATTCAAGAAAGAATTCGTTTTCCAAACCAATTCGCAACTTTAGCAATCCGAACGTTTCCAAGATCCCCATGACTTCCAAGAACAACGAACGCGCCGCCGTACCTGTTAAACCCTTCAATATCATTGAGAATACACCGGTTGATATCTATGTTAGTCCTAAGTTCAAGTCTGATGACGAAGTCATAACGCCTGAAGAGGAGGAGTTTGTGCCTGTTTCCATCGGTCGCCCAGTTGGGCTGCAAATGGATGACTTTATACCAGTAAGAAATTTATACTATTCATATTTTTCGGTTCTATCATTATTATGTTTCAGAAAAACCTGCAGAATCTTAATAAATACCAGCAGGCATCAACGATGTCGGAGGCGGAGGTGTTGAATGTGGTGATGGGAGGCCATAACTCGATGCTCACCGTTCTCATGATGCGGCGTCGGAGTTTAAACTTAGTTCTTTCGCATTACAAGACGAAAGGCGTGAAAGCCGGTTTTGAGACTGCCATTGCGATGAACGACCCTGCCATTATTGTCGACCTTTTGGGAGTCTTTAATAGCAAATAGTAAGTGTATTCGCGTATTCTAATGCTAACGCGGTTCTACAAAATAGTAGGTGAACCGGAGATTTTTCCATCTAGTATGTGGCAACATTTGTTTTTTTTTCGTATATCTTTGGTTAACTTCCACGCTAAAGTGGCGCATAGCAGTGATTTTATTTCCATTGCTATGAAAATTCTAAGTTCACTCGTTTGTTTGTTGCAGCTCCGTATGGAATTTGGATCTGTGTGTTTTAATGCTGCCCAAACTGGAGGAACTGATACAAAGCAAATACGAAACGTAAGTAATAATAATAAAAAATCGCATTTAAATACAAACTGGTAACATTGGTCCGGAGTCCCGATTATACAAACAATATTAATTTACGTGCGTATGAATCTCGCTACATACAAAGTGGCGAACTTAAGCTAGCGTAGGCGTATTCGTTGATTTGCCACACCGTATGTATTTTTCTCGCAGGACAAATGTATGCAAATATTAGCGTTCGTGGATATATTTACCAACTACTAGATAAATACTGCACACGGTAAAGGAAAACAAATGGTTCTCCTAGGCGTTCGCTCACATTCGTCACATTGAGCCATAAATCGCCACTATTAGGTGCTCTCTATTAACATTACTAGTCGCCCCGTGGCGTGCTCTATCGCTCGGTTGTTTGCGCTAGTAAGGGACGAGGTAGAATTGTGCGCATCGGGAGCAGCTTGCACGACAAATAGAAGAAGAGGCTATAAGTCCGGAGCAGCACACTTTGATAAATGAAACAGCTATTGATAAGTAAATAATGGAAGTTAGCGTGTGCGGCAATGGTCTGCGACTATCAAATTAATATATAATTAAACAAAATTAAAGGATCGTTGTATTCACGTTCAAAATACAAAGGGTACACAAACGAATAGGGAATAAACAAAATACAATGTATAAGATTATAGTTTGCTAATATAGCACGCAGCGCTACTAGTCATCATTTACTTGTCTATAGGAAACTATCACTGCGCAATTTTTAGTTGTAAGTTCGAAATTTTGAAAGTACGTTGATAGTTTCCTTTCGTTTTAGTTGAGCTATCGGGCAGTGGAAGGCGCTACTTGTCTGTAATAGCGCGGTTGCCTAACAACTAGTCATGATGAAACTGTATCGATTCAGTGAATATGTGGTTGCATAAAGAATGAGAGATTTTTCCCTCGGAACTGTATATAGTGGGATTATGTTTATACTTTTCTTATGGCATGATTTTTGTCAAATTGTATGTATGAGCTTTTTGTGAAAGTTATTCAATAGAATGACATGAAATGTATACATGTTTATAAAATATATTTGCTCTTGTCTTTGAAATTTATTTTATAAAATGTGTTGAACATAATGACATATATTTTATACAAATTAATAAAAACACTTTATTGTTGGCTCTGAAACCTATTTTGTAAGTCATAAATTCTTACAAAATAGGTTTCAGAGCCAACAATAAAGTGTTTTTATTAATTTGTATAAAATGTATGTCATTATGTTCAACACATTTTATAAAATAAATTTCAAAGACAATAACAAAGATATTTTATAAACTTGTATACATTTCATGTTATTCTATGGCATAACTTTCACAAAAAGCTCAATAATACAATTTGACAAATCATGCCATAAGAAAAGTATAAACCTATTTTGTAAGAATTTATGACTATATTTTATCACGTTTTGACTAAATACATTCGTATATGATTAGATATAGTAGGAGCTGAACATGGCATATAAATACTTGAAACTAGAAATTTCTTCAAATTTCTTGATAAATTGAGTACAATGTAATTCACGCTTCTGATAAATACAAGTTAAGGAAAAACATTGCTGAAAATACTTTTTAATTCCACATTTAAAACTAAATAAATCCATACTTAGGAATAACATTGCCAACAAATTTTTTAATTCCTTAACACAATTTCTCTATACTCTTGAGACAATTTTTCTAACAAAAACTATCCTACACCTCGGACAATTATATCTTAAACGAACCTGGTTGATTAACATTGTTAACATTCTATATCTCGCCAACAATTAATTACGACAACCCACCCCCCTATCACTTACCTGTCCTTACCTCGGCCGTGGAGCGTAAATACTGCGCCCCGCATTTTTTTAACACGCAATCATCGCCAAATGCGATTCAAACGCAAGCGCCCTTCCGTGTCCTGACTAATTAGACTTCTCCATGTTCGGTGCTCTATTTGTTAACTGATTACCGATTTCCGCCTATTTTTTGTTACCTGTTTAACAGCTGACGTTTCCCGTTGAAACAGGAACAAGGCTAAAAATTACGTTAATCATAAGTGTACAAGTTCGAAAAACTGTAGTAAAGCCCGTATGACATTATCTAGTTTCTTATATGGTTTTCCATGCATACACAAACTACATAGTGTCATACACACATGTAGACAATGATATAGCGGCGGAATAATAATAAATTCACTTAACAATAACAACACACAATACACAATGTTAATTTTCCATTTAGAAATATTTATACAGTTTTATATATCAATTCTTATATATAAAACGCTATAGGAAACTAGATAATGTCATACGGGCTTTAGACAAAAGACTAATTAATTAAATTATTAAAATATATTACATGGAGATATGTTATTTACTAAAAAAAAGCTCAATCAAGCATAAATTCGGTCTGATTATTTGATAAAAATAACTTTCAAAACAAATTGAGTTTATTGAGCATGTAACTGCTATTGATAATTCGTGTGTGAATATTGAGTTGTAACGACACGCTTATTACACCAAATCAGCGTCGAACCGAACACAAAATACGAAAGTGTATGGTCAGCGGGTATAAAATATTCATAACGAAAGGGTAAGCCTGGCACCCGTGTCTAAAACGCCGATATTTGCAATTCGACGCGCCGTCGCGCGGGCCTCCCCTAACCCAACCAGTGTGAGAAAAAAGGATTGTATTTGCTCAGATCAGTGCGGATTTACGGGACCTATAATATTCATTACCTGATACTTTTTGAGTGACGTATGTAGATCGGCGCCGCACTGTTTTGAAGTGTTGTGATGTGAGCAACACGACACTTATGTCTTTGCGCCCATTGTCGCACCCCGATCATTCAGGGGTTTTGTCACTTGATGATGGAAGAGCGTATGCTAAAGAGTGTCAGCGAGTGCTCTGTGTGTGTGCGGTACTTGTAGTTTGTTTGGCGGAAATAATAGGGCAAACACAGCTGCTGAATATTTTGACAATTTTAATAATTCGTTATATGAATGTTTTGATATATGTAGACAATTCAGTTGGTTTGGAACTACTTCAGATAGTTTTCTTAACGGGGGTTCTTCTTGTTTTATACAAATCACTTGGAAATATTAGGATTCGGGTATAAGGCAACTAATGTGGCTAAGGGTGGGATTTCGCCTATACTTTTTTATGCCACAAATTAATATTATTGCGGGATTGGGCAAATAAGAAGACTATATTTTTTGTTTTTTGTTTGTATTTTGTATTATATTGGCGATATGTTATGGTGATGTCAAATAAAGTTCGTTTTTAAACAATTATATTGAGGTTTTTGTAAAAACTAGGCAATGGAATGTTAATAAAAATACTTTTTTGTTGGCTATAAAACTTATTTTGTATGAATTAATGACCGTCTACATTCTATAAGTACGATTTAATGTCAGAAATGTTTATAAAATAACTTTCAGAGCCAACAATAGTGTTTTTATTAAATTGCAGAACTTGTATGCCATTCCAATCCTTTATTTTTACTAAATACTCAATTAATTTCACAATTTTTGTGACAAAAAGACATTTGTTTAACATGATATATAATATTGTTTAAAAAGAAAAAAATACGTCGGCAAGACCCTGAATGGGTCGATAGTCAAATAAAGATTGGTAGTATATGAAAAAGTAAAATACGAACAACGAAAGACCAAATTTCTATTCAACAGTTATAGCCTATAATTGATTTTTATTTCTGACGATGAGGACTTTATAAGCCCCTCAGAGGTACACTTTGGGAATAAAAAGTATATAAATCATCATTTTGTTTAGTAGGACACACTCTCTAAAAATTGAACTCGTTTAGTTAGGCGTTTTCGCGTCTCATTTAGTTATCGTGACACTGCAAAGTCACTAGTAGTAGCCAAACAGACAGGGTCTAAGTCAGTACTCCCCTAGTACTAGCTGCGTAGTGTTTACTAGAGCTGGGCAGAGGTATACTATATGTTCTGCTGTTTCAAGTTCTTCATTGCACCCTCTACATAACGGACTGTCGTGTGTAGGTGTTTGTTTAGCCGACAGTGACCAATTAGGATGATGGTCAATAATTTCAATTACAATATATTTAGTAGATGTTAGGAAAATACACGTACTTTGTTTTTCGGATATTTTACGTGTGACTAGAAACCAAGTTTTGAACTGTATCCTTGTTAGGAGGAAGTGGTTTAATAAAATTCGTGATTTATCAACTAACGGAAGCTTAAATTCGAGCACGACCTCTCGCAAAATAAAGAAATTAAATATGGGGGGCATTAATCTTTTTTCGAAAAATCCATTACGCTTCTTCGCCTGGATCACGCCGCCGCCGAAAGGTTTTTACCTCCTCGTGTATAATTTCTCCCCATTAAAAAGGTATCATTACCGGGGCTCGTTCTTTGTGCATCCTCCCACGTTTACATGGTCGGGCGCGTTTCGGGCGGCGGCGTGCACGTTGTAGAGGAGGTAGTTAAAAATTATAAAAAACGACTGAGTGTGTGTATATGTGTGTGCGATCGGTCCGAAAAATAACAAAGCGTCACGGTGCGCTGGTAATTTTAATTACGGGTCACGCCAGTTTTGACATACTACACCGTGACGCGCGCTTCACTCGGGAAGTCACCTATTAACTACCTCCGACAATCAATTATAAGGTATTAAATAATTTTTAGGGCGACCATATGTGATGCAAATATTACTATGTTGTTTAGTGGGTAATTTTCGTATAACATCACAAAGAAATTATTACTGTACAAAGTCTTGTCGCAGCCTATCTCAAAAGTTTTATAGTAAAGGTAGTTTGTTTGCCATAACCAGTTCAAAAGACGATGTCTCGTTTTTGGGAAACTATTTCTACTCAAATTTGAAAAATAAATTAATATATTAATAAAATTAATAAGTGAAAATATTTATTTTTCAGATTTGAGTTGATAAATAAAATTTGAGGTAGCTTGAATAGGTCTCTTACCTTTACGAAAATTGTAATTTGTTTCTGCAGAATATGTGAGCCATTGAGAACAAAGTGGATTAATCCTCAAATTTTAAAAATTTAGTAGTATTACTAAGTATTATGTTTTTGCGTAATTAATTAAATATTTACCAATGCCTAATTGCACATTATAGAAAAAATATCAATATAAAGGTTATAATTGAAAGTAAGTCGAAACATATTCCGGTTTAAAACCTAGCAAATATAAACAATAGTGTACCTTTCCAACGTCGATATGTAGTAGTGGTATAAAACAAAGAAGTCTTTTCCTTTGCCTATAATGGAATACCCATAAGGGCAGGAACAATACTATTTACTTTATTATCTAATTAATAATTTCTCATGTCTTTAGTCGCAGTGATATTGCATTTTATCCTTTATATACTCATGTGCTTTCATGTAGTGAAAAAATAGTTGATGTCATCGCTTTGACATTCTAATTGTCCTCTCTGGCCTTTAAATTGCGAGCGATCGTTTCAAATAACGACCCCCGAAGGGCTCTCACTCGCCGATAAATCAAAAGGCGTCGCACGCGTTCGCCTCACGATCCGCACCGTGGCTAACAATCGAAAATTTGAATACGCACGCGGACACCGGTCCAGAATGAATCGAACAGCAATAATAATAGACGCGCCCTATAAATTATAATATAACACGTATGCCGGCGCAAATTGTCGTCCCCCTAACGATTTCTCTCCTGTAATTTCAGATACATGACGACAGGCTGCGAGTCGCTCAAACTGATCCTCAAACACTTCGGGCCTGTCATCAAGACGAACTGCGAGTGCCCGATCGGGAGCTTCGGCGTGGATATCCCGCGCGAGGAGCGGTACCGCAAATCCGTGAAATGCCATGAAAACCTTCTCAACATCCGGCTGCTGCTGCTCAAAAAGGAGACCATCCCAGGTAACATCGGTAGCGTCTTCAAAGAGGTACAAACTTTACTGAAAGATACCATTATGTGAATAAAACGCAATCATCCTCTCTCCATCAAATGTGATTTGGTAATACTAACCGCGTTATTTTTTTTCTTTCATTTTATCGTAATTATTAATCACGCCTTAAAAAATGATCTGATAATTAGTATTACTAGTAGACTGTCTTTAACAGCACTGATTTTAGTTAACTATTATTTTTATTAATTCCAATTAATTTTAAGTATACTCCTTTTTTAATCTACACAAACTTTGGAGGGTAATGGGGAAAATTAACAAATCTTAAACAAAAAGCATATTTTTATACGCAACATCGAACGCAGTATTTTTTTGGGACTGATTGATTTAAACTCAAACTTTTGTGGGGTCCGTCCAATAATTCACCACTACATTCATCTGTTCTTACATTGTGGTAGGTGTTTATTATTCTATTCGTTCGTTACATCACCCTCTTGCCTTTATTGATTTAGTGCCATTTTGTGATTTATTGTATTTGTTTTTATTTTAAATATGAATTGTTTCGAATAGTTTTATATTGAAATGTTGGCCTTATATTATAAACATCCTTTTTGTAATATTATGTATAAATAACGTGTAAAATATATCATTGTAATAATATTTATAATAAAAAAATAATAATGTTGTAACAGAAAAGGGTTGTTGGTGATTGTTGCAAGCCTTTCGGTAAACACATTAACCGTGCAAGCGGCGTCACCCCTTTCAGGTTCTTATCTCTATTATATATATTACAAACTGATGTTTATTGAAATTGAATGCTGGGTCAGTAGTGTAGCTGCGTGGATATTTGCGTTTGGGATACAAGGATTTGATTTATTTTCTGGGAGCGGTTTTTGGTAAGTAATCAATAAATACGGAATGTTATATCATAAGTCTCATGTATGGTTACAGTGATATAAGTAGAAATGTCGTACATGTAACATACATTTTAAATACTCCCTAAAAACATCCACATCAGTCGTGTAATTTTATTACCCGGTGTCCCCGAACACATTAAATCCCATGCACTCCTTTTGTAAATCTTAATTTGCAATTTCACGGTGTCTCGCCCCCTCGCTGCCGCCGACACCATCAATCACCCGCCGGCCGGTCATTTTTTACGTTATCAGCGCCGTTTTTTTGTACTCACACACGTGGTGTTTAGGGAGCGTGCCATACCATTTAACATAACAAAAATTCGACAAAAGGGTATACCCAGAACCCGATAATCCTTCCTGATAATGAAGTACGCGTTGCAAATCGATCACACTGATGCATCATCATTGTAACAATTTTGACCGCTTTACGCTCCATCGGACGCGTGTCTTTGTTTTAAGCCCGTTTCTTTGTAGCGTGGCGTTTTTTTAGGGTCAAGTCACGTACCATTCGGGATTATTACTAGACCGCAGGAATGGTTATTTACGGGCCGGGATTTATTATTGAATTTCAATGGCTCAGTGCGGTCGCGAGAAGAATTGGTTCTCGCCGCGGACAAGGCTTTGTTTCGTCGTGTCAAAAAAATCGACTGGTTTATCTAGTACTTTTAGCAAACCCCCCTTCGTCCCTTAGATTGTGCACGTGACCGCCCATCAGCAGCCTGGGTTTAAATGGGGGGCGGCGGATAATCCCAGGTTAATTGAAAGCTTTGCTGAAGGATTAGCTGGGATATGAACGGGATTATTTATAGTAAAGTCCAATAAAAAAATATCTGCTACCACACGACTTTCAAACTTAATTACATAACTGACTATAAAAATAAAATCATTGTATGCTACCAATAAATAGTGCTAATTAAAAATATGAAAATCGTATTTGGATATCTCTTTCCATTTTATTTCATTACCCCATGAAATTTGTAGAAATTCCCTTTTCGAGCTTAATCGCTGTAGGTGTTTGTCGTACCCACTTCTAGTTTATATTTTTAGATTCACGGTGGCTTTCTATCAGAAAAAGTATTAACCCCAATCTATGTCTATTAGTTTTAACGTGGGATCCGAAAACCTTGAAATTGCCAAAGGGGTAGAGGACAACATTTTACAATAAAAATGAAAAACAAAATTAATTCTGAGATTCGGGCTGTATTAATCTATTTGTAGATGAATTTGTCTTGGGTGATTTTGGTTTAACCTTTAATTTTTTTCGTGGTTGGCTTAAATAAGGGCTGTGTGCTTCGGTTGATTTATTATTTGATTGCGTAGGTTTCAGCACCCTATTGTTCATGTAATCTGCATACGGCGTAAAACCGAGATGGCTTTATTTTAAATCTGACTAAAGGATTAAACTCTGTTGACTAATGTACTTTATTCAAATTTATGCGCGCCATGTGCACCTGTATTTACATATGTTCAAACTTAACCCTAAATATATTCATAAGCTTGAATGATTGAATTAATTTTTAATCGTATATGATATATTTTTATATTACGTCTCTATGTATGAACCCAACTCGTTTTCTGTAAGTTTCTATTTTACTTACTATGGACGGTAAGATCAAGTTTATTTTTTGGAGTCAGCCCTACGATATTGATTTTAATGATCGGTTGGAAGTTAATTGTTTTTTTCTCTCGAAACCTGTCAATCAAGCTTTACAGTGTGATTAGTACTTGTTAGGCAAAACAATCGAGCCGGGGTAGTTCTCATACGTGCACCCCCCATGTGCCATTGAGCACGCACCATAATTCCACAATAAGTTGTTGATATCTGTCATTATTGAACCCTATAACTATTTATTTATATAGCAAATTAGCCCTGTCCGTCAGCGTCGATTGTTGAGCGCGTGGGTGTGCACAAAGCGCCCCCGAATCGGAGAGCATTGATTAGTATTGTGCGTCCGTACAATAAACCACCCTCCGGGAATCGGCAGTTTAATATTAATTTGCCGGTCGCGAGAAGCTCCCTAAATGCGACGTTAATGAGAGGTGACGTGGGCTCAGGTGTGGTCCTGGTAGCGATTCTAGTGTATCGAGGGATTAAATTACCACCGGCATGAGCGAGTATAAATGACACGGCCGATCATTGTTTCACGCTACGCCGAGCAGCGAGGGAGCGCAACTTGTTTGTAATTATCCGGCATCAGGTAACCCCCGATCCAGTTGCACCCGCGTGAAGAATTTGCAACAGCGAAATTATGTAAATTTACGCGATACGCCCCGGATTATTTTTTATATGCATGGAACAAGTGTAGTTTGCATATCACGCCTACGAGCCCCCGTATTAAACCCTCGTTGAAACTATGAATATCATTTGTAGCAGCGATTAAAAGTTGTAGCACGTGTTCAATCTTCGCATGCACGCGTTCACACTTGTTATTTTTAACAGATGGCTTTGATGGAAATCAGTAAATTAAATTAATTTATCATTCAATCTTAAACAATTAAGTATTTAGTAGTTGTCAAGCTTGATTTATTATAAAATGTTTGAAATAAACAATTTTCCTGAGAAGTCCACAAATAGTTATCACAGTAAAAACAAAACAATGTACTCATGGTACTACCTAAAAAAGTTCGAAACCACCCTGTTTGAATAGACAATATTAATTCTTCCTGCTAGCATACAAACAGTACAAACATTTTTCAGGCGTATTATTTACTAATAATCACACATACAAACTTTATAATCCCTGCAATTTCTTCAATGCCTTCTTTTTTAACACCCAAAAAAGAGAGTTGATTAAATTCTCAAATTCCAGTATTATAATCCCGTCGGAATTAGCCATCTGTTTATGTTGAACACGACACCTATTGTGCGCGGGTTAATTTAATCCAGGAAATATCACGGGCTCGCCCGTGACGTGTTTGGCAATATTTATAAAAGGGTGTCCATGACCATTATGCGACCTGGAGGCGGTGCCGAGAAATTCGTTTTTTGTGCCTGATAGTAAATCGCACGACACCGTTTCGCCTTAACGCGATTAACAGTTGTTGCGACCGAGTTACAACGTAATTAAACACGGCGTGATTTTTCCGAAGCATTTAACCCGAACAATTGGCCGGCAAAAGGGTTGCTAAATGGAAGAATTTAAAGTCGCTGGTGTGGAAGAAAGCGCACTGGGGTGTAGTTGAAGTAATAATTTTTAACTGTCGCTTCCGCATCGAGCCGATTGTTGTTTTCCCAGGGTATTTTTGGAATTTTAGCTAATGGGAACGTGCGCGCGTAAGATGTTTTGACACTTTTCTCTTGGGACAAATGTCAACTGTAAATCACACACTAATGGTTTATCCTGGGCGGATGTTGATAATTCATTAACTTATTGTCGCCTTCCTATTGCGATAATGCTAATAGGTAGATTATTTTCGAAGCAACAACAAATTCAGTGCTCACACATATACACAATGAAATCAGTACGGGCACCCACACCTGTGCTACGTAATACAAGACATCCAAAGATTACGATATGATACGTTCGTTCGCTTTATGTAACGCAATATCTTGTTTGTAAAATATTGCATTGTGCCCCCTCGATAAAGGACCCAAGTCATAAAAATCCTCCAAATTGCCTGCACATGGCCTCAATTTCACAGATTTAGGGAAAGGGTGCAAAAAATAACATTCAATTCCACCGAGACAATATTTTTATTATTATTCGACAAAAGGGTTTGATTGTGTGGTCATAATCATCCACAACTGTAACTGATTTTTTTATATATATTATTTAAGATATGTACTATATGATTAACACAACAATGAAGACAATACTACGCAAAACAAATGGCATGCTATTTGACTGTAATTCCAAAATGCCCCTTTTATCGTAACATCTAGATAAAGTAATATCACATTCAAGTCTTACATTTAAACAAACTTATTCCCGACTAGTTGTGATGTCCATGATTTATGTCATTCTTCTTTCGCCCCTGTAAAAAGAACATCGTGAGTTAGCAGCGACACAAAGTTTTCAAGTGTCAATTTATGTTTGTACATTTCCTTTTGTCGGCAAAGGTATCAGGAACTTTGAACGTATCAATTTCACGACTACAGTCACTCAGTGGAATAGTCATGCAAGGGCGGCAGGATAGCCAAGGGATTCACGTTTGGTCCAGCGGAGGGGGCTTTAAAAAAGTGCCATTTTTGTATTGTATACGTGTCAGTACTTAGCGACAATGTACAGTAGCGATTGAAAGGGAGCCCGTTTCCGAAAAAGGGCGCTGGGTGATTCTACCTGAGCTTTTGTGCCCGCGTAGGTTTATGCATCTGATAGCTGATGTGTTTAGTTTAGTTTGATATGATGATGCATTATGGCTATTCAGAATAATTTCTGTGAAGCCCTCTTTTTAAGATCGCCTTTATTGGAACGTTCCGTTCATTCCGGTTAATTGAGACTGTTGTTGGACTATTTACTATAAATCATTTGTGAAATCTTTGTGTTTCCTATTTCATTGCAAATTCAAGAGGTTGTTATAAAATGTATTGATAGGCTAACTCTCACCTTGAAATATATAACAATATTATACGATAAGATGACATTTTATTTCAAATGCTAGAGAGATGATTTATATATCAAAACGTAGAGCCTTTCAAGGCCTACAAATTGAGGCTTAGGCACTTTTCTCTAGCTCTTACGGTTTACACGCTACAACCCGCAGCAGATGTGAAAATGATGAAATTTCATGGAATTTTCCAGTTTAAACTCGGTAGCGGTTTTATTTCAAATGCTAGAGAGATGATTTATATATAAAAACGTAGAGCCTTTCAAGGCCTACAAATTGAGGCTTAGGCACTTTTCTCTAGCTATTACGGTTTACACGCTACAACCCGCAGCAGATGTGAAAATGATGAAATTTCATGGAATTTTCCAGTTTAAACTCGGTAGCGGTTTTATTTCAAATGCTAGAGAGATGATTTATATATCAAAACGTAGAGCCTTTCAAGGCCTACAAATTGAGGCTTAAGCACTTTTCTCTAGCTCTTACGGTTTACACGCTACAACCCGTAGCAGATGTGAAAATGATGATATTTCATGGAATTTTCCAGTTTAAACTCGGTAGCGGTTTTATTTCAAATGCTAGAGAGATGATTTATATATCAAAACGTAGAGCCTTTCAAGGCCTACAAATTGAGGCTTAGGCACTTTTCTCTAGCTCTTACGGTTTACACGCTACAACCCGCAGCAGATGTGAAAATGATGAAATTTCATGGAATTTTCCAGTTTAAACTCTGTAGCGGTTTTATTTCAAATGCTAGAGAGATGATTTATATATCAAAACGTAGAGCCTTTCAAGGCCTACAAATTGAGGCTTAAGCACTTTTCTCTAGCTCTTACGGTTTACACGCTACAACCCGTAGCAGATGTGAAAATGATGAAATTTCATGGAATTTTCCAGTTTAAACTCGGTAGCGGTTTTATTTCAAATGCTAGAGAGATGATTTATATATCAAAACGTAGAGCCTTTCAAGGCCTACAAATTGAGGCTTAGGCACTTTTCTCTAGCTCTTACGGTTTACACGCTACAACCCGCAGCAGATGTGAAAATGATGAAATTTCATGGAATTTTCCAGTTTAAACTCGGTAGCGGTTTTATTTCAAATGCTAGAGAGATGATTTATATATCAAAACGTAGAGCCTTTCAAGGCCTACAAATTGAGGCTTAGGCACTTTTCTCTAGCTCTTACGGTTTACACGCTACAACCCGCAGCAGATGTGAAAATGATGAAATTTCATGGAATTTTCCAGTTTAAACTCGGTAGCGGTTTTATTTCAAATGCTAGAGAGATGATTTATATATCAAAACGTAGAGCCTTTCAAGGCCTACAAATTGAGGCTTAGGCACTTTTCTCTAGCTCTTACGGTTTACACGCTACAACCCGCAGCAGATGTGAAAATGATGAAATTTCATGGAATTTTCCAGTTTAAACTCGGTAGCGGTTTTATTTCAAATGCTAGAGAGATGATTTATATATCAAAACGTAGAGCCTTTCAAGGCCTACAAATTGAGGCTTAGGCACTTTTCTCTAGCTCTTACGGTTTACACGCTACAACCCGCAGCAGATGTGAAAATGATGAAATTTCATGGAATTTTCCAGTTTAAACTCGGTAGCGGTTTTATTTCAAATGCTAGAGAGATGATTTATATATCAAAACGTAGAGCCTTTCAAGGCCTACAAATTGAGGCTTAGGCACTTTTCTCTAGCTCTTACGGTTTACACGCTACAACCCGCAGCAGATGTGAAAATGATGAAATTTCATGGAATTTTCCAGTTTAAACTCGGTAGCGGTTTTATTTCAAATGCTAGAGAGATGATTCATATATCAAAACGTAGAGCCTTTCAAGGCCTATAAATTGAGGCTTAGGCACTTTTCTCTAGCTCTTACGGTTTACACGCTACAACCCGCAGCAGATGTGAAAATGATGAAATTTCATGGAATTTTCCAGTTTAAACTCGGTAGCGGTTTTATTTCATATGCTAGAGAGATGATTTATATATCAAAACGTAGAGCCTTTCAAGGCCTACAAATTGAGGCTTAGGCACTTTTCTCTAGCTCTTACGGTTTACACGCTACAACCCGCAGCAGATGTGAAAATGATGAAATTTCATGGAATTTTCCAGTTTAAACTCGGTAGCGGTTTTATTTCAAATGCTAGAGAGATGATTTATATATAAAAACGTAGAGCCTTTCAAGGCCTACAAATTGAGGCTTAGGCACTTTTCTCTAGCTATTACGGTTTACACGCTACAACCCGCAGCAGATGTGAAAATGATGAAATTTCATGGAATTTTCCAGTTTAAACTCGGTAGCGGTTTTATTTCAAATGCTAGAGAGATGATTTATATATCAAAACGTAGAGCCTTTCAAGGCCTACAAATTGAGGCTTAGGCACTTTTCTCTAGCTCTTACGGTTTACACGCTACAACCCGCAGCAGATGTGAAAATGATGAAATTTCATGGAATTTTCCAGTTTAAACTCGGTAGCGGTTTTATTTCAAATGCTAGTGAGATGATTTATATATCAAAACGTAGAGTATTTCAAGGCCTACAAATTGAGGCTTAGGCACTTTTCTCTAGCTCTTACGGTTTACACGCTACAACCCGCAGCAGATGTGAAAATGATGAAATTTCATGGAGTTTTCCAGTTTAAACTCGGTAGCGGTTTTATTTCATATGCTAGAGAGACGATTTATATATCAAAAGGTAGAGTCCTTCAAGGCCTACAAATTGAGGCTTAGGCACTTTTCTCCAGCTCTTACGGTTTACACGCTACAACCCGCAGCAGATGTGAAAATGATGAAATTTCATGGAATTTTCCAGTTTAAACTCGGTAGCGGTTTTATTTCAAATGCTAGAGAGATGATTTATATATCAAAACGTAGAGCCTTTCAAGGCCTACAAATTGAGGCTTAGGCACTTTTCTCTAGCTCTTACGGTTTACACGCTACAACCCGCAGCAGATGTGAAAATGATGAAATTTCATGGAATTTTCCAGTTTAAACTCGGTAGCGGTTTTATTTCATATGCTAGAGAGATGATTTATATATCAAAACGTAGAGCCTTTCAAGGCCTACAAATTGAGGCTTAGGCACTTTTCTCTAGCTCTTACGGTTTACACGCTACAACCCGCAGCAGATGTGAAAATAATGAAATTTCATGGAATTTTCCAGTTTAAACTCGGTAGCGGTTTTATTTCAAATGCTAGAGAGATGATTTATATATCAAAACGTAAAGCCTTTCAAGGCCTACAAATTGAGGCTTAGGCACTTTTCTCTAGCTCTTACGGTTTACACGCTACAACCCGCAGCAGATGTGAAAATGATGAAATTTCATGGAATTTTCCAGTTTAAACTCGGTAGCGGTTTTATTTCAAATGCTAGTGAGATGATTTATATATCAAAACGTAGAGTATTTCAAGGCCTACAAATTGAGGCTTAGGCACTTTTCTCTAGCTCTTACGGTTTACACGCTACAACCCGCAGCAGATGTGAAAATGATGAAATTTCATGGAGTTTTCCAGTTTAAACTCGGTAGCGGTTTTATTTCATATGCTAGAGAGACGATTTATATATCAAAAGGTAGAGTCCTTCAAGGCCTACAAATTGAGGCTTAGGCACTTTTCTCCAGCTCTTACGGTTTACACGCTACAACCCGCAGCAGATGTGAAAATGATGAAATTTCATGGAATTTTCCAGTTTAAACTCGGTAGCGGTTTTATTTCAAATGCTAGAGAGATGATTTATATATCAAAACGTAGAGCCTTTCAAGGCCTACAAATTGAGGCTTAGGCACTTTTCTCTAGCTCTTACGGTTTACACGCTACAACCCGCAGCAGATGTGAAAATGATGAAATTTCATGGAATTTTCCAGTTTAAACTCGGTAGCGGTTTTATTTCAAATGCTAGAGAGATGATTTATATATCAAAACGTAGAGCCTTTCAAGGCCTACAAATTGAGGTTTAGGCACTTTTCTCTAGCTCTTACGGTTTACACGCTACAACCCGCAGCAGATGTGAAAATGATGAAATTTCATGGAATTTTCCAGTTTAAACTCGGTAGCGGTTTTATTTCATATGCTAGAGAGATGATTTATATATCAAAACGTAGAGCCTTTCAAGGCCTACAAATTGAGGCTTAGGCACTTTTCTCTAGCTCTTACGGTTTACACGCTACAACCCGCAGCAGATGTGAAAATGATGAAATTTCATGGAATTTTCCAGTTTAAACTCGGTAGCGGTTTTATTTCAAATGCTAGAGAGATGATTTATATATCAAAACGTAAAGCCTTTCAAGGCCTACAAATTGAGGCTTAGGCACTTTTCTCTAGCTCTTACGGTTTACACGCTACAACCCGCAGCAGATGTGAAAATGATGAAATTTCATGGAATTTTCCAGTTTAAACTCGGTAGCGGTTTTATTTCATATGCTAGAGAGATGATTTATATATCAAAACGTAGAGCCTTTCAAGGCCTACAAATTGAGGCTTAGGCACTTTTCTCTAGCTCTTACGGTTTACACGCTACAACCCGCAGCAGATGTGAAAATAATGAAATTTCATGGAATTTTCCAGTTTAAACCCGGTAGCGGTTTTATTTCAAATGCTAGAGAGATGATTTATATATCAAAACGTAGAGCCTTTCAAGGCCTACAAATTGAGGTTTAGGCACTTTTCTCTAGCTCTTACGGTTTACACGCTACAACCCGCAGCAGATGTGAAAATGATGAAATTTCATGGAATTTTCCAGTTTAAACTCGGTAGCGGTTTTATTTCATATGCTAGAGAGATGATTTATATATCAAAACGTAGAGCCTTTCAAGGCCTACAAATTGAGGCTTAGGCACTTTTCTCTAGCTCTTACGGTTTACACGCTACAACCCGCAGCAGATGTGAAAATGATGAAATTTCATGGAATTTTCCAGTTTAAACTCGGTAGCGGTTTTATTTCAAATGCTAGAGAGATGATTTATATATCAAAACGTAGAGCCTTTCAAGGCCTACAAATTGAGGCTTAGGCACTTTTCTCTAGCTCTTACGGTTTACACGCTACAACCCGCAGCAGATGTGAAAATGATGAAATTTCATGGAATTTTCCAGTTTAAACTCGGTAGCGGTTTTATTTCAAATGCTAGAAAGATGATTTATATATCAAAACGTAGAGCCTTTCAAGGCCTACAAATTGAGGCTTAGGCACTTTTCTCTAGCTCTTACGGTTTACACGCTACAACCCGCAGCAGATGTGAAAATGATGAAATTTCATGGAATTTTCCAGTTTAAACTCGGTAGCGGTTTTATTTCAAATGCTAGAGAGATGATTTATATATCAAAACGTAGAGCCTTTCAAGGCCTACAAATTGAGGCTTAGGCACTTTTCTCTAGCTCTTACGGTTTACACGCTACAACCCGCAGCAGATGTGAAAATGATGAAATTTCATGGAATTTTCCAGTTTAAACTCGGTAGCGGTTTTATTTCAAATGCTAGAGAGATGATTTATATATCAAAACGTAGAGCCTTTCAAGGCCTACAAATTGAGGCTTAGGCACTTTTCTCTAGCTCTTACGGTTTACACGCTACAACCCGCAGCAGATGTGAAAATGATGAAATTTCATGGAATTTTCCAGTTTAAACTCGGTAGCGGTTTTATTTCAAATGCTAGGGAGATGATTTATATATCAAAACGTAGAGCCTTTCAAGGCCTACAAATTGAGGCTTAGGCACTTTTCTCTAGCTATTACGGTTTACACGCTACAACCCGCAGCAGATGTGAAAATGATGAAATTTCATGGAATTTTCCAGTTTAAACTCGGTAGCGGTTTTATTTCAAATGCTAGAGAGATGATTTATATATCAAAACGTAGAGCCTTTCAAGGCCTACAAATTGAGGCTTAGGCACTTTTCTCTAGCTCTTACGGTTTACACGCTACAACCCGCAGCAGATGTGAAAATGATGAAATTTCATGGAATTTTCCAGTTTAAACACGGTAGCGGTTTTATTTCAAATGCTAGAGAGATGATTTATATATCAAAACGTAGAGCCTTTCAAGGCCTACAAATTGAGACTTAGGCACTTTTCTCTAGCTCTTACGGTTTACACGCTACAACCCGCAGCAGATGTGAAAATGATGAAATTTCATGGAATTTTCCAGTTTAAACTCGGTAGCGGTTTTATTTCAAATGATAGAGAGATGATTTATATATCAAAACGTAGAGCCTTTCAAGGCCTACAAATTGAGGCTTAGGCACTTTTCTCTAGCTCTTACGGTTTACACGCTACAACCCGCAGCAGATGTGAAAATGATGAAATTTCATGGAATTTTCCAGTTTAAACTCGGTAGCGGTTTTATTTCAAATGCTAGAAAGATGATTTATATATCAAAACGTAGAGCCTTTCAAGGCCTACAAATTGAGGCTTAGGCACTTTTCTCTAGCTCTTACGGTTTACACGCTACAACCCGCAGCAGATGTGAAAATGATGAAATTTCATGGAATTTTCCAGTTTAAACTCGGTAGCGGTTTTATTTCAAATGCTAGAGAGATGATTTATATATCAAAACGTAGAGCCTTTCAAGGCCTACAAATTGAGGCTTAGGCACTTTTCTCTAGCTCTTACGGTTTACACGCTACAACCCGCAGCAGATGTGAAAATGATGAAATTTCATGGAATTTTCCAGTTTAAACTCGGTAGCGGTTTTATTTCAAATGCTAGAGAGATGATTTATATATCAAAACGTAGAGCCTTTCAAGGCCTACAAATTGAGGCTTAGGCACTTTTCTCTAGCTCTTACGGTTTACACGCTACAACCCGCAGCAGATGTGAAAATGATGAAATTTCATGGAATTTTCCAGTTTAAACTCGGTAGCGGTTTTATTTCAAATGCTAGAGAGATGATTTATATATCAAAACGTAGAGCCTTTCAAGGCCTACAAATTGAGGCTTAGGCACTTTTCTCTAGCTCTTACGGTTTACACGCTACAACCCGCAGCAGATGTGAAAATGATGAAATTTCATGGAATTTTCCAGTTTAAACTCGGTAGCGGTTTTATTTCAAATGCTAGAGAGATGATTTATATATCAAAACGTAGATCCTTTCAAGGCCTACAAATTGAGGCTTAGGCACTTTTCTCTAGCTCTTACGGTTTACACGCTACAACCCGCAGCAGATGTGAAAATGATGAAATTTCATGGAATTTTCCAGTTTAAACTCGGTAGCGGTTTTATTTCAAATGCTAGAGAGATGATTTATATATCAAAACGTAGAGCCTTTCAAGGCCTACAAATTGAGGCTTAGGCACTTTCCTCTAGCTCTTACGGTTTACACGCTACAACCCGCAGCAGATGTGAAAATGATGAAATTTCATGGAATTTTCCAGTTTAAACTCGGTAGCGGTTTTATTTCAAATGCTAGAGAGATGATTTATATATCAAAACGTAGAGCCTTTCAAGGCCTACAAATTGAGGCTTAGGCACTTTTCTCTAGCTCTTACGGTTTACACGCTACAACCCGCAGCAGATGTGAAAATGATGAAATTTCATGGAATTTTCCAGTTTAAACTCGGTAGCGGTTTTATTTCAAATGCTAGAAAGATGATTTATATATCAAAACGTAGAGCCTTTCAAGGCCTACAAATTGAGGCTTAGGCACTTTTCTCTAGCTCTTACGGTTTACACGCTACAACCCGCAGCAGATGTGAAAATGATGAAATTTCATGGAATTTTCCAGTTTAAACTCGGTAGCGGTTTTATTTCAAATGCTAGAGAGATGATTTATATATCAAAACGTAGAGCCTTTCAAGGCCTACAAATTGAGGCTTAGGCACTTTTCTCTAGCTCTTACGGTTTACACGCTACAACCCGCAGCAGATGTGAAAATGATGAAATTTCATGGAATTTTCCAGTTTAAACTCGGTAGCGGTTTTATTTCAAATGCTAGAGAGATGATTTATATATCAAAACGTAGAGCCTTTCAAGGCCTACAAATTGAGGCTTAGGCACTTTTCTCTAGCTCTTACGGTTTACACGCTACAACCCGCAGCAGATGTGAAAATGATGAAATTTCATGGAATTTTCCAGTTTAAACTCGGTAGCGGTTTTATTTCAAATGCTAGAGAGATGATTTATATATCAAAACGTAGAGCCTTTCAAGGCCTACAAATTGAGGCTTAGGCACTTTTCTCTAGCTCTTACGGTTTACACGCTACAACCCGCAGCAGATGTGAAAATGATGAAATTTCATGGAATTTTCCAGTTTAAACTCGGTAGCGGTTTTATTTCAAATGCTAGAGAGATGATTTATATATCAAAACGTAGATCCTTTCAAGGCCTACAAATTGAGGCTTAGGCACTTTTCTCTAGCTCTTACGGTTTACACGCTACAACCCGCAGCAGATGTGAAAATGATGAAATTTCATGGAATTTTCCAGTTTAAACTCGGTAGCGGTTTTATTTCAAATGCTAGAGAGATGATTTATATATCAAAACGTAGAGCCTTTCAAGGCCTACAAATTGAGGCTTAGGCACTTTCCTCTAGCTCTTACGGTTTACACGCTACAACCCGCAGCAGATGTGAAAATGATGAAATTTCATGGAATTTTCCAGTTTAAACTCGGTAGCGGTTTTATTTCAAATGCTAGAAAAATGATTTATATATCAAAACGTAGAGCCTTTCAAGGCCTACAAATTGAGGCTTAGGCACTTTTCTCTAGCTCTTACGGTTTACACGCTACAACCCGCAGCAGATGTGAAAATGATGAAATTTCATGGAATTTTCCAGTTTAAACTCGGTAGCGGTTTTATTTCAAATGCTAGAAAGATGATTTATATATCAAAACGTAGAGCCTTTCAAGGCCTACAAATTGAGGCTTAGGCACTTTTCTCTAGCTCTTACGGTTTACACGCTACAACCCGCAGCAGATGTGAAAATGATGAAATTTCATGGAATTTTCCAGTTTAAACTCGGTAGCGGTTTTATTTCAAATGCTAGAGAGATGATTTATATATCAAAACGTAGAGCCTTTCAAGGCCTACAAATTGAGGCTTAGGCACTTTTCTCTAGCTCTTACGGTTTACACGCTACAACCCGCAGCAGATGTGAAAATGATGAAATTTCATGGAATTTTCCAGTTTAAACTCGGTAGCGGTTTTATTTCATATGCTAGAGAGATGATTTATATATCAAAACGTAGAGCCTTTCAAGGCCTACAAATTGAGGCTTAGGCACTTTTCTCTAGCTCTTACGGTTTACACGCTACAACCCGCAGCAGATGTGAAAATGATGAAATTTCATGGAATTTTCCAGTTTAAACTCGGTAGCGGTTTTATTTCATATGCTAGAGAGATGATTTATATATCAAAACGTAGAGCCTTTCAAGGCCTACAAATTGAGGCTTAGGCACTTTTCTCTAGCTCTTACGGTTTACACGCTACAACCCGCAGCAGATGTGAAAATGATGAAATTTCATGGAATTTTCCAGTTTAAACTCGGTAGCGGTTTTATTTCAAATGCTAGAGAGATGATTTATATATCAAAACGTAGAGCCTTTCAAGGCCTACAAATTGAGGCTTAGGCACTTTTCTCTAGCTCTTACGGTTTACACGCTACAACCCGCAGCAGATGTGAAAATGATGAAATTTCATGGAATTTTCCAGTTTAAACTCGGTAGCGGTTTTATTTCAAATGCTAGAGAGATGATTTATATATCAAAACGTAGAGCCTTTCAAGGCCTACTAAACTCGGTAGCGGTTTTATTTCAAACGCTAGAGAGATGATTTATATATCAAAACGTAGAGCCTTTCAAGGCCTACAAATTGAGGCTTAGGCACTTTTCTCTAGCTCTTACGGTTTACACGCTACAACCCGCAGCAGATGTGAAAATGATGAAATTTCATGGAATTTTCCAGTTTAAACTCGGTAGCGGTTTTATTTCATATGCTAGAGAGATGATTTATATATCAAAACGTAGAGCCTTTCAAGGCCTACAAATTGAGGCTTAGGCACTTTTCTCTAGCTCTTACGGTTTACACGCTACAACCCGCAGCAGATGTGAAAATGATGAAATTTCATGGAATTTTCCAGTTTAAACTCGGTAGCGGTTTTATTTCATATGCTAGAGAGATGATTTATATATCAAAACGTAGAGCCTTTCAAGGCCTACAAATTGAGGCTTAGGCACTTTTCTCTAGCTCTTACGGTTTACACGCTACAACCCGCAGCAGATATGAAAATGATGAAATTTCATGGAATTTTCCAGTTTAAACTCGGTAGCGGTTTTATTTCAAATGCTAGAGAGATGATTTATATATCAAAACGTAGAGCCTTTCAAGGCCTACAAATTGAGGCTTAGGCACTTTTCTCTAGCTCTTACGGTTTACACGCTACAACCCGCAGCAGATGTGAAAATGATGAAATTTCATGGAATTTTCCAGTTTAAACTCGGTAGCAGTTTTATTTCAAATGCTAGAGAGATGATTTATATATCAAAACGTAAAGCCTTTCAAGGCCTACAAATTGAGGCTTAAGCACTTTTCTCCAGCTCTTATGGTTTACACGCTACAACCCGCAGCAGATGTGAAAATGATGAAATTTCATGGAATTTTCCAGTTTAAACTCGGTAGCGGTTTTATTTCAAACGCTAGAGAGATGATTTATATATCAAAACGTAGAGCCTTTCAAGGCCTACAAATTGAGGCTTAGGCACTTTTCTCTAGCTCTTACGGTTTACACGCTACAACCCGCAGCAGATGTGAAAATGATGAAATTTCATGGAATTTTCCAGTTTAAACTCGGTAGCGGTTTTATTTCAAATGCTAGAGAGATGATTTATATATCAAAACGTAGAGCCTTTCAAGGCCTACAAATTGAGGCTTAGGTACTTTTCTCTAGCTCTTACGGTTTACACGCTACAACCCGCAGCAGATGTGAAAATGATGAAATTTCATGGAATTTTCCAGTTTAAACTCGGTAGCGGTTTTATTTCAAATGCTAGAGAGATGATTTATATATCAAAACGTAGAGCCTTTCAAGGCCTACAAATTGAGGCTTAGGCACTTTTCTCTAGCTCTTACGGTTTACACGCTACAACCCGCAGAAGATGTGAAAATGATGAAATTTCATGGAATTTTCCAGTTTAAACTCGGTAGCGGTTTTATTTCAAATGCTAGAGAGATGATTTATATATCAAAACGTAGAGCCTTTCAAGGCCTACAAATTGAGGCTTAGGCACTTTTCTCTAGCTCTTACGGTTTACACGCTACAACCCGCAGCAGATGTGAAAATGATGAAATTTCATGGAATTTTCCAGTTTAAACACGGTAGCGGTTTTATTTCAAATGCTAGAGAGATGATTTATATATCAAAACGTAGAGCCTTTCAAGGCCTACAAATTGAGACTTAGGCACTTTTCTCTAGCTCTTACGGTTTACACGCTACAACCCGCAGCAGATGTGAAAATGATGAAATTTCATGGAATTTTCCAGTTTAAACTCGGTAGCGGTTTTATTTCAAATGCTAGAGAGATGATTTATATATCAAAACGTAGAGCCTTTCAAGGCCTACAAATTGAGGCTTAGGTACTTTTCTCTAGCTCTTACGGTTTACACGCTACAACCCGCAGCAGATGTGAAAATGATGAAATTTCATGGAATTTTCCAGTTTAAACTCGGTAGCGGTTTTATTTCAAATGCTAGAGAGATGATTTATATATCAAAACGTAGAGCCTTTCAAGGCCTACAAATTGAGGCTTAGGCACTTTTCTCTAGCTCTTACGGTTTACACGCTACAACCCGCAGAAGATGTGAAAATGATGAAATTTCATGGAATTTTCCAGTTTAAACTCGGTAGCGGTTTTATTTCAAATGCTAGAGAGATGATTTATATATCAAAACGTAGAGCCTTTCAAGGCCTACAAATTGAGGCTTAGGCACTTTTCTCTAGCTCTTACGGTTTACACGCTACAACCCGCAGCAGATGTGAAAATGATGAAATTTCATGGAATTTTCCAGTTTAAACACGGTAGCGGTTTTATTTCAAATGCTAGAGAGATGATTTATATATCAAAACGTAGAGCCTTTCAAGGCCTACAAATTGAGACTTAGGCACTTTTCTCTAGCTCTTACGGTTTACACGCTACAACCCGCAGCAGATGTGAAAATGATGAAATTTCATGGAATTTTCCAGTTTAAACTCGGTAGCGGTTTTATTTCAAATGCTAGAGAGATGATTTATATATCAAAACGTAGAGCCTTTCAAGGCCTACAAATTGAGGCTTAGGCACTTTTCTCTAGCTCTTACGGTTTACACGCTACAACCCGCAGCAGATGTGAAAATGATGAAATTTCATGGAATTTTCCAGTTTAAACACGGTAGCGGTTTTATTTCAAATGCTAGAGAGATGATTTATATATCAAAACGTAGAGCCTTTCAAGGCCTACAAATTGAGACTTAGGCACTTTTCTCTAGCTCTTACGGTTTACACGCTACAACCCGCAGCAGATGTGAAAATGATGAAATTTCATGGAATTTTCCAGTTTAAACTCGGTAGCGGTTTTATTTCAAATGCTAGGGAGATGATTTATATATCAAAACGTAGAGCCTTTCAAGGCCTACAAATTGAGGCTTAGGCACTTTTCTCTAGCTATTACGGTTTACACGCTACAACCCGCAGCAGATGTGAAAATGATGAAATTTCATGGAATTTTCCAGTTTAAACTCGGTAGCGGTTTTATTTCAAATGCTAGAGAGATGATTTATATATCAAAACGTAGAGCCTTTCAAGGCCTACAAATTGAGGCTTAGGCACTTTTCTCTACGGTTTACACGCTACAACCCGCAGCAGATGTGAAAATGATGAAATTTCATGGAATTTTCCAGTTTAAACTCGGTAGCGGTTTTATTTCAAATGCTAGAGAGATGATTTATATATCAAAACGTAGAGCCTTTCAAGGCCTACAAATTGAGGCTTAGGCACTTTTCTCTAGCTCTTACGGTTTACACGCTACAACCCGCAGCAGATGTGAAAATGATGAAATTTCATGGAATTTTCCAGTTTAAACTCGGTAGCGGTTTTATTTCAAATGCTAGAGAGATGATTTATATATCAAAACGTAGAGCCTTTCAAGGCCTACAAATTGAGGCTTAGGCACTTTTCTCTAGCTCTTACGGTTTACACGCTACAACCCGCAGCAGATGTGAAAATGATGAAATTTCATGGAATTTTCCAGTTTAAACTCGGTAGCGGTTTTATTTCAAATGCTAGAAAGATGATTTATATATCAAAACGTAGAGCCTTTCAAGGCCTACAAATTGAGGCTTAGGCACTTTTCTCTAGCTCTTACGGTTTACACGCTACAACCCGCAGAAGATGTGAAAATGATGAAATTTCATGGAATTTTCCAGTTTAAACTCGGTAGCGGTTTTATTTCAAATGCTAGAGAGATGATTTATATATCAAAACGTAGAGCCTTTCAAGGCCTACAAATTGAGGCTTAGGCACTTTTCTCTAGCTCTTACGGTTTACACGCTACAACCCGCAGCAGATGTGAAAATAATGAAATTTCATGGAATTTTCCAGTTTAAACTCGGTAGCGGTTTTATTTCAAATGCTAGAGAGATGATTTATATATCAAAACGTAGAGCCTTTCAAGGCCTACAAATTGAGGCTTAGGCACTTTTCTCTAGCTCTTACGGTTTACACGCTACAACCCGCAGCAGATGTGAAAATGATGAAATTTCATGGAATTTTCCAGTTTAAACTCGGTAGCGGTTTTATTTCATATGCTAGAGAAATGATTTATATATCAAGACGTAGAGCCTTTCAAGGCCTACAAATTGAGGCTTAGGCACTTTTCTCTAGCTCTTACGGTTTACACGCTACAACCCGCAGCAGATGTGAAAATAATGAAATTTCATGGAATTTTCCAGTTTAAACTCGGTAGCGGTTTTATTTCAAATGCTAGAGAGATGATTTATATATCAAAACGTAGAGCCTTTCAAGGCCTACAAATTGAGGCTTAGGCACTTTTCTCTAGCTCTTACGGTTTACACGCTACAACCCGCAGCAGATGTGAAAATGATGAAATTTCATGGAATTTTCCAGTTTAAACTCGGTAGCGGTTTTATTTCATATGCTAGAGAGATGATTTATATATCAAAACGTAGAGCCTTTCAAGGCCTACAAATTGAGGCTTAGGCACTTTTCTCTAGCTCTTACGGTTTACACGCTACAACCCGCAGCAGATGTGAAAATGATGAAATTTCATGGAATTTTCCAGTTTAAACTCGGTAGCGGTTTTATTTCAAATGCTAGAGAGATGATTTATATATCAAAACGTAGAGCCTTTCAAGGCCTACAAATTGAGGCTTAGGCACTTTTCTCTAGCTCTTACGGTTTACACGCTACAACCCGCAGCAGATGTGAAAATGATGAAATTTCATGGAATTTTCCAGTTTAAACTCGGTAGCGGTTTTATTTCAAATGCTAGAAAGATGATTTATATATCAAAACGTAGAGCCTTTCAAGGCCTACAAATTGAGGCTTAGGCACTTTTCTCTAGCTCTTACGGTTTACACGCTACAACCCGCAGCAGATGTGAAAATGATGAAATTTCATGGAATTTTCCAGTTTAAACTCGGTAGCGGTTTTATTTCAAATGCTAGAGAGATGATTTATATATCAAAACGTAGAGCCTTTCAAGGCCTACAAATTGAGGCTTAGGCACTTTTCTCTAGCTCTTACGGTTTACACGCTACAACCCGCAGCAGATGTGAAAATGATGAAATTTCATGGAATTTTCCAGTTTAAACTCGGTAGCGGTTTTATTTCAAATGCTAGAGAGATGATTTATATATCAAAACGTAGAGCCTTTCAAGGCCTACAAATTGAGGCTTAGGCACTTTTCTCTAGCTCTTACGGTTTACACGCTACAACCCGCAGCAGATGTGAAAATGATGAAATTTCATGGAATTTTCCAGTTTAAACTCGGTAGCGGTTTTATTTCAAATGCTAGAGAGATGATTTATATATCAAAACGTAGAGCCTTTCAAGGCCTACAAATTGAGGCTTAGGCACTTTTCTCTAGCTCTTACGGTTTACACGCTACAACCCGCAGCAGATGTGAAAATGATGAAATTTCATGGAATTTTCCAGTTTAAACTCGGTAGCGGTTTTATTTCAAATGCTAGAGAGATGATTTATATATCAAAACGTAGAGCCTTTCAAGGCCTACAAATTGAGGCTTAGGCACTTTTCTCTAGCTCTTACGGTTTACACGCTACAACCCGCAGCAGATGTGAAAATGATGAAATTTCATGGAATTTTCCAGTTTAAACTCGGTAGCGGTTTTATTTCAAATGCTAGAGAGATGATTTATATATCAAAACGTAAAGCCTTTCAAGGCCTACAAATTGAGGCTTAAGCACTTTTCTCTAGCTCTTATGGTTTACACGCTACAACCCGCAGCAGATGTGAAAATGATGAAATTTCATGGAATTTTCTAGTTTAAACTCGGTAGCGGTATTATTTCAAACGCTAGAGAGATGATTTATATATCAAAACGTAGAGCCTTTCAAGGCCTACAAATTGAGGCTTAGGCACTTTTCTCTAGCTCTTACGGTTTACACGCTACAACCCGCAGCAGATGTGAAAATGATGAAATTTCATGGAATTTTCCAGTTTAAACTCGGTAGCGGTTTTATTTCAAACGCTAGAGAGATGATTTATATATCAAAACGTAGAGCCTTTCAAGGCCTACAAATTGAGGCTTAGGCACTTTTCTCTAGCTCTTACGGTTTACACGCTACAACCCGCAGCAGATGTGAAAATGATGAAATTTCATGGAATTTTCCAGTTTAAACTCGGTAGCGGTTTTATTTCAAATGCTAGAGAGATGATTTATATATCAAAACGTAGAGCCTTTCAAGGCCTACAAATTGAGGCTTAGGCACTTTTCTCTAGCTCTTACGGTTTACACGCTACAACCTGCAGCAGATGTGAAAATGATGAAATTTCATGGAATTTTCCAGTTTAAACTCGGTAGCGGTTTTATTTCAAATGCTAGAGAGATGATTTATATATCAAAACGTAGAGCCTTTCAAGGCCTACAAATTGAGGCTTAGGCACTTTTCTCTAGCTCTTACGGTTTACACGCTACAACCCGCAGCAGATGTGAAAATGATGAAATTTCATGGAATTTTCCAGTTTAAACTCTGTAGCGGTTTTATTTCAAATGCTAGAGAGATGATTTATATATCAAAACGTAGAGCCTTTCAAGGCCTACAAATTGAGGCTTAGGCACTTTTCTCTAGCTCTTACGGTTTACACGCTACAACCCGCAGCAGATGTGAAAATGATGAAATTTCATGGAATTTTCCAGTTTAAACTCGGTAGCGGTTTTATTTCAAATGCTAGAGAGATGATTTATATATCAAAACGTAGAGCCTTTCAAGGCCTACAAATTGAGGCTTAGGCACTTTTCTCTAGCTATTACGGTTTACACGCTACAACCCGCAGCAGATGTGAAAATGATGAAATTTCATGGAATTTTCCAGTTTAAACTCGGTAGCGGTTTTATTTCAAATGCTAGAGAGATGATTTATATATCAAAACGTAGAGCCTTTCAAGGCCTACAAATTGAGGCTTAGGCACTTTTCTCTAGCTCTTACGGTTTACACGCTACAACCCGCAGCAGATGTGAAAATGATGAAATTTCATGGAATTTTCCAGTTTAAACTCGGTAGCGGTTTTATTTCAAATGCTAGAGAGATGATTTATATATCAAAACGTAGAGCCTTTCAAGGCCTACAAATTGAGGCTTAGGCACTTTTCTCTAGCTCTTACGGTTTACACGCTACAACCCGCAGCAGATGTGAAAATGATGAAATTTCATGGAATTTTCCAGTTTAAACTCGGTAGCGGTTTTATTTCAAATGCTAGAGAGATGATTTATATATCAAAACGTAAAGCCTTTCAAGGCCTACAAATTGAGGCTTAGGCACTTTTCTCTAGCTCTCACGGTTTACACGCTACAACCCGCAGCAGATGTGAAAATGATGAAATTTCATGGAATTTTCCAGTTTAAACTCGGTAGCGGTTTTATTTCAAATGCTAGAGAGATGATTTATATATCAAAACGTAGAGCCTTTCAAGGCCTACAAATTGAGGCTTAGGCACTTTTCTCTAGCTCTTACGGTTTACACGCTACAACCCGCAGCAGATGTGAAAATGATGAAATTTCATGGAATTTTCCAGTTTAAACTCGGTAGCGGTTTTATTTCAAATGCTAGAGAGATGATTTATATATCAAAACGTAGAGCCTTTCAAGGCCTACAAATTGAGGCTTAGGCACTTTTCTCTAGCTCTTACGGTTTACACGCTACAACCCGCAGCAGATGTGAAAATGATGAAATTTCATGGAATTTTCCAGTTTAAACTCGGTAGCGGTTTTATTTCAAATGCTAGAGAGATGATTTATATATCAAAACGTAGAGCCTTTCAAGGCCTACAAATTGAGGCTTAGGCACTTTCATATGCTAGAGAGATGATTTATATATCAAAACGTAGAGCCTTTCAAGGCCTACAAATTGAGGCTTAGGCACTTTTCTCTAGCTCTTACGGTTTACAGGCTACAACCCGCAGCAGATGTGAAAATGATGAAATTTCATGGAATTTTCCAGTTTAAACTCGGTAGCGGTTTTATTTCAAATGCTAGAGAGATGATTTATATATCAAAACGTAGAGCCTTTCAAGGCCTACAAATTGAGGCTTAGGCAATTTTCTCTAGCTCTTACGGTTTACACGCTACAACCCGCAGCAGATGTGAAAATGATGAAATATCATCGAGTTTTCCAGTTTAAACTCGGTAGGGGTTTTATTTCAAATGCTTGAGAGATGATTTATATATAAAAATGTAAAGTATTTCAAGGCCTACAAATTGTGGCTTAGGCACTTTTCTCTAGATCTTACCGGTTACAAGCTACAACCCGCAGCAGATGTGAAAATGATGAAATTTCATGAAATTTTCCAGTTTAAACTCGGTAGCGGTTTTATTTCAAATGCTAGTGAGATGATTTATATATCAAAACGTAGAGTATTTCAAGGCCTACAAATTGAGGCTTCGACACTTTTTTCTATCTCTTACGGTTTACACGCTACAACCCGCAGCAGATGTGAAAATGATGAAATTTCATGGAATTCTTCAGTTTAAACTCGGTAGCGGTTTTATTTCAAATGCTAGAGAGATGATTTATATATCAAAACGTAGAGCCTTTCAAGGCCTACAAATTGACGCTTAGGTACTTTTCTCTAGCTCTTACGGTTTACACGCTACAACCCGCGGCAGATGTGAAAATGGTGAAATATCATCGAATTTTCCAGTTTAAACTCGGTAGCGGTTTTATTTCAAATGCTAGAGAGATGATTTATATATCAAAACGTAGAGCCTTTCAAGGCCTACAAATTGAGGTTTAGGCACTTTTCTCTAGCTCTTACCGGTTACAAGCAACGACACTTTTTTCTATCTCTTACGGTTTACACGCTACAACCCGCAGCAGATGTGAAAATGATGAAATTTCATGGAATTCTTCAGTTTAAACTCGGTAGCGGTTTTATTTCAAATGCTAGGGAGATGATTTACATATCAAAACGTAGAGCCTTTCAAGGCCTACAAATTGAGGCTTAGGCACTTTTCTCTAGCTCTTACGGTTTACACGCTACAACTCGCAGCAGATGTGAAAATGATGAAATTTCATGGAATTTTCCAGTTTAAACTCGGTAGCGGTTTTATTTCAAATGCTAGAGAGATGATTTATATATCAAAACGTAGAGCCTTTCAAGGCGTACAAATTGACGCTTAGGCACTTTTCTCTAGCTCTTACGGTTTACACGCTACAACCCGCGGCAGATGTGAAAATGGTGAAATATCATCGAATTTTCCAGTTTAAACTCGGTAGCGGTTTTATTTCAAATGCTAGAGAGATGATTTATATATCAAAACGTAGAGCCTTTCAAGGCCTACAAATTGAGGCTTAGGCACTTTTCTCTAGCTCTTACGGTTTACAGGCTACAACCCGCAGCAGATGTGAAAATGATGAAATTTCATGGAATTTTCCAGTTTAAACTCGGTAGCGGTTTTATTTCAAATGCTAGAGAGATGATTTATATATCAAAACGTAGAGCCTTTCAAGGCCTACAAATTGAGGCTTAGGCAATTTTCTCTAGCTCTTACGGTTTACACGCTACAACCCGCAGCAGATGTGAAAATGATGAAATATCATCGAATTTTCCAGTTTAAACTCGGTAGGGGTTTTATTTCAAATGCTTGAGAGATGATTTATATATAAAAATGTAAAGTATTTCAAGGCCTACAAATTGTGGCTTAGGCACTTTTCTCTAGATCTTACCGGTTACAAGCTACAACCCGCAGCAGATGTGAAAATGATGAAATTTCATGAAATTTTCCAGTTTAAACTCGGTAGCGGTTTTATTTCAAATGCTAGTGAGATGATTTATATATCAAAACGTAGAGTATTTCAAGGCCTACAAGTTGAGGCTTCGACACTTTTTTCTATCTCTTACGGTTTACACGCTACAACCCGCAGCAGATGTGAAAATGATGAAATTTCATGGAATTCTTCAGTTTAAACTCGGTAGCGGTTTTATTTCAAATGCTAGAGAGATGATTTATATATCAAAACGTAGAGCCTTTCAAGGCCTACAAATTGACGCTTAGGTACTTTTCTCTAGCTCTTACGGTTTACACGCTACAACCCGCGGCAGATGTGAAAATGGTGAAATATCATCGAATTTTCCAGTTTAAACTCGGTAGCGGTTTTATTTCAAATGCTAGAGAGATGATTTATATATCAAAACGTAGAGCCTTTCAAGGCCTACAAATTGAGGTTTAGGCACTTTTCTCTAGCTCTTACCGGTTACAAGCAACAACCCTCAGCAGATGTGAAAATGATGAAATTTTATGGAATTTTCCAGTTTAAACTCGGTAGCGGTTTTATTTCAAATGCTAGAGAGATGATTTATATATCAAAACGTAGAGCCTTTCAAGGCTTACAAATTGAGGCTTAGGCACTTTTCTCTAGCTCTTACGGTTTACACGCTACAACCCGCAGCAGATGTGAAAATGATGAAATTTCATGGAATTTTCCAGTTTAAACTCGGTAGCGGTTTTATTTCAAATGCTAGAGAGATGATTTATATATCAAAACGTAGAGCCTTTCAAGGCCTACAAATTGAGGCTTAGGCACTTTGCTCTAGCTCTTACCGGTTACAAGCTACAACCCGCAGCAGATGTGAAAATGATGAAATTTCATGGAATTTTCCAGATTAAACTCGGTAGCGGTTTTATTTCAAATGCTAGAGAGATGATTTATATATCAAAACGTAGAGCCTTTCAAGGCTTACAAATTGAGGCTTAGGCACTTTTCTCTAGCTCTTACGGTTTACACGCTACAACCCGCAGCAGATGTGAAAATGATGAAATTTCATGGAATTTTCCAGTTTAAACTCGGTAGCGGTTTTATTTCAAATGCTAGAGAGATGATTTATATATCAAAACGTAGAGCCTTTCAAGGCCTACAAATTGAGGCTTAGGCACTTTTCTCTAGCTCTTACGGTTTACACGCTACAACCCGCAGCAGATGTGAAAATGATGAAATTTCATGGAATTTTCCAGTTTAAACTCGGTAGCGGTTTTATTTCATATGCTAGAGAGATGATTTATATATCAAAACGTAGAGCCTTTCAAGGCCTACAAATTGAGGCTTAGGCACTTTTCTCTAGCTCTTACGGTTTACACGCTACAACCCGCAGCAGATGTGAAAATGATGAAATTTCATGGAATTTTCCAGTTTAAACTCGGTAGCGGTTTTATTTCAAATGCTAGAGAGATGATTTATATATCAAAACGTATAGTATTTCAAGGCCTACAAATTAAGGCTTAGGCACTTTTCTCTAGCTCTTACGGTTTACACGCTACAACCCGCAGCAGATGTGAAAATGATGAAATTTCATGGAATTTTCCAGTTTAAACTCGGTAGCGGTTTTATTTCAAATGCTAGAGAGATGATTTATATATCAAAACGTAGAGCCTTTCAAGGCCTACAAATTGAGGCTTAGGCACTTTTCTCTAGCTCTTACGGTTTACACGCTACAACCCGCAGCAGATGTGAAAATGATGAAATTTCATGGAATTTTCCAGTTTAAACTCGGTAGCGGTTTTATTTCATATGCTAGAGAGATGATTTATATATCAAAACGTAGAGCCTTTCAAGGCCTACAAATTGAGGCTTAGGCACTTTTCTCTAGCTCTTACGGTTTACACGCTACAACCCGCAGCAGATGTGAAAATGATGAAATTTCATGGAATTTTCCAGTTTAAACTCGGTAGCGGTTTTATTTCAAATGCTAGAGAGATGATTTATATATCAAAACGTAAAGCCTTTCAAGGCCTACAAATTGAGGCTTAGGCACTTTTCTCTAGCTCTTACGGTTTACACGCTACAACCCGCAGCAGATGTGAAAATGATGAAATTTCATGGAATTTTCCAGTTTAAACTCGGTAGCGGTTTTATTTCAAATGCTAGAGAGATGATTTATATATCAAAACGTAGAGCCTTTCAAGGCCTACAAATTGAGGCTTAGGCACTTTTCTCTAGCTCTTACGGTTTACACGCTACAACCCGCAGCAGATGTGAAAATGATGAAATTTCATGGAATTTTCCAGTTTACGCAATGGCTTCAAACCGCCGCCTTAGTCCAATGCGCCACGGACCGCCTCATTATAATATCATCTTCATTTTAGAAATATAAAATAAGGAAAACAAAAATAAAAATTATAGAAACAAAATACAATATTATTATTCATCAGTTAACATATTTTTTACATACACTTAAATGAAACGAACATAAGAACTAAAAAAACATAAAAAATAGCATCACCGAGTCGTTATAATTAAAACAAACGACGGTCATATACGAAGGGGTTCTTATTGAATCAACTATATGTACAAAAATATATATCGCCGCGTCACTAGGGTCAATTTTAAACAACTGTGTTAGTGTCCCTGCTTTTCTTTCATCAAAAACGGCACGGCTAAAGGGTGCGCGATCATTTGCATACCCCGCATTAGTTGCGCTTTTTAACGACACATGCATTAACAAGCAAACAGATGTATTGAATTATATACGTTCCACATTAGCAGTGGATTTATGTTAATTAATAATATCATCAATTTTAAATTTAATAGGGAGGCAGTTCGTAAAAAGCGCGACGTGTTAATAACTATAAGACTAGGGAGGGAAAATATACTTTTCTCTGTTTTTCATTTGTGGCACATTGCACTTTTTGGGGGGATGGCTGTATATTCTTTTGGAGGATAGGATGATAGTGAAAGGGAGAGAGCTAAGGCGGGGTCAAAGGGAGGCCTACTTGAAGGGACAGTCCGTGCCTTGGTGGTCCGTGGCAGCGAGAAACTGGCGGGCCGTGATGTCCGTGGTGGCCGTGGAGGTTGTTAGCCATGCGTAACTGTAACAAAACAATATAATTATAAATCGCGAGTAATAAATATAAAGACAATACAAATATTTCTCTAAAAAAATAAGCATTTATGAAGATAAAAATAAACATTCTTCCAGCTCAGACATTTTTTCAATATGCAGAATAAAATGTGTATGCAGAGCTACACCAAAATGCAAAACAATATTGATATCTATATCCTGCTACCATCCCCTGTTTATATAAAATTTATGGCAGCACGCACTTGTTCTATTTGTTGCATCTTGCGGAATTATCGCTGCTTCTCACGATAACCATCGGCGATTCCGATTGTCGGGCGCGAACAATGGGAAACATTTTAGAGACTCGCCTTTACAAAATCGTATGACACAAAAGGTGCTTTTGGTGCCGAAAACTTGACCGTTTTTGCGAATTGTGTTTTGGGTATGGATTACAAATCAAGTGCAGGGCCCAGTTGGCGTGGGTTGTGCAACACGTCGCAGGTAGATGGAGGAGAGGCCTAATTTCCGCGTTACACGGTTCATATAATTTTAAGGACCATCCTAAATGGCTATGAGGATTAGATTTCGTCACATGTATATAAGTATCAATGCGATTTAATCCGATTTGTAACGAAAACATGACTGGCGGCGCCTTTAAGAAGAGTTTTTTTTTCGGGGAAAAAATATGTTTGGGCTTCAGGGGATGCGCGTACAATTAGGGGTCCGGCACAAAGAATTTCAATATGCATTTTTTACGGAGAGGGATCGTTAACGATCGACGAGGGTGGCATTCAGAGCGAGGGCGCGACCCCTGTAAATTAAAGGGCGACCTCCGGCGTGCGCGCGCTCCAGCTTGATCCTTGTGCACGTCGCGAAGATTATTCATAACACCAGGGATTTGCGACGATACGATCTAAAATAATAGGGCGTTGTTTTCGTCCAATTATCCCGGATTATAAGACGTGCCGTTGAATTAATGGAATTGATATTTTAAAATTCAGAGCAGAATGAAATGCAAGAGCACAATTGGTATTGTCGATTTCAGTCTGACCGGTGCACCATTGTACCCTCCAAATAACAGAAAACAGGATGCAGAATCTGGTGCGAATAGCAGTAATAGCATAATGCGCTTGAAGTTGACGGATGATTTATTAAAGGGAGCCCTGAAGGGGCGCTGATTGAAATGTTTGGGCTTTTGTTAATGAAGAGGCATGGGCGAGGATGTAATATTTGGACATTTTAGGGGAATGCGAATTTATGATTCGCTTATCTAGTCAAGTGTGAGTGTATACTGTGTTAACAATGGGCATTTGCAATATGACTAGAGCGATGAGTGTAATAGAAATGAAATATGTTCAAGACAAAATAAGAAAAAGTTATAATTTTGGTATGCTATGGTACAGCCTCGTGATATTTTTATATTCGCAACAAATTACTATTCTTTATATATCTATATATTATTAAAAAATAAAATATAACCACCCAGTTCAGTGGACGAGTGATTAAAGGTACAGTTTTATCTAGGTTTTCTCTGAAGTTAAGGTAAATATCTTCAAATAAACTTCACATAAACCCTCTATAATCTGTGAAAGAGCCTATCTCTTGGCCGACAGAAAAGCCTTACGGTTGATAGCCCTATAAAGATAGAAGTTTTTAAAATATAACCATATACTTGACAATCATCTATCTAATTCGGTTTCACTTTCATCCAAATTTTTGGATGCGGTTAAAAATGGCCACAGTTGAAACATTCGAATTCAATGGACAAAGATAAAAAACTTTAAAAAATACGTCTATCCTTATAGGGATATCAGCCGTGAGACTTTTCCGCCGGTCAAGGAAGAAGCGCAGAGGAGGTATTTACCTTAACTTCACAGAAAACTTTGAAAGGTGATTCGCGAAAATTCGCCCTGCTGAGGATTGAATTCAGTACGAGACGAACGACGCCACTCGGCCACTGAGCTGGGTAAGAAGTTATATTTTATGTAATTTTTCAGATAGTAATTAATTATTATATAATATGTCTTTGTAATTAATGTATTTTAAAAATAAATTTGTCAGTCAGTACATATGTTTTTAAATTCGGCACCCTCATCCTCGCCACTCATCAACATCCTTATTAAGTCCTTTTAAGTCTGCTTCAATGGAAAATAATTTCATTAATTCGCACCCTTTTTGCGCAGTGTAAAAAACAGGTGCTCGTTCCGACCCCCGGAGACGCTCCGCAGCACCCCCAGTCTGTTTCGCTGCAAGAAGTTTAAATTAAACTGCAGGAGGGCGCTCCGGATTTATTGGATCGCGCGCAGATATATTTTGATTTCAATTAAACTATTTTATTGAGGCCGCCCCCCCTCGGAATGCTATTATCAACCCTCGCATGGCCTCCGCAGTGCAGCAAGGGTTGCCAGCCCTCTGTGCGAGAACATATTGTGCGTTCGAGTTAATAGAATCGAGCAACGAGGATGGTAAATGTGCATAAAACAACGTGAAAATAAATAGAATGTAAACGAAAATCCGTTTACATCAATTAATGGAATCCTAGTCGAGCTAAAAATTTAGTTTATTAATTGAAATGCCAAACAAGATTTTCATATATCTTGTATTAGGATTAAAAAATGTTTATTGTTCCTATATAGATCTACCGGCTATTTTACGCCAGCTCAGTGGGTAGACGGCACTGAGCATTGGGCAGCGCAATTCACATTTTAGGTTTTTTCAGAAATTTTCTGAGGAGTTAAGGTAAATACCTCGTTAAAAAATTAAATTCCGTTGCTACATAAAATAAGCTGATCATACGTCCCGAATTATCAGTCCCTGTCCCGATTTTTCACAACTTGCTTTTTGATCCCGAATTTATAGCATTTGTCCCGAATTGTCCCGAAAAACAGTAGTGTGAGAACGTAAAAGTTAAAATGAATAAATGTATTTAACTAGTGTAGAGTTTATCTTTTGTCTTCCTGCCACTAATGCTGCAACTGAGCGATTGTTTAGCATTATGAACAGTTTTTAGACTAGTTAGAAGACTATGTTGTCTTATAACTAGTACAAAAACTGTTCATAATGCTAAACAACCGCTCAGTTACAGCATTTGTGCCAGGAAGACAAAAGATATTGGACACATTGAAGGGTATGCTAATTACAAAAAGAAATGTTAATGATAATGATAATTGCAGGGACTTTTATATGAAGATTAGAAAAGAAACTTCGAACTTCGAAATCTGGTCACCTTAGAGAAAATGGATGTTTATTACCGACCATTTTAATTTTAAAAATATTAGTGTTAAAGCCCATTAAATATGTCGCCGGATCTCACGCTACTGTTTTAGTTTAAATAAATAACATGTCTGTATGTATATAATATTAATGCGAAATACTGTAATTCCCCGAAGCAACAATATTATTTATCTTTAGACTTCATCAGACTTCTGCGACTTAACTTAATATTATGTAAGCGCACGGACATACGCGTTTGGGAAAATTTTACGATTTCTCGGAAACGCGAACCATTTCCGTCATACTACTCCCGTTGACTTTTAGTTGCGGCGCGTCGCGACGACTGTTGTTACAAAAATTTATAGCGCGCCCGTCCCTTATTAGACGCCCGGCGGGTGGCTGGCGATGGGGGGTGCTTGCCCCCCTGACAATATCGTGGCGCGACGGGGCCCCTTATTGACATCTGAAAAGGTGCCGAAGTGAAAAATCAAAAACGGGGGGCTGTGTTTACGCTGCCCCCCGGCGCGGCGAGGGTTTTGTTACTGTTTTTTATTGTTGCGCCCCGTTAAGCATATGTGTACGTACCCGAGAGTTGGGAATAATAAGCTTCGGATTAACAGACGCATTACCTTCTTTCGATGTGAATAAAAAATAATAATGTTATGATTGATGGGTGAAATGAAAAATGTATGAGGTGGAATTGTGTAATAAGCCATCGTGAATTTTTGGATTGGCCTCCATTCTTTGATGTTTGCAGATAATGTTAGAAAACTAAATATTTATTTCTTGCATACTTATAATGTTAGTATATCAGTACCTTGAAACTTTTTATACGATTAAGGGTCGGTTGCATAAAAAAACATAAAGTGAGGTAACTATAACCCGTGATTATATTATTAGAAGTTGTATAAATTGTTTTCAACTTTTCATTTATTAGCCACCACGTATACCTCTGTTTATATATGGCAACGTCGCATTATGTGTCAAAGTTGTCAAAGGTGTCAACGTTGTCAAATTGGCAAAGTTCATTAACATTACGGATTGGAAATTAAGTCGAGGATTATCTGATTTATACAAACGAGACTAAATCTTCAAAATTTTGGATCCTCACAAAATAGGAATATACTGTTGCCACTTAGTTTGTATTACTTATTTGATCACATTACATAATGTAATGTAAAATTATATCCTTATTTCTTTATTTATTTATGCATAAATCCACTTTAAATTATATGTTATAGAATAGTAACCACCGTTTATACTTTACTTCTAGTTCTTTTTAGAACTGCAACAATACACCCGCTATTTGATTTCAATTCCCTTTGTACACTGTTTTCGTTTCCTAATGAACGCACGCGGTGCAATTAGAGGGTAGAGCGCGCACGAAACAAAGCATAACGACGTTTGCAGAGCGTAACAAAAGTCGTAGCGCGCTCGAGCACTTTTCGAATTGATCCTGGAGGCGTCGAAGCGTTGAATCGCCGCCAGCTAGGCAAACAAGCATTTGCGCCCCCGGGGGCAGGCGTTTCTCGCATTGTAACGAAATCTGTTTATACATCTTGCCGGCTCCCACGCAGATTGCGATTAAAGGGGCTGGCTAATCCGATTTTGGCACATGCACCTGTTTAATTGGGGATCGCGTCGGGCCCCAATTGTGCGGGAGGATGTGAGAGAATTTTTACGATGGGAAATTCGTATGCAAGGTGAATTCGTTAACAGTGCATTGATTTTATTTAAGGATTCAATATAATAGAAATAAAGGATATTTATAGAAAAGAAGAAAGATGCAGTTTGAAGAAAGAGTGTAGTTGGATGACACGGGGTGGCACCTTAGCAATAAATGTTAGGATGATAGAGCAGAGAGGTTTGGAGATTGCAAATAGACGAATGAATGGTTAGGAGATGATGCGAAAAGCGTGAACATTTGCAAGAGGCTGACGTGGGAGAGTAAATCGGTTCTAGTGTTGAGAAGGAGGACATACAATGTTATCTATGGGAATGTGAATTTTATTTCTATTTTATTGTTTTTAAGCGGGTTTTGAGGAAAGGAGCTATACCTAATAAAGGTCCTTTTTTGTGGTAAACTAAAGTGTGCCAAATTAAATCAAAAATAACATTTATAAACGCATGGTTTACGTTGTATGCATTTGAAATAAAATATTATTATTTTGAAAATACTAGGATATTGTTTAACCAATAGGTCTATTTCTTACCTCGAGGTCTTGATCGGGCCTATCTTGCCGATACCCTCTCTGCTTATCCTCGAACTCTCGTAGCCTCTGGTTGTACCTCTCGATTTGTTCGCGCAGAAGCGCGTCCTCGGCGGCGGCGCGTTCCTCGCAGTATTCTAGACAACCAACCCCATCGAGCCTCTCCAGATCGATCCATCCGCGCCACCTCACGCAGACGCCGTTCATGATAAACGATGATTTCAAATGGATCTGTAAACGTAAAGAAAAACACGCTTATTAAAAAATTCTGTGCTGTTTTCCAAAAGAAAAGCCAATTTAAATAACAAAGTTTTTACGATCCAGGTTGGGTTTATGCTGAAGTCAACGATATTGCGTATTCGTTATTTTACTTCAGCATTTATCCTAAAAAGTTGAAAGATATTAGCGAAATAAGGATGTAGAAATAAGATTTTTATATCCTTATTTCGCTAATATGATTCAAGTTTTTAGGATAATTTTACTATGCTTATTAGTCAAATACATTGCTAAAAGTTAAACAACTTATATATAATAAAATTATAATTGTATATATTAAAAAATATATAAAATTATAATTTTATTATATATAAATAAGTTGTAAGTTATTTAACTTTTAGCAATGTATTTTACTAATAAGCATAGTAAAATTATTTTTATATATTTATATATTTTTTTATTATATTTTTTATGTAGCTATAAAATGATCTTCAATTGAAATCCACAATATTTTAACGCTGCTTTGAACCCCTAGATTTTTATAGACGTGTATAATATTAGAATCTTAACTAATCTCTTGAAGCTGAACTGTGGGATGTATAAAACGGGCGCCAGCATGTTAATAATATATTAAAGCACGATTTCAAATGCTCCTGTAAACACAGAAACAACGCGTACTAAAAAAACATCCCCTTAACACATATAGTTGTACCAGTTGTACGGTCCATTTTATAAACAATGCCGATGACAAATGGACAGCAGCAGGCCCGTCATTTATTATCAGCCCATAAAGGATTGACCCGTGTTAATGAGGGGCTTAGACAATGCCCCCGAGGGCTTAATTGTATGCGCAGGACAATGGGGCGCGACTGGTTTACAAGTTTTTTTTTGTATTTCGCGACGACTGTGTGTGTGTTTGTTTTTTCTGCAGCGGGATATTTATTGCCTCCAACTGAAATAGTTTTACGGTGTGAACTGTTTCTAAACGGGGACCTTTGTCCGTACGCCCTTTCTTGCTCCGTCAGCGGGTTAAAAATTAGAGCTGTCGCCGGGATTAATAAATAATTCATCAAAGGAGAGTGCCAGAGGGCCGCTTTTGTGTTTGCATAGCGAGTTTTAAATGATGCGGACGATTATACTGAGTAAAGTTAATTTGCATTAAAATGCTACAGGATAGTTGTGATCCCTTAATTATTAGTGAATATAATAATTTAGTAGTTTGTATACTAATGTTTTTTATATTCGTTTGTCGACTTATTTAGATCCTTTTTATACCAAATTTAGCAGCTATGGGCCATCTATGTACATTGCTGATCATAGAACTTAAATAATAAACTAATTCTGCTAAAATCTATAACTAACGAAATTTATATCGACATTTCAAGAAAAGATACCACTTTCTACGCTTATGACTGAAACTGTCAAATTTAGTGATTCATTAACAATTAAGGGCAAAGATTTTTTGTTCACACCCTGTTCGTGGGTGGTTTTCTTAATAACACCCAAACTTAAACTGACCTAGATTATAGGTATAAAAGGAAGTGGCCATAAATAAAGACATTTAGTGACAGAGATGTGTTATTATATTGACATTAGGAGCACGGACTGGGATTTTGTACTGTTGAAATTGAGATCTTAAGACATGATGGTTTTGTTCTTTATTAATAAATATTATTTAATATTGAAATCGAAATATTAGAAATTACACTTAAGTTTCTTTAATATCTTATGTAAAAGGTGTGTCCCAGAGGGGAAAACTGAAAAATTTGTTTAAAGTGTTGCTTATAAAAACCCCAATAATTTGGTAATTACTACAGGTTTTATAGAAATTAAGAAATTAGTTTAATACAAAAGTACTTTTAATATTGACTCATACTTCATATACTCATACTTCATATATACAACAACGTATTTTTGACTTTATTACAAACACAAAACTTATGGAATGAAATCACCTTCTCTGTTGGTTTCTCAAACTGTAACCTAATTCATCGTATTAATTAACTATGCTATGTCGTATTTTGAAGCTAAATAAATGTGAAAGATTAAAATAGATTCCATGCGGATTCACTACCCCAAGGATTTACTAGTTTTTAAACACAAAATGTATATTGTATGTAGGTGTGGATGGTAGACCAGTTATAATGATAATAATAAATTTAGTATTATTGTTATAATATATAGACCTATTAGTTAAAAAAATTAAATATACTACTTTTTTAAAACAAAATGTAAATTGTATGTAGGTATGGATGGTTAACCAGTTATAATAATAATAAATTAATTATTATTATATAATGAAATCACCTTGTGTGTTGGTTTGACAAACTGTAACCTCAATTATCGTAGAAAATAACAGTAGTGTATCTTATTTTGAAAGTAATTAAATATGAAACAATTATATATTCGGAATAGTAAATTCCCAAGAAATTGATTTTATACTAATTTAATATTTTTTGTAGTACAAATAACTTTTTTAGTAATTATTGTATTTGTTACAATTTGTAACTTCGGGTCCTTCTGCTGGAACTTTTTTTATATTCCTCTAAAGTCAACATTAAAATTTACTTCTGTCTTATTTATAAGATATTTTATTTCACTATAAACCATAAGATTTGAAATTTGAAAGTAATTTCAAATAATTAGCAATATAAATAGATTTATATATTCTGTTTCGAGAAGATTATAGTTTCGTGTGTTAGTTATTACCGTGCATACAGCAACATAAGAATGCAACAAGAAAATCTTATTTAATATCCAATAACCGTACACAAAACACTAACCACAAATATCTGCATGAATCTCACACAATTCCCAGCGACTACAAAAAGTCGCCGTTCCTCATAATCCAACATAATACTCGCAATAAACAAAACAAAAAATGGTCAATTACTGTTAACCTCAACAAATAGAAGCAAGTGGTGGTATAAAACCAAATCACGTTCAAAATTGGTTTGTACATATTAAACGGCTCCGCTCCACCAATTTCAATTTGAGCCCATGATTACTAAAACTAAAAAGGGTACCGTCTTCCCAGTCACTTTCCGGCCCATTTAGCGCAGATGCCGATACCCGAACAACCCCTCTCAGGCACACAAACGACTTTTTAACCTTGTTACGAAACAACGGACTGACGTATGCATATTAATCGTAAAAATCCCACTGCAAAATTCTATTTATAAGTCAGGAAATCCCGATAAATAGTTTATTATGCGCTTCGCGTCGACTTGTTAATCGACGGCCTTGGCTCTCACCGATTTATTTGTTTATTATTCGTTCGGGTACCTGCGCGAATTTGTCATTCGATTATGCCGCCGCCGCCCGCGGGGGGCTAAGCCAAAAATGCGCCCCAGGCGGGCACTCTATTATACACATTGTAACAATTTTTCAGGAGGCGTGCGAAAATTATGTTATAAAAAAGTCTATTTTCATGCACATCTGTGCCACCACCCTTTTGCCGCCGCCCATTTATATAAGCCCGATCCGGCATTGGTCATCGCCCAGCGTTTTGCATCACAATCACCCTTTGTGCTGTCCGAACCGGTCGGTAGATCACCCGGGGGGTAATTACGGAAAATTGAAAAAGCGCCTCAATTAAAGCCCCCGTGTTTTTAACGTTAATCGCGCTCATAACAATATCTGTCCGGGGCCCCGCAAGTTATTTCTGACGGCATCGTAAATACGACTATTCCGGCCTGTAATTATAAAAGTGAGGCTTTATGGCGCTCCCGTTACGAACGAAAAATTGGTTTTTGACCCATATTTTAGGTGTATTTACACAGCCGGTTTACGGCGTGCCTGCAATAAAATTAAATAAGACACAAATGGCCGTAAAAACATCACCATACTTCAGGGATGTGCTGTTAAAAAAAAAGTGGACACGCGAACAAGGCTACAAATCAATCGGGGGACTGTTAGTTTTGCAATAAAGTGGTAATCAGTGTTAAAGAGATGGTGGCTAATAGTTTTGTAGGGCATATTAAAAACGTGTATGAAGAATAAAGTCTCGTTTGTTACAGAATAATATTGGAGCTAAAAAATATACGTAGCGTGGCCAAACCACATTAATTAGGCTGGATTAAAGATGAACCAATTCAACTCATACAAGAGATTTTTAATGACATAAATTAAACAAAAGAAATCAGTGAAAATATAGATTATTATGTATGAAATATATCTAGGTAGAAATTAGTCTAATATTTCCTTACTTTTTAGGGTGGTGCAGCAATAAAACGCTTTTGATTCAGAGTACTCGTTACTAATATATCAATATTTGACATCATAGTTTAATTAAAACATGTCTAACGTGTTTTATATACAAACTATAATTTACATTATATGTTACCACGATTTTATAGCGAATGAGGAAGCATTAATCTATGTGGCGAAATATTGGCCCTTTACATTCTTTTTTGGATTGTTATACTACATTCAAATAGTCCAATTCAACTGCCATTCAAATAAAATCCTGAATCCTCCACGCTTCCTGATTTTGTTTGCGCAAAAGAGAGAGCGATCACCGTTGTTGTTGTTACACTTTGACAACAAGGGCGCAAAAAAAGAGCAAAGCCAACAGCCGTGCACAATCGCCTGTCCCAGGAGCGCGAGTAAAACATGAGCGACAAGGTAATACTTGTCCGTCTATTATTTACATAAGGGTGGCCGGCGGGGCTTTGACTGGGGTGGTCCGATTCCGGGTGCATCGAGCGGAGGCCGCCCGTCACTGATCATTATTTCTAATTGAGTGCGCTGCTATACGCGATATACCCGGTAATACAATATTATGCTCGATACACAGGGGTGTCGCTCTTGATATCTATTTTCAACAAGTCTTGTATAATATAGATGCGATGACACATGATAGGGATTATAAGATACGTGACTGCACATTGTAATATTTGTTACGAGTAACGTATAAATCTTCAGGTGTAAATTACAGATTAAACTGGTACGAGCAGGCCAAAATATGATGAGTGCGTAGTACATTACTTTATAATTCATTTTAGAAGGCAAAACAACCAATTTTATATATTAATAAAAAAAACACTTTGTTTATAAGACAAAAGGCCGAAAAATGATAAACAGCAGAAATGGAACGTAGAGAATTTAAAATGCACAGTACCAGGCAAAATTTCATAAAAGATATAGAAAATAAAATGCTAGCAGAAGATTCATAGCAGCAGAGAACGTAAATCAGATACATTTTAAAGAAATAATAAATCAAGCAGAATGTAGGGAGATATAAAAAAAACATAAGGAAACTTTTAGTAGAACGAGATATATAGCAAATATTACATTATAGAAAAAGCAGAAACAAGAAGAAAAAGATGCCTAAGAACGAATAATGTGAACTCATTGAAAACGAAGGAAGAAACAGCAACAAAAATTATCAGCAAATATGGCTTATGTGGTTTCTAATAATTACGCTAATGTTTTAATTCAAATATAATTTCTCTGTGTGATCTAAATCACGCTTGTAATTATTATGAAATTAATTTATTTATTTTTATTATTATTCGCAAAAATTTGCCCGTGATGACCGTCTTGTATGATTGAGGAGCGAGAGTTGACGCTCCTCAATGATACAAGACGGACTGCTCCTTTTAGCCAGGTTATTTCTACATATTTAAACAACAATTCGTGATAACATTTCGTGTTAATATCGCTAGAATAACTTTGTGGTTTCATGTCTACCGTGCACGAGGGGAAATCTGATATCGACAATATTAATATGATTTGATTATAAACATGAAAACACAAAGAGGAAACGGAAAACCGCTGAAAGCAAATCCGTCGCTGCACACACATACATAAAACCGCAAGATTTTATTCGGCATTGCACGTGAGGGTAGTCTATGGTGTGATTGAAAATTACATGCTCATTGGGGCTTAAATGAAGGAGTTTATTATATATACTATCATCGTATATCCAAAAATCCAACTAACCCCTTTTTATTTCTAATAGTCTTCAAGTCTGTTACAATGTTAACATTTATAAATCTCAATCTTTCTGTAATGAGTTTATTTGAAATGTGTCTTTAACGGCCGCCCCCACCGTCCATAAACGTTAACGGCGGCGTTTTAATTGATGGAAATAAACAATTGACAGCGTAAACCGCCGATTATTTACACAGATCTAACGATTCGGCCCTAATGGCGCCTGGCTCGCAATAAAATCCGTCTTGATGTTATTTATAAAAGTCGGCCGTTTCCAAAACAAAACGGGCGCGCATGGGTTTACGACTCGCTTTGAGGGCCGCGCCGCCGCTCAATTTTTGACGCGAACAACCCCCTCGAGGCAATAACACCGTCGTCATGCAGACGAAAGAGTTGAGAACGAACAGCCGTTTTTTTTAAATTTTATTTTACTTAGAGTGCAATTAAACTAATGAGAAGCAATTTTAAAATTTGTACAAAATAGTATATTTCTTCAAAAATTAACAAACTGTGTTTGCAATCAAAGACAATAATTAAATGAACGTATAACATTTTCATAGAAACCACTACTAACTAAGTAAGCTGCCAATAACGATTTTAAATAACCCATTATATTTTTAATTATAAATTTCTCGCAAAAATGTTATTAACATAATATGTTTGCAATCACAAGACAAGGTATATATATGGTATAGCCATTCTACATAGCAGCTTCAAGAA